>CM030857.1:4225529-4575529 GCA_018105865.1 Metaphire vulgaris
GATACAGAGTACGAAATACACTCAGAGAACAGCCCGGTCTAACAGGGGAGAAGTTGGGAGGATCATGTTTCGAAGTAGCTGTCCATACACCGGACACCTTCTCACGGAAGAATTCAGCGAATTGTTCAGCCGTGAGAGATTCGGCAGAGGCATCCGCCCCGATCCAGAAGCGTGTCAAGCGATTTCCAGAGTATACGGGGTGTAGTACGCTCGGTTTCCACCTTGTGACACCAAAAGACCTCCCTCTTCCGGCTTAGTAGCCGTCTGTAGGTTTTGTACTGCATGGTCCAGTCAAAAACAGATGCCGCGGCCTCAGCAGGAGGCGCATGACAAGCACAGCGCTCTGCTTTGTGGAGCCTCCTTTTGGCAGTTCGACATTCATCATTGTACCAAGGATCCGACGAGCGTCGTTGACAGCTCATGGTCTTCACCGGGATCAACTTGTCAAGTATTCTGGTAAGCTCACTGTTATAAAGTTGAGCCATGGACTCAACATTCAGCGTGGACCATGCCTCAGTGCTGGAGAGTAGGGAGAGTAGCAGGTCTGCATGGAAGACAGTGAGGTCGAGTTTGCTCCACGCACGTTGATTGCCGGTGGCGTAGATTGGGCACGGTCGAGTGAGCGGAATGTTCCAAATCAGCTGACAATGATTGGAGAGACCGGTGTCATGAACTGACACATGCGAAGGAAGGATGCGGTTGGAATGCCAGAATGTCAAGCGTACCGCCATCGTGATGTGTAGATCCGGTCACGCAGTACATAAAATTATATTGCACGGAAAGATCCCTCAGCTGGCGGCAGGTGTGGTCGCCAACTCGTTCGATTCGCATGTTGAGGTTGCCTGTCAGGTAGACAGGCTCAAGTAGAGACGCTAGTTCTCCGAGAAGGGCCAACAGTTCTTGGAAAAACAGTTGAGTGACGGCTGCCGATCCGGGCGGTAGACAACGGTTATCATGCAGGACGTTCCAGTGAAAACACGCGCGCACACGAATTTGAACTTAATCGTAGTCAAAGGAATGTCAATATTGGCCAGGCGGATGTCTGGGGCCACACAGATAGCGACCCTCCATGATTTGTAGATAAAGGGTTGCTTTCTCCAAGAGGCTGCAGGTGCGCCTTCTCTGCCACCTGCCAGCCATCCGAATGAAGATGGCTGATCCAGGCAGAATCGGGATCATGCCATGTCTTGCATAGACATATTACCCGAATCGTAAAGTCATCACAGATCTCTAACAAGTCGTCAAGTTTATGAGTCAAAAACCGAATGTTCATGAACCCGAACGTCAGTACATCTCCAGTCGGAAAAGAGTTGCGAAGATGCTTTATCCGACGCAACGAGATGAGACGCAGCGAGTATGGTCTCAGTGGCGGCAGACACGGTCTCGAGTGACCGGTAAAGACGTAGACACCATTGGCCACACGTTCCAGTGCAAACCTGGGGCAGTGTCACCCAGCACGCCGACCGCGATGACAACGAGAGGGACTGAGCCCAAGCAGTCTAATCAAATCCTGGACTGACGTTGTAGGTCAACGGCAAACGGTGAAAGTCTTAAGTTCATCCAGCGTGTACAAAACCATGCTGTTTCATGTCAGTATAAAACACAGGCAACACGGCGAAGCACATGATGCTTAGAATTATAGATAATACGCTGTCATTGAACGCATGTACGCCAATAAGCAAATGAAGTTGATGTATGCTCAAACTGTCTGCAGGTCAGCATAGTATCCACATCAAAATGGACCTACGAGGATCGAATCTGCCAAAACCGGGCAGTTTTGACGAATGACTAACATGTCATGTCGAGCAAATGTTCAAATTAAACGCATAAATCACAAAAATAACACAGGAAATCGCGAAAAACCTCAGACCTCAGAACTCGGGGTCAGCTGCCACATACAGTGCCAATCCCCAATTAAAGTCACGAATTAACTCATATGTAGTGAATTGTGAGTTTCAGTTAACTCTTTTCAACATATGTGAATTCTGTGTTTGAATTAAGTCCTTATTTCTGCAATTTTGAGTTATAAATGTCCTATTTTGCACTCACAAATTAAACTCATTTGCAAAAATAATAAAGACAGTCATTTGTATCTGTGCAACAACAGGTACATGGTCAGTGAATAATCAGAGATATGTGGGTATGACTAGTCACTGGATCAACAATAATCTTGTGCGACATTCAGTAGCACTGTCAGGTAGACATAGGTAGCCACACATTTGACAAAATTGCTCAGGCTATGACTGCAGCCTATCAGTTGAGTTCACGCAAATTTCTTGATTGAAGTTTCAAAACTGACACACATCATTACTGATGGCAATAGCAATTTTCGGAAAGAATTTTAGGTTTTTCAGGAACATGAAGAAGATGAAGTAGAGTTTATTGGGGCATTCCGCATCAAATCAACACAGTCATCGGACGTCACTGTCTCAGATTTTGATGAAAATTGACACAATTGCTCATCGCCATGAGTAATGTTGAAAGCCATAATATTAAAGTTTTGGGTCAACCAGGGCGCGATTTGCGAGGCGGAAGAGGGGAATCTTCCCCCCACTGCCAAACTGCATCCCCCTACTGCTACATCCCTCACCACTACATCCCCCCACTGCTACATTTCCCAACAACTACATCCCCCCAAGCTCGACATATTCCCCCCACTGCTCCAGGTCACAAATCGCACCCTGGGGTCAACCATGTCCAAACTATGGGTCATGAAAGTTTGGTCAAAAGGCGCCACCTTGCGACAGTAAAACAGTAAAATCTCCACTTCTATGATAGCTAGAGACATGATCTTTGCACCAAACTTTAGCTTTTTGAAAGCTCTATCTGGGCCAGTCAACAGTTACACTAGAGTTTGAAAACCAAAAGAACAAAGGCAATAGTAGCACATAATTTCACATTTCGAGCAAGGTGTATTCAACAATATTTATGATATTATTTGTGGATAAGTCCTACATTGTGAGGAATAAATGGTGAAAATTTCAGAGTGGGAACTCTTATAGTTTTTATGCAGTGATTAAAAGAATATTCGCCCCCATGCAAAATCACAATTAAAACATTCCTGATTGCACAACCCATCATATTATTACAGACATTTTGGGGTACAACAAGGTCTGTGCTCGATGGGTTCCACAAATGTTAACTTCTTCCACAGGTTCGCCGTTTTAAAACGGCGGCGGGAAATTATAACCAAACGGCGTTCGCCGTTTACAAACGGTGCGCTAGATAAGCGAGTGTGTACTGCGGACATACGATTTTTACATCAATCCAATGCGGGAATCGATTTAGTTACCATCCATTCGATAGATGGCAGCACCGTTTTCGATAATGCTGACTATATATGCAAGGGATATTGACTGTAGACTGACCAAGGCTGGGAAATGTATAGGAAAAATCTTCAGCTGGAGGCTAGAAAAATCATAACTACGCCAAATATGGTCCGATCTTCAAAATTTTTGCACTATTCTGTTCCAATTGCACTCCTCTAAAACTCTCTCGCTCACCGTTGGGGGGTCACCGCTGAAAATTTTTTTATATCGAGCTTTGAAAATTTTTTGTCGGCGATGGTCCGATTTTGGGGTGTAGAGTGGACCCTACCCCCCAAAATTTTTTTGCATGGATGGTTCGAAAGACCAATAAAAATGCTCAACAATGGTGCAAACCGCATCTTTCTAGCTTCTATATAGCCTGAAATATACTGAGTTGTTCGGTTTTCCACATTGAAAATCCGTTCGCGTAATTGTCATTTCAGCGAGCAATGGGTACTTGGGTATGAAAATTCATAACTACCCCAAATTGGCTCCGATCTTCAAAATTTTTGCACTATTCTGTTCCAATTACACTCCTCTAAAACTCTATCACTCACATTTGGGGGGGTTACCGCTGAAGACGTTTTGCTATTGACCTTTTATCAAAATTTGAACAAAATGTTGGGGAGGGGTCCGATTTTAGGGTGAAGAGTGGTCCCTACCCCAATTTTTTTCTTTTGGCACGGATGGATAGAAAGAGCAATAAAAATGCTCAACAACGGTGCAAACCGCATCTTTCTAGCTTCTATATAGCCTGAAATATAGTAAGTTTATAACGTATATGTTCACGTTTTCATACGAACGCCTTTTCCAAAAATTAATTCCCCCGTAGGGGGATGACTTTAAAAATTTAATTCCCCCTTTAAAAGGTTAACACATGAAAACAAGCAAGTCGGACTAACAACTTCTCGTGAAAATCTCGACCTGTTTAGAGAAGACCAGGCAAAGTTTCTACACAGATATGTCACTATGGATGAGACTTGGGCTCACCACTTTGACCCCGAGACAAAACTGCAGAGTATGGAGTGGAAGCATGTCGATTCCCCGACATCGGCCAAATTCCGCAAAATTGCATCAGCGGGCAAAGTTATGGCATCCGTATTTTGGGACAGTGAAGGTATTTTGATGATTGACTACTTGGAGCGTGGAAAGACTATCACGGGTGTCTACTATGCACAGTTAATCCAAAAACTTTGAGTGGCTATTAAGGAAAAACGTAGAGGGAAGTTGCGTCAAGGTATCGTGTTTCATCAGAACAATGCTCCAGCTCACACCTCGTCTGTTGCAATGACTGCAATTCGCGAGTGCAGCTTCGAACTGCTACAACACCCACCATATTCTCCAGACCTGGCACCGTCTGACTTCTATCTGTTTCGTTATCTGAAAGATTAAGCCATGGACAGAAATTTGACACTGATGAAAGTGTTATCCATGCCATAGATGACTGGTTTCAGCAGCTGGATAAAACTTTCTTCCTGGAGGGTGTAAAAGCACTTGAACATCGCTGGGAAAAATGTGTTGAGCTTCATGGAGATTATGTTGAGAAACTATAAAACAATTTTGGTCCAGATTTGTTGCCTAATATGTTTTTCTCATTACTTATTGATCAACCCTCGTAGAATTCTATGTTTGATGCTGTTTGCCAAATGTGGGAGTTGAAGGAAAATTAAATGACATTTGTTCAGCATTGTAACTCCCTAAACTGAAACCGACTTATATTGATATTTTTTGAGCGAATATATCCATTTGTTGCAACCGCTATCATCAACTCCTGATAAATTCAACATCAGAATTAATGCTTTGATGGTATGCTTATGGGCTGTCCATTAATTATGTCAACAATTTGGGAGAAATTTTTGACCCCTCCCATTGTCAACTGTCAAACTTTCAGTGACCTCCCTATAATTATGTCAAAAACTTTTGACCCCTATAGAACAGTGACTGGTCCCATAAGAAGTTTAGGTTATTATTTTTTGCGGTGATGGCCCTTTTTCCCTATTTTTGCTCACCAAATGTCAACATGTGATGTGGTGATGACTTTTTGTGCTTGTCAGGCTTTTTCCGTTGTAATAAATAGTATTCCATGAAATTTTCTTTTTTTTGATTATTTGTAAAAATGAAATTGTTGACGTCAACTTCTCTCTTGACCCCCCTAACCCCTTTATCAACAACTGTCAAACGTTTTGATAACCTCCTCTTATTTTGCTGATGTAATTAATGGACAGCCCCTATACCAAAGTTAATACAGTTACATCACTGTAAGCTTATTACTCATATATAAAATAGCAATCTTGTATATTGGGAACCAATTATATTTTTGTAACAAATGAGTTGATGAGTTAACTCACATAATTAAAGAGTTTGATTTAACTCATTCAAAACCTGGTGATTTGAGTTTGAGTTTAAACTCATTTCATTGAGCATGAGTTGAGAGTTTGAGTTAAATCATTTATTGCACGAGTTTTTCCAACACTGCATGATTATTATTATTATTATTATTATTATTATTATTATTATTATTATTATTATTATTATTATTATTATTATTAAGACAATTTATACAGTGCAGTAAGCATAGTGAAGACTAAAGTCAAAAGCGCTTAACAATGAACACTATAAGAGATATTAAACATATGCGTCTTAAGGCACTTGATAAACAAATCAGGGGTGGTCACAATTGATGATGGTGGGGATTATGCAGACATTCTGCATTGGCAGTAACACTCTTCCTAGAATCACAGACACTGTTAGAATCAGACGGACGATCGAAAAAAAAGTTTGCCGTTTTAACATATATCATCTTTGCTTAACGCCCACAACACTCCTGAGTCTCACGACCCAGACTAAGACCAAGACTCTGCCTCAAGACCAAGACCGAGACTTTGAAGTCCAAGGCCAAGACTCAAGTTTCAAGAACCACAATCCTGGAGTTATCACAAAATTTGGACTGAAATTAAATGCCATGCCAGTCATCATGAAATGTATCATTTTATTGATGTTGGCCAAGTCTTGTAACAAATAAACTTAGTTAAGGCTTATTACAAAGGGCATAAATAGTAATCATGCTGTTGGAAATAAAATACAATACTTACTTGTCGAATGACACTATCAGGAGCATTGACATACTGAACTATTGCTTGATTTGGAGACCAATCAAATGGCCCAATTCTAAGAAAGCCATCAGTAAATATTTCTCTAACCTAGTTCACAAATAGCAAAAGACTCAAAACAGTGTAATTAAGAAAATTAGCACAACTTCTATGGCACAGAAAACCTGAAGCATTTTATTATTATTATTATTATTATTATTGTTATTATTATTAAAGTTAAGATTACTGTGGTAACTAATCCAGAAGGACTATGTGAACACATTACATTGTCAAAACAGAATCATAACTAGTTCGAAATAGCCAGGTCTTTAAGCACTTCTTAAACGCATCTAGTATATAATAATAATATATCATAGTCAATGACCATTTATACTTCAAAGGCATTACATCAAACACACAATATTCAGCTACAGGTGCTAGAACAAAATGCTTGCCAAAAAAATGTCACAGACAAAATGTCATGGGGACAAAATGTCACGGACAAACAAGGACAAAATGTAACTCTTACCCTAACCCTAAACCGTGAAATTTTGTCCGTGACATTTTGTCCGCAGACATTTTGTCGGGCCACGCAGCTACCAGCTTGTGTAGGCTGATTATTAGGGCTGTCAATTTCTTCCAAAAATCGGCCCGGGTACCCGTCAAGATTTCGAACGGGTACCCGTTCGGAAATTAGCATAATGTTATTGCTGCAAATCGTACACAAGCTGCCTATTTCATACAGTATTCAAAGGTATGCCTCCAATTAGGCCTACTTAATATTAATAATGATCTGTATATGTGCAACATAAACTCATTTTAACTTTTAATATGATTATTCAAAAATCATAACCTAAAACTAAAATGAAGCCAAATGTCAACAACAATAAAAATGTATTTAAAATAGGCCAAGTTCAATCTGTAGCAGTCAGTTGGCAAAATGTTTTTCTGGCAGATTGTACACCAGACAGCGCAACTGCGCTTTCACGGGTAATCCTTCCCACGTTTACTACCCGGGTGCCTGGACTGTCTTCGGGTATCTGGGTTCCCAGGTACCCGATGACAGCCCTACTGATTATCTCTGCAAATATACACAGCCAAATTACATTTGCACAACCTCCCTTTCCATATGCATATTATATAAGATAACATTCCAGAAAAGCAGTTTTAAACATTTTATCACCTATTTTGCCCATTGCTTGAAAAAAGAATGAGCCTATAGTAATAATAATATAATAATTATTAATATTATTAGCAACGTCTCAACCTAAAGGATACAATTATCAACAAAATTAGAAGAAAAAGACTCAACTGGTATGGACATGTCAACAGAATGGATGAAAAGAGACTACCATACAAGGCACTCTACACTCAAATAGAAGGAAATAAAGGAAGAGGAATACCCAGGAAAAGTGGATGGACAACATCAGAGAAGATATGAACATGAAAGGAATTTCAATCGTAGAACGAAGACAATTAACAGAAGATAGAACTTTTTGGAAACATTTTGTGTCTAGCTATTGCTGCTAAAGAGTTGGCAGAGAGCAAAATGATGATGATGATGTATTAGCAAGACCATTTGTATAGCACTATGGCAAAAGGTCAAAGTCAATGGTGCTTTGAAAGGAGTCACTTGAAAGAGATGTTAAACAAGTGAGCTTTCAGATTCTTCCTAAGTGAATTGATCGAAGTGGATGTCATGACATTAACGGGCAATGTGTTTCAAAAGAGTGGATTCCTTTGCAAAGCCAATTGTTCACCAAACTAAGCTGTCTTTGCTAGAGGTGGAACGACTAGCTGTACCCAACTGCTTGAGTGAAGTCCGGAGTGTTGATCATTCAAGGTAGTTCTCCTAACAAACGAGGTGATGTAATCGGGACAGAATGGATAATTCAGTGCTTGGTAGGTGAGCAGACATCACTTGAAGACGAAGCACTCAGGAATTCTTAGCCAGTGAAGCTTGTCTCTGAGAAAAGGTGTTATGTGATAGTTCCAATGAAAACTGAAGATCAGGCAAACAGAAACATTCAGAACTGATTGCACTCAATTTAATTGGCTGCTAGGAAGGCCACACAGTATGCTATTGCAGTAGTCAATCAAAGACAGAACAAGAGCACACATGAGCTGAATGGCAATGGATGTTGGAATGTAGCGTAAAATGTTCTTAATCCTTCACAGTTGGTAATAGCAGTTCCTCATGACTGCTCGGTGGTGTAAAGGAGCAGCAAAACAACATAAAGAAGGGCAGAATATAGAATAGAAGTGAATCTTCAACATTAAGTGATCCAATTTTGAGTCTGGTCATTTCAAGTGAGGCTATTATTTGGTGGCCAGGGCAAAAAATGGTGAGTGGTGAGACGAGCTGGGTGACAAAGCAAATCTGATGATGAATTAAAAGCAACAGGGACATCTGTAGTAATTATGCCAACCTGCAGCGCTTACAAAATGCTGCCGCACGTCTGGTGCTGGACCTAAAACCTCAAGACCACGTCACTCCGGCGCTTCGCGAACTTCATTGGCTTCCAGTCCAGTCACGGATACAACACAAACTATGCATGCTGATGTTCTGTGCACAGAATGGCCTTTGTCCGACCTATCTGGCTGATCTGCTCCAGCCAACATCAACCGCCATTGGTAGACCAGGCCTACGATCAGCCTCTACCTGTCAATACCAGAAACCTCGTCTTCGGACAGTCATGGGGCAACGAGCCTTCTCGTATGCTGGACCCCATGCCTGGAACGCCCTTCCACCAGCGCTATGGAACATAAAGTCGCCCATCGCTTTCCGTAAACATTTGAAGACACATCTGTTTAATTGTGCATATAATAGACATAATTGACATTAATTGTAATGCTCTTGCTAACATTGATTGATTAGGCGTAATATAAATAGCTAATCACATTACATTACATTACATTACATTATCTGACTGCATATGTCTTGGGACAAGCATTGGCATGCCATCTTCATAAGAGCACCAGAATTCGGAAGCATTAGTTGTAGGGATTTAACCCAGGTGCAGTTATGTGTGAAATCCATAGTAAAACTGAGCAATATCCCCATCAATACCATGTTTCCCTGGGATGAGATGGGCACAGTGGCAGCAGTCTTACCAGGCTTGTCCAAATGTCCATGGGACGGGACGTCCCATGGGAATCCCATGGGATTTGTCCCATGGGATGGAACAGCACTGTTCTGTCCCATACCATGGGACTCATGGGACAGGACTACTCTTAATTTTTAAAATTATTTTTATCTTTTTGAAGCTTTTTGTCCTTTTTTCATATTTTCGTAATATTTGGAGTGGCGGCGCCACAGGGCAGTGCCACGGGCCCTGCCAGGCAAACAGTGAAATAGACTTAGTGTGCTAAAATGATCCCGGTTGACACTTCATTACATCCCCAAGGTCAATTAAGAGGAAAACTTTAGGTCTGCAACGGTTCTCGATCGTTAACTCATTCAGCGCTGTGAATTAATTAATTATTGTCCCATGCGATCTGATCAGTAGGTCATCCCATCTGTCTACGACGAGTATTGACTACAGCCAGGGTGCGATTTGTAGGGGGGAGGGGGAATTTTCCTCAACACTGCCCAACTACATCTACCCACAGGGGTGGCTACTGACATTCCAGCCAAGTCAAGAAAGTCAATCTTCCCCACCGCTATGAGAGGAAAATGCATTCACCATCAGCATGTTGCCCCCCCCCCCCACTGCTCCAGGTCACAAATCGCACCCGTACCAGGCTTAGGGTGCTCCAAAAAAATAAAAGTTAAAAAAGTTTCGCTCCCCGGCGTTTTTCCCATTATTTTGAAGACTATCAAACAGAATAACAAAATATTTTGTGTTTATAATGTGGTTAAGCCTTGCCACCAGGCAAATTAAAAGTTGGAAAATGTAGAAATTTTGCTATTATCCGGATCATAATTGTAACCAATTGTGAATATTATATAACAGGGGGAAATAAATAATGAGTGTCTACAGTTTGTAGAATAACATTGCTTACAACCACTATGAACAACAGACAGCACCATAGTAAGCTAACATCAGTTCCGAGCATCACGCAAAGTGCTCTTCTTGAAATTTGATGTTTCACGTCTGTGATTTTCTACAGTCTGCAACAAGTATTGTTTTGTTTTGCCCTTTGCAATTATTGTTCGAGCAAAGTTTGTGATCAGCCTGACTGCCCTCTCAGCTATGTCATTAACGACCTTGCAATTTGTGAACAAACATGGCAGCTTCATTATGCGCTGCATCAGTCACCCATTGGTTCGGCGGCAAGTGCATCCAACTGCTGTCTAAATGCAAAAGCCTGAAAAGCAGCCAAGATTTAGTGCCAATCAAAGTTGTGTTAGTGAAGAGGTTGACAATTGTGGAAAAATTGGGATAATCTTTCAAAGACATTGAGAATTATCATCTTCTTCATGTCTCAGGAATTGGCGAATAACTCGCTTCTTGTTGGAATCTGACAAAAGCGTTGAGAAAAGCGCAAACAGTGCGATCTCTTCAGAGGTACCACAAATGCCTGTTAAGCGCAGTCATAGCAGCCTGTGCCACTTCTGGATCATATCTGTTATGCCACATAACATCATTCAATAACTGAAAATCATTTACTGATGCATCTGCAGTTGAACGTGCTGACAACCAAGCTATCACATAGAAAAGCGCATCAAACAGGCAAACGCGACGCAACTTGTCCTTCTGTAATTCAGCTGTTCGCTGAATGCATGCATCTTGACACTGTATAGGATGGTTGCCATTTACCGGGCATGATGAAATGCTCCAGACTTTAGCCAGTGCACACCACAAGGTGGTTCTTTTCCCAGAAATATCAGCATCAGCTCGGCACTTTCCCGATAGTCAATACGAGGCATAGCATCTTCTGAGGCATCGCCAGAATCCTCCAGCAAAGCTCACGAAAAAGGCAATAACTACCGATACTTCTTGCTGACGTTTCTGTCTACGATAGCGAATGTCAAGCGTTTTGAATGTAAATCGTTGAGCAAGTACGCCCCAGGATTGTTGAAAACCCTTATATTCAAGTGTATATGGGTTGGATGTTTCAGCGAATAATTCCTGCCAAACTTCTCACGGCCTTCTTTCCATTCTTTCCAAAATTGAATAATTTTCTACCTAGTAATGTCTCCAGCTTGACACAGGCTCCACAATAATTGTTGTGCTTTCAACCCTCCAGCCGTGTATCACATCATGGGCAACAGTTGCCTGAGTTGCTCCAGTGCCATCAGATATGACCGGAACACCAAACAGTTTACCTTCCCTTCTCTGGGAGCTGGCAGTCCTGCCATGAGACATACCACTGTAGTCTCCCACTGTCTCCTGGCACAATTTTCCATCCCAATGTTCACTTCGGTGCAGTAAACGATGTTTTTACAAGAAGAGCCGCTTCTGTTCGAATTGCCTTACCTGCTCTTCTGCTACTTGACTTTGATAGTGTTTTTCTTCTGTTCTTTCTTACCGTGCCATGTATTGCTACGTTGGCGACCATGGATTTCCACTCTTCTCTGTTTCTGGTTTTCCTTATCAGTTCGATGTTGACTTTAGTTCTTGTTGCTTCTCTTAGGCTGTCTGTATACTTTATTCTTTGTCTCCCTCTTGCTATTCCCCTCTACTTTTCCTGTTATGACTAGATTTTGACAGTGTCACAGTTTTCAAATCAGCTCCACCCTCGGAGATAAATGCAGCCATCAATGCCATTCTCTGATCAACTGACAAATTTTAACTTATTGGCCATCGTCGATATTTCTGCACTCCTGAATAGTTTTTTGAAAGCCCCAAGTGTTAATATGTCATGCTTGTCACATTCTTCTCTTTTACATGACATGCAAACTCGTCTTCTTGTGAAAAATTAAGGTAGAACATTAAATTTTCTAATATTGAAGTTTTTGCGTTCGTTTAAATACATTGTCACATCTTTGGCATGCTGGTGGCAAGGCTTACACAATTTAAATTCACCCAAAAACTTACATACTTTATTTACATGAATCAATAAATGGGAAAAAGGGCAGGGAGCTGATTTTTGAGAAAAAAATTTTTGACCATTGAGTTATGGAGCACCCTAACCAGGCTGTACCAAGCCACTGCGATGCAGCTCCTAAGTTACAGTCCTGATTGTCTGACATGCGTCTGACAGTCAGACTTGTGACAACGTACAACTTCAACCGAAGGTGTTGAATTGTTGAAACTTGAAAGTTGAAACTTCGTTGACAGTCAGATTTTGCAGGTAGGCAGATACACGTTGTAAATCGATGGCTTAGTTTTCTTAATTGAAATAGCAGTATAGAACCCAGAGCAGTTGCACTTACCGACAGCTTTGGATTACTGTTTCTATGCAATCAGTTATGCTACGTAGGCATACGTGGGGCTTTTGTTTGATTAGACTGCAGGGATAAAGTTTTTACGTTGACGTCTGCAGCGTCGTTAGTAGAGTTAATAAATTTGTCGTTTTACAAGTCTCTTTGTACATGTAGTCCTACTTAGTAGACATTAAACCTAAACTTTCATAAATTTCATAATTTGTAATTTCATTTGAATTGTATTACACATGATTAATATTTCATATTAATATTATAATATGGGACGGTGGGGTGGGATGGGATGGGACAGGCATAAATTGTCATGGGATGGGATGGGAATGGGACAGAAAAATCTGTCCTATGGACAAGCCTGAGTCTTACCACACTGTTCAAGTACTGCCATCAGATGCACACTGTTAAAGTACTGCCGTTAGATGCACACTGTTCAAATACTGCCACTAGATGCATAATAACAAGGTGTCCCTCCATCAGTATCCACATGGCTCGGCTACTAACCCAGCCCTAGACATAATTTGTTTTGTTGTCTTTTTCTAGAATGGTTGCTTTCAAGAGCTCAATAGGCCCATTCTGCCCAGATCTAAAATCAGAGTTTCATTTCTTTTAGAGCCCCTGCAGTTAAGCCTAGGTGTGTGTATACCTAGTTCTCATAGATCTCAGGTGGTAGCCTGAAGATTTACTGCAGGAGTCTTTCTGTAGAGAGGCTATGTTCTGGGCTTACACGCTCGGGCTTTGTTTCCACCTATACAAGGCTAGCCAGCGATGTTTTATAATGATACTAGAGGCACCATACAGACGTCTGTGGCCAAGCCATAGCACCACTGAAACTATCAAGGCAGACAAATATCGATATATATATATATACACTAGCGGTGGGTCAGTGTCGGTATTTTATGTTGGTATCAGTATTTGATATATTGGCCAGTATTATTAAAAGTTGGTTCTGTATGCCGGTATCGAAATGGCTAAATATCGTGATATCAGAATTCTGTATTTTTCTCCACGTCAACGTAACAGTGTGTGAGATGTTCGCTGCCGATGTCAATTGCTGCAGCACGTTGTCACCATCTTCTGAATCAATACACTCAATGAAACATCAAGGTTACAAGATATACCTGCATTTAATTATGCAGACACAGGAAGCAACAATTATTGATGTTCATAACTGTGTTGTTGTAGTTCACAACTTTACATTAGCTCTGGCTACCCTATAACATACTTATAACATACTGAGAACATTCACATAAATAAAGAGTTCAGGCTAATACGACTACTTGCTGTCGTAACAAATCTATATATTAACACCACTCGCCTTTGGTAGCTTTAACTGGCTTCTTACAAAATCGACACTGCAGGCATGCAAGCCACCTCAATCATAAGTTTTGTTGAAATAAGTATAAAGTGAATCCATATTATTACAATTACATGCCTAAAATGTCTGCTTATTGCACTGAAACTAACACTTCCAGGGCCCATTACAAAAATCAATCAGAATTTGAAATCTTCTAGTCTGTGTCACTGCTTTCCACAAACAGGTTGGTGATGCTAATTATTTTGTGCCTCGATGCAACTTCGCGTTTCACACTCTGACAGTCGGATCATATTCATAGAAAACATAGATTAGTAGTTCATGTGCAGAAAATGGGGAATACCGAATCAATATCAGTATTGGTATGAGAATGGCAAAATATTGCGATATCGGATTGGCATCGAGTATACCGACCCACCACTAATAAACACACACATTATTATGCGTTCATTAAATTTCATATGGGAATCTTTTCACCTCTGCACCCACACTTTGCACTGATTTTTTTAGGGTGAAAGTGCATCTTATATGCGAGACAATACAGTATTTATAAAATATGAAAATTAATGATACACACAATATGATAATGATACACACAACGTGCTGCAGCAATTGACATCGGCAGCAAACATCTCACACACTGTGCAATATGATTCCAGTTACAAAATGAAGCACATGCCTCGTATTTTACAATCTTTTCTTTGTTGATCCAGACATCAATGTCAATGGTCAGTACTCCTAATACTAGAACGCATTGCTTACGAGACCTTCTGCCCAGCATTAAGCTGTACTTGGACAACTTCATGCTCCAACTACTCGAACTACTTATGTTCCAACAGGATAGGGCCCTGGTGGTCGGGCTTGCAATACTGTCAAACTCCTGAAAGTTGTGATACAAGACTTCATCCCACCAAATTTGTGGCCACCCAATGGTCCCAACATAAATCCAGTGGACTACAAGATCTGGGGCACACTGCAAGAAAAGGGCTACAAGACAAATCTCAAAGAGGTCAGCATGCTACAACAGCACATTGCTGAGGAATGGGATAAGCTTGGCAACTCGTAATTGAATCGATAAAGCAGTTCTACAGTGGCAAAAGAGACTTTGAGCATGTGTGACTGCAGATGGAGGACAGTTTGAACACAAGATGTGAACTTTCAGACTCACCTCTTTAATCACTGTCAATAATTGGTTGCTTTGTAAAGCAAAATACACAGCAGGTGCTTCCTTTTACAATTACATTTATATTGCACTGCATATAGAGTATATATAAAATATGCAAATGAGAATCATATTTTCTAAAAGCAAACTTTCTGGGAACATAGTGATACAATTTTCATTAAAATCGGCCTAGATCTTGAACAGTTATAACTAAAATACAAAGGGGTCCCAATATAATTAAACATATTTATGTATGTATTAGGGGCGGGAAGTTAGTAGAGTGGTAACAGCGTTGGACAATGGAGCAGAAGGTCCCGGGTTCAACTCCCGCGGGAGCCCTAAGGTCGACTCAGCCTTCTTTCGCCATCTGGCGATGGCAAATGAGTAGCGGATTAATCCGCGAAGTAAACAGGCGCGTTGCATGAGAACACTGGCCCCGTATCATGTAACCTTGCACCAGTCGCCTGGCTGAGGGCCTTGGTAACGGAGATCAGCGCCGCCCTATGAGCCTTGAGGTTAGCCTTGAGTGCTCGGGAAGGACTTTACTTTACTTTTTTTACTTTTATGTATGTATTATTGTTATTGTTCATGACAATTTATATAGTGCCGTAGCATAGCAAGGGCCAAAGTCAAAGGTGCTTTACAAGAAACATGGGAACGAGATGTTAAATAGGTGAGTCTTTAATTTGATCTCAAAGTCCTCTAATGAAGTGGCCGCCGACACTGTAGCTGGTAGCAAATTCCAGAGGAGAGGGTTTCCTCGGGAAAAAGAACGTTTGCCAAAGTTGAGTGTCTTCGACGGAGGTGGGACGTTACAGGTGAACCTGGCTGCTGGAGCACAGATGGAGCCGTCAGTCATTCGTAGTCGTCCTCCGAATCAAGGTCGCTAAGTATTCTGGACAAGAGGGATCGTTTAGTGCCCGGAACGTCAGCCAGCAGCGCTTGAATGCAATGCGCTCCGGGATCCATAACCAGTGTAGCTTGTCCCTAAGTAGCGAGGTCACGTGGTCATGCCACCGGACCCGAAATATCAGCCGGGCTGAAGCGTTGATGATCGACTGGAGGCGAGTGAGCTGACGATCAGGAAAACCGAACAGGATCCCGTTACAGTAGTCGACGCGTGAAAGGACGAGGGCTCGAACCAGTTGTATCGCGGCTGCCGTTGAGATATACCAAAAAACCTCTCTGATCATTCGAAGTTGTCGGAAGCACGAACGGGTCACACTGGCAACTTGACCAGCAAATGTCAGCGTTTCGTTGAAGAGCACTCCGAGCAAGCGCACCTCTTTCGATGGCTGGACGTTAGCCTCGTTCAGAGAAAGCTCCGAACGATCGATCAGATGCTTCCTCTTTGGAGTGCTGAACCAGATGAGCTCCGTCTTGCTCGGGTTTAGGGCGAGCCGGTTAGCCATGGCCCAACGCTCTATCCGAGTAATGCATTCACGGACGCATGACAGAAGATGCTCGGTCTCCGACGGAAGGCAGGAGGAATACACCTGCCTGTCGTCGGCATATGCATGCCAAGATAGACCCGATGTATGTATGTATGTATGTATGTATAATTGTATATATATTTTTTAAAATATCATTTTGCTCTTTCAACTGTTTGTCAATTTACACAAGTATAATCAATTACAAGCCATCTTTGCTAATATCTCCCTCAAATTTGGCCATAATTTCAAAATTTTACCATTGTCAGATTCAACACTAAATTTACAAATGTGAAGTTTCATCCCCTTCAGCAACGAGTAACTTTTATTCAAAGATCATGGTGACTTGGTCTCTTGGAGTAAAGATAACAATGAAAAGTAAGAATAGATAGGGCTGAGTTTGATGTGGTGATTTTTCAGGAAATATGTGTGACTCATAGAGGTACTAAATATGCAGGGAGAAACGCTTATTTTTGGAAGTTGCGGTGTTTTTGGTAAAAAAGAGCTGATGAGTAAAAAAGTCAATCCAGACAGGCACTGATCCCCTTCAAATTTATGGAAAATAGCAAAAAGTGTAATGAAAATAGCTAAAAATGTGGGTCAAATTGCCAAGTATTTTTGCAGAAATCGCATATGCAGAAAAAAACAGCTGAAGATGTGGAGCATTAACAAATGTTAAATATGCAATTGCGTAATTGCATCAAACTCAAAGTCCTAGATAGATGCCAAATAATTATAATTATTAGAAATGCAAATTGATGCAGTTTAAGATTATTGTACTGACTGCTTTAAATTTCACCTCATCAAACGCAAAGTTAGCAGCTGATCTGATGTTAGCGTCTGGACCTTTGTCATTAAATGTTGCAGGAAATAATTCACCTGTTTTGATTTCCACTGCTGCAAAATATCAAAATAATTAAAAAGACTCTGACAAACCCATAACCTTTTTTTATTAACATTAAACTGAATATCATAATTATAATTTTATAATTAGCAGCAACAATGCAAAATCAGCTATGGGAATTTGTGGAAATATTGGAAACTGGCTCAAGACAAGCAGAGGATCAAGACAAAGACACAATAAATCACCCATGATATTCATATCTGACTTGGAAAGAGCAATGGACAAGATAATGGAATATGTAAAGGGCATAACAGTGCAGGGACTACGCATAAACAACCTGAGATTTGCCGATGATGTCAATATCATTGAAGGAAATGTGAAAAAACAAAAACATTGGTGTTTGGACAGAAAGATATTGGAAGAAAGATCAAAGTGGATGGATTTGAATTAGAAAACGTGCACACTGCACAACTTCACTTACCTTGGAAGCAACATGACACATGATCTGGACTGAAAGAAAGAGGTAACAATAAGAGCGGCGAAAACCCTAGGAAATCTGAAGGCAATGGACAATATCTGGAAGAGCAAAGCAATAAGTCTCAGAATAAAAAATATTCTTGAAGCATGTATTTTCAGCAGCTCCTTGCATGGATACAAGACTTGGACCATCAAAAAAGAATTGGAGAAAAGAATTTTAGCATTTGAAAGAGAATGCTATAGAAAACTCTCAGAATTGGATGGGTGGAAAAGATCAGCAACGAGGAACGAGGCAAGAAAATCCAGCCAAAGGTAACCTTGATTCAAAATGTGATACAGAGGAAACTGCGTCTCTTTGGACATACTTAAATCGTCTTAAAAACTATATTTTTGAACAATCATCCAAGGTGCATTAGGTTTAATTGCACCTTTAAATGTTGAAATGAAATGAAATTTATCGCATCAAAGATGATGGAAAGATCAAGACTATAATGTTGGGAATAATGGATGGTTCCAACATGAAAAGAAGACCACACAGAGAATGGTGTGATGACAATGGCAATTGGTGTGGAAAATGTTTGCAAGAACTATGTCATATAGCCGCGAGCAGAAAAGGCTGGGACAAAACTGTAATGATTGCATCAGACATCAACGAGTGCTGAGTCCATGGTTATTGATGATGATGATGAGTTAGCAGTCCATTGAAGTCAACAATGACTTCCGGAGTATCTATATAACAGACTAAATGTATAGCCTATTTGTGTTCGCTATGATAATGTCGACTGTGTTCGCCGGTAACTGGTGAGCCCTAATGTGGCTGCACATATCCTGCCACAGTCTGCACAGAGAAAACTGGCAATGGTGAAAGATGCTGTATTGAGGCAATTTTTCCAAAGTTGTCATTTTCTTTCAGCATTGGAAATGTGATTCGTCTCCATGATTATAAGACCATCATGGACAAATTTGCACCATTGGATGTGGTCACCAGCCTCTGTTTTCAAATTGTTTGAATCGATGTTGCACTGCTTCATGGTGACCTTCAACTGATCTTTGTATCTTTTGAACTGTCTGCATTGCTGGTGGTGACTGGAAGAAAGTTCATCATACAATAGGATTTTAGGAAGGCAACTGTCTTCCACATGACATAATTGTTTTCACAGATGTCCGAAGCTGACAGAAGCTTTCTGTAGCCTGGTGTCCATCTCGTCATCTAGCAGTGCTGAGATATGGAAAATTTCTTACTTGCTTTATATCCTGCTTATCAATTATTATTTTCACTGATTGTATTGGACAATGGGGTGTTGGCCAATGTAGGATTTCTTTTTTGGATAGATTGATTGTCATTCAAAAATTTTTTGCAGCGGAAGCAAACCTGTTAGACATTGTTTGAAGGCATTTGCATTACAGACACTATGAAAAATACCTTAACAACATAAAACCAGACATCAACTGCGTGAACACATTACATAACTAAATAATTGGTCCTGGATAGAAAAGATTTTAGATGTCGAGTGATGGAGACTCCTGGATATCTGCAGGGAGTGAGTTCCAGACACGCGCGGCAGCTACCGGAAAAGCTCGATCACCAACAGTAATGTGACGCACTTGTCAAAATAGCCCCATCATAACAGCCCCGTCAAAATAGTATATATACATATATATATGTATATATATATATATCCCCATCAAATAACAAACAAGTAATAGAGAACAAAGTCAATCCCACAGTAATCCGATTGTTAAAGTTTCTTGTTGACTCTAATATTATTTGAAAAGTTTCAAACAAACAAGATAAATTCAAAATCTAATATTAATCAATCTAAATATAGACTGGGCTAGCGACTTTGACTGGGGCTATTTTGGTTGTGGGCTATTTTGGTGGGGCTGTTTTGACTGGGGCTATTTTGGTTCTGGGCTGTTTTGATCAGTGTTATTTAAGCTATGGTTTTTCAGTTACAGTTTCAGTTAAAGTTATGTTTTTTCAGTTACAGGTAAAGTTTTTTCCCCGATGACATTAACAACATGTAAATCAATGTGTATATGTTACAGTCAAAGTGTGAAATCAGGCTATGTTGACATTGCCTGAAATTTTTAGGCAATGTCGACATAAGCCGTTTCACTCGGGCAATGTCGACATTGACTGAAATTGTTAGGCATTGTTTAACAATGCCTGAAATTTGCTCAGATTTTCTACACACTTTGCCTGAAATCTTTATCTGTGATGGAATAGCAGCAGGTAAATGTCGGCATATGTCGAAATTTTCTAAATATTTCAGGCAATGTCAACCTTGCCTGATTTCACATTTGACTGTAACATATATATATATATATATATATATATATATATATATATATATATATATATATATATAAGTGTGTGTGTGTGTTATTAATGTTGTAGAACTGTTTTATATTACTACTTGTTCCTTAATTTCATTTGAAGTTTAGACAGTTTTTTGATGTTATTAATGTTGTAGAACTGTTTTCTATTACTGCTTGTTCCTTTATTTCATTTGAACTTAATAAAGTTTTTGGCAGTTATTAATATTTCAGACAGTGACGGGCACAGGATTTGGCAAGTGGGTGGGAGGGGGCGGTGTTGGAGTGGCAACTTCTAATCATGGGGGGCCAACCATTTGTTGTTAGGTATGTAGCATTAAGTATATGGTTCCAATAGGGGGCCACTGGGGGAGCCAGGCACTCAATAGGGTGCACGGGCCCCCATGTGGAACCGCCACTGGTTTCAGAACTGTTTTATATTACTGCTTGCAACGTTTAAGGGGCCATCCATATAGTACGTATGCAAAACAGTCATACTTTCAATCCCCCTTCCCTGTTGCACACCATACATTTTGGTTACTCCCCCATGCGTACACCATGCGTATTAGCAACCCCTTCACAGTGAAAATTAATTTTTAGCCATAACCAAAAAGCATTTGTTTACTATTAAATTAAAGGTTTTTAATATTTAAATAACCGTGGGAACAATAGCTGGGACCCTTTGTTTGACCGTGAGGAAGTAATTTTGTTCAAATCAAATGTTTGTGTGAATATACCAGCCTTCTACCTATTTATAAATTTGAATGTACGTACGTACAAATTCAATCGTGCCCCCCTCTCCCGTACGCTTCCATACACAAAATCTCCTAAATCTCAAGCTCCCTCGGTCGTTACATACTATATGGATGGCCCCTAATTTGCAACTCATTTAATTTTTGTTATGTTACACATTGGCGCATGCATAACTCCATATTATTATTATTAACTCCATATTATTATTATTATTATTATTATTATTATTATTATGGAACGACAGGATTAACGTGACATAATGTCTAACGACTGCAAGGGCACGTAACAATATACACTGTTATACAGTGCTATTCCATCACGGATAAAGATTTCAGGCAAAGTGTGTAGAAAATCTGAGCAAATTTCAGGCATTGTTAAACAATGCCTAACAATTTCAGTCAAGGTCGACATTGCCCAAGTGAAACGGCTTATGTCGACATTGCCTAAAAATTTCAGGCAATGTCAACATTCCCTGATTTCACACTTTGACTGTAACACATATATATATATGTGTGTGTGTGTGTGTGTGTGTGTGTGAGTGTGCCTGCGTGTGTGTGTGTTATTAATGTTGTAGAACTGTTTTATATTACTACTTGTTCCTTTATTTCATTTGAAGTTTAGACAGTTTTTTGAAGTTATTAATGTTGTAGAACTGTTTTCTATTACTGCTTGTTCCTTTATTTCATTTGAACTTAATAAAGTTTTTGGCAGTTATTAATGTTTCAGACAGTGACGGGCACAGGATTTGGCAAGTGGGTGGGAGGGGGCGGTGTTGGGGTGGCAACTTCTAATCATGGGGGGCCAACCATTTGTTGTTAGGTATGTAGTATTAAGTATAGGATCCCAACAGGGGAGCCACTGGGGCAGGCACTCAATAGGGTGCACGGGCCCACCATATGGAGCCGCCACTGGTTTCAGAACTGTTTTATATTACTGCCTGCATCGCTTAATATAGTACGTACACAAAAAAGTCATATGTTCAACCCCCTCCCCCTGTTGCACACCATACATTTTGGTTAAACCCCACCCTATGCGTACATACAAATTAGCAAACCCCCCCCCACACACAGTGAAAATTAATTTTTAGCCATAGCCAAAAAGCATTTGTTTACTATTAAATTAAAGGTTGTTAATATTTAAATAACCGTGGGAGCAATAGTCGGGACCCTTTGTTTGACCGTGAGGAAGTATTTTTGTTCAAATCAAATGTTTTGTGTGAATATACCAGCCTTCTATCTATTTATAAATTTGAATGTACGTACGTACAAATTCAGTCGTGTGCTTCTGTATGCAAAATCGCCTAAATCTCAAGCCCCCTCGGTGCGTACGTACTATATGGACGGCCCTTAATTTGCAACTCATTTAATTTTTGTTATGTTAAACATTGGTGCATGCATAGCTCCATATACAGTGCTATTCCAGCACGGATAAAGATTTCAGGCAAAGTGTGTATAAAATCTGAGCAAATTTCAGGCATTGTTAAACTAATAAACTAATAATAACATTGTTAAACTAATGCCTAATAATTTCAGTCAATGTCGACATTGCCCGAGTGAAACGGCTTATGTCGGCATTGCCTAAAAATTTCAGGCAATGTCAACATAGCCTGATTTCACACTTTGACTGAAACATATATATTACTTAGTTTTGGGTTAGTGAAGTAAAGCAAAAATAATTAGTTAAAACTTGGTTATGCCTCTATTATGTTAAATAAACAGCTATTTCACATTGTAGAAATTGAATACCTTTAGTTGCAACTGCATCTGCTGCCTCTTTTCCCTCAGCTGCAATTTCCTTATGCTTAGCCTTTGAATGATTATCCATGTTTGTTTGCTGCATTTTTTCCTTTCAGTAAGCAATTCCAGCTATCAGTTTTGCATCTGGACTTGTCCGTTGATGCCTCCATTGCCTCATATGCAAAGAAATGCCAGACGCCGTTTTCATGTCTACGTTCACTATTTGTATCTATTTGGTATATATTTGGCTTAAACATTTAACGGAAATGTGCGCACAATAACATGAAAAACAAAGCAGAATAGCAATGGAGACGTAAACAGTAAACACATGCAGGCCAAAGCTTGGTCTGATCAGGTGTGGAAAATGGAATGTAGACCGTTTAACCAAGAACATCCAATCAAGCAACCACTGTTTGATTGAGGTCTGTACTATAGCCATGAATCTTGGCCCAAAAGAACGCTGCCCTCTCTGAGTCATGCAAGTTTTGCCATAACAATTGAAGTCCTACAGAATTGTTCAACAAACACAAATAAACTTATAAAATTATTTTTCATTTGTATACATTTTTCTATTACTTAACTGCTTCACTTTATTAAATTATAGTTATGGTTACAGTTATTTGTCATTTTTCAGTTACAGTTAAAGTTTTAGTTAACTGACAGTTATTTTTCAGTTATTTTAGGTTTCCAGTTAGAGTTACAGTTAACTGAGAGAACATTGGTTTTGACGGGGCTATTTTGACAGGTTACTGAAATTCCGAGATGTCAGTAATGGAAAGTGAAGGCAGGTGGCAAACATTGACAAATATAAGGTAACATTGCCTCCATTACCGGACCGCTGAGGCTCATTAAGAAGTGAGTAAGGGAATGTCAGCAATAAAACGTTGTTGTCAGTGGTAAGTAAGTAAGTACAGATGAAATTTCTATAGCATTGCCCAAAAGCTTGACACAATGCACCAGCTTATTCACAAGCGCTCAATCTGGGTAAATCCATAGTCCGTAATTCATGGTGGTCAAGGTTGTAGATCCAGATAGGCCATCGCAGCAAAGTATTTTTTATGGAGGATGATAACAAGATTTGTGGCAGGTAGAACGCAGGCCTTTAGTAAGGATTTTGTCATAGGATTTCTTGAAATAATAGTTTTGAGTTGTTTGTGGAAAGTTTGTGGAGTGATGGCCAATGGTGACTGATTTATGGACTGAAGAAGACCTGAGTTATTGATCTCTCGGATCTCTGACGGAAGATCATTCCAGAGACAAGGCGCAGTGCATGAGATCGACCAACCTGAAAATTTTAGTGATTGGCTGTTGGTCGAATGAGTGTCAGGCTGACAGATGAACAAGTTGATCGCTGTGCTTGAATGGTGGTTAGATTACGAAGGTACATGGGTTTTGAGAACTGGGTGGCGTTGTAGATCAGGCATAGAGTCTTGAAATGTATCTGTTCTGGAACTATAAGCCAGTGAAGGGATTTCAAGACCTGAGTGATGCGGTGAGGTTTTGGCATTCGCGTGACAACTCTAGCCAAAGTAGGACGCAACCATGTTTCATTGAAGGCCAGCGTCGTCAATAGAGTTATTGAGCATAAAGTTTGGTGTAGCATAGTATGCACACCAGTAGTTTGCGCACCTGTGAGTTTGCGCACCTGTGTGTTTGCGCACCAGGGTTAGGGTTAGGGTTAGGAATAGGTTTAGGTTTAGGGTTAGGGTGAGGGTTAGAGTTAGGGTTAAGTTTAACCCTAATCCTCCCAAATTCCAAGGTGTGCAAACTACTGGTGCGCATACTATGCTAAACCTAAAGTTCTGCAAAGGTGTGGGCTTAGAGCTATATGACACAATGTTCAAATGGTAGAACTTGATGTATCTGCATATTTTTGCTGGAAGAAGGCCAAAATTGAGTTTGACATTGCCTATAAGTAGTAAAACAAGTGCCATAAATACTGAAAGACTATGCTGCCTAATTGTTTTTTTAGATGTTTAAAGATTTCCAGCTAAGTTTTAAAGCAAAATGAAATAATTCAGGGATGAGAGCTTGCAAGATTTGAAACAATGATGCATGTTGAAATGCAGCACACTGTTAAAAATTTGGCTGATTTACCACAGATAACAAAATAACCTTACCTATGCCGTATATGATTGGGTAGTGCACACCATCACGAACCATATCATTCATATCTAAAAAGAGGTGAAGTATATCAATATTAAATTCCACTGCTTTATTCTTGGCAATTTATGAATGACCGAATCCAAATGCATAGCAAATTCAAAAACATAA
Source organism: Metaphire vulgaris (assembly GCA_018105865.1). NCBI lineage: Eukaryota > Metazoa > Annelida > Clitellata > Crassiclitellata > Megascolecidae > Metaphire > Metaphire vulgaris. The sequence continues at coordinate 4,250,562 of CM030857.1, forward strand.
ATGCAAAAGCACCACAGCATAAAAGACATTAAAGCAAACGTGCATGCATAATGGATAGATAGAGGGTGATGCATTTGCAGCCACAGAATTTGAACATTGTTTCAAGCAAATTTTACAAAATTTATTCTTACTTTATGTGCACTAAATTTTATGTGCACTAAATTAAGATCAGTAATTTATTACATGAACTGTGCAGGATGCAATAATTATAGTGAATCAATTAGTGATTCAGTCAAGCTAAGACCATTAAACAAACTTGTGAAATACTGGCAAATATTTACCATTACTAACCAAGATGGAAGCCATTTGAACAATGCAGTATTATATCGGTAATGTAGGGCTCCCCCCTCAAAATCTGATCCACACCTCACGGTGGTGAAGGGGTGGCAAAGACCAAGTAGGGGATTGCCTGCTAGGGCTATGCCATCAGGGGTAAAAGTGCTTGCACTGAAGTACCTCCTTGGGCATTACGCGAGGTGGACAGGCCTAGCAGGAACCCTGAAAACGATTGGCCAATGTGGGCTCCGGTGAAGACCGGACAAAGGACAAAAGACCGGTTGACTAGACGGCACTGGGCAGCAGCGGTGCAATATGATGGTAAATGGCAGACTAACCTTAGCAAATGGTCTACGGCATATACCAACAAAGCAGCTTTGGCTGCACTGCAGTCAGCAGAGGATTTGGGACCCACCGACTAAAATCCCAATTGAGAGCTATGATGATGAGATGACATATCAAAGTACACGTTATAGAAGTTCGTTCTGGAACCTCCAAGGAAGCAACTACCTATTTGGCTACTGGAGAAGAGGCAGGGCCGGCCACAGCTACCAAGGCACTTAATGATGCCTCAGGCCCAAAACCAGTGACTGGACGGTCTGGGATGGATGCCAACGTTGGCGAGCTGGACCGGCTCAACCTACGTGGAGAAACCCGAATAGCAACATGGAATGTTCAGACCATGTACCAAATAGGGAAATTATGCAATATAGTAAAAGAGATGAACCGTGCCAAGATCTAATCTAATCTAATCTTGAACTTCTATAGGAACTTCTATAGCGCCACTTCATAATGCACAGGAGCATCAACCGATGGCACACCAAATCCAAATAATTAAAGATCCAGGTCAAATCCAGGGTATCCGGCCAGGCAAACGGGTGACAGTCTATGGTGGATAGGCCAGGTCAAAAAGATGGGTTTTTAATCTTTTCCTAAAAATCTGTAATGAATTTGCAATGCGCACATGTTGATATATATCTATATTAGGCATCTCAGAAGCCAGATGGGTGGGTAATGGTCAATTTACAACGAGTACTGGAGAACTGGTAGTATACTCAGGCGACAACAAACATCAGGCAGGTGTTGCAATGATCCTCAGCATCCACATTAGGTCAAGCCTGATAGCATATAGAGCAATTTCGAACTGAATGCTTCATGTCAGAATACGGGCCTCTCCTTTCAACATCTCAATCTATCAAGTGTATGCACCAACCTCGGCAGCATCAGACCAAGAGCATGAAGAGTTTTACAACAGACTAAAAGAAGAAATTGATACCACACCTAGCCAAGATGTATTAATGATAATAGGAGACTTTAATGCAAAAGTCGGACAAAACAATCTAAGCAAAGAAGTATGCGGCCCATATGGGGTGGGAAAGACGAACGAACAGGGTGAAAGATTACTTGACTTCTGCATCGTCAATGAACTTGTAAGCACAAACACATTATTCAAGCACCATCACAGGAGATGTTATATTTGGAGCTCCCCAGATGGCAACACAAGGAACCAGATTGACTATATCCTCATCAAGAATAGGTTCAAAAGTGCATTATCAACTCCCGGGCATACCGAGGAATGGACTGCAGCCGACTGCGGATTGGATCACAACCTAGTTGGAGCCAGTGTTTGTTTGAGAATTCGCAAGGAAAGAAGAAAATGCAGCAGACAAGTCTATAACCTGGAAAAACTAGAGGATGAAGTAACAAAAACACAATTCCGGTTGGAAGTGGAAAATAGATTTACCATCTTGCAGTCACTAGATGAAGAATGTCCACCCGAAGAGCTCTGGCAAACAATGAAAGAGGGTTTCAAGGAGGTAGCTCAACAAATAATTGGAACACAAAGGAAAAGAACAAACAAACCATGGATAACTGAGACTACTCTAAGGTTGATGGAGGTCAGTAAGGAACTCAAAGCAAATAAATTTAAATCAAAGAAAATCGCTTGGCATATGCCAAGGCAAAAGCAGCAGTGCAGACACAGGCCAGAAGAGATAAAAAGCAGTGGCTTGAGGAACAGTGCCAACAGATTGAGCAAGGAATTAAATCTAACAACACTAAACATGCTTTCAAAGTGGTTAAAAACTTAAGGAGAGACTTTGCTCCAAGACAAAGAAACATAAAAGACAAGATGGGAAGGCTTTTGACAGATTTAGACGACATAAAGCATAGGTGGAAAGAATATGCAGAGCAACTATATGATGGCGATCACACCAGTCAAGATGACAACACTGGCACAGAGGAACAACCTGAAGAAAAGCCAAACCTGATCCTTGTAGATGAGGTACAGGACGCCATTAAAAGATTACCAAAAGGAAAGGCTGCAGGATATGATGACTTACCAGCAGAGATAATAAAACTGGATAGCGATGTAATAGCACAAGGATTTTGCCGACTATGCAACAAGATACTGGAAACTGGAGAATGGCCAGAAGACTGGAGACGATCAATATTCGTTCCCATTGCAAGAGTCAAAGGTACAACAAACTGCGAGGATTACAGAACTATAGTGTTAATCAGTCACACCAGCAAAATACTTTTGAGAATCTTATTAAATAGAATGCAAAGACAAGCAGAAAATGAGCTTTCGGATGTGCAGATGGGTTTCCGAAAAGGAGTTGGAACAAGGACCAAATTTTCAATCTAAGACTAATAATGGAAAAAGCTAGAGAGATGTCAGTACCGCTGTACATGGCATTCATAGACTACAAAAAAAGCATTTGATTCAGTACAGCACACAAAGCTATGGAAAATACTAAAGGGAATGGGATTATGCCACACCACAGTTGACATAATTCAAAAATTGTACAAGGAACAACAAGTTACTGTAAGAGTGGACAAAGAAACGACAGGTTGGTTTATGATTGTAAAAGGCCTACGGCAGGGCTGCCTTATCTCCCCTATGTCATTCAATTGCTATTCAGAGCACATAATGAGATGTTCAGCAGATGAACTCCCAGAAACAGGAATTAACATCAGTGGACGAGTGATTAACAACCTGAGATATGCTGATGACATTGTTTTGATAGCAACATTTCTCTCTTGACTATTATTTCTATGCTGATGATATACAGTTATTCATTGCCTTTGATGATAAAACCTCTTTGGTGTCGCTAGAAAATTTATCCGTTTGTCTGCAAAACGTTCAGTCTTGGATGTTTAGTAATAAGCTTCCATTGAACCTTTCAAAAACTGAGTTTTTACTTCTTGGTGCATCATTATCATTGGTGCTTAGAGATGCAAAAGGATGTATAAATTTGTTTCATTGATTACAAGAAAGCCTTTGACAATGTTAAACACAACGAGCTATTCGAATGTCTGGGTAATAATAATAAAAATAATCATGAACTGATTATGGTGGCATATCATACAAGTACTACTAGGACACTTTACAACTAAAAAAAACACAGTATATCCTGCAACGATCAATGTTCTGGATAACTACGAACAAAGAGAGCAGTTTTAAGTTCTCGTTTGAATGCTTCTAGTGTCTTTGCCATAGTTGTTGATGGTGGCAGGCTATTCCAAACTTTGGCAGCCGCTACCGGAAACATGCAATCACCAATGGTAACGCAGCATGTAGACGGAACAACAAGAGTAAGACTGGACGCAGATCGCAATCGTTGATGAGAGTTGATGTCAGAAGTGTTGCAGAAACCAGCCGACAGATACGATGGCGCCAGACCATGAAGACACCGATAAGCAAGGATCGCCAATTTGTATTCAATCCGCTGTGGAACATGAAGCCAGTGAAGTTCATAAAGAAGGGTAGATCGGGAATAGATGGAAAGGACATGAAAACCTACTCAGAAATTTACTGGAAATAAACAGCAATGGTTAGAATAAATTAAAAAGGACAATGGGTTAAAATACAAAAGAAGCAAGACAGGGAGCGTGGACTATCACCAGAATTCTTTACCACATGTGGAGAGGAAATTATGGAAATATCTTCTTCTTCATGTGCCATGTATTGCTACGTCAGCGACCATGGATTTCCACTCTTCTCTGTTTCTGGCTTTCGTTATCAGTTCGATGTTGTCTATAGTTCTTGTCGCTTCTCTTAGGCTGTCCGTAAACTTTATTCTTTGTCCAATATTGTTATCACTCGACCCAACCAATAAAATAGTAAATAACCTTCAGTAATTAACCTTCAGAAAATTTGACTCAAAATCAACCAACGATTTTCTTGAAAAACTAAAGGCCACTGACTGGAATAAAGTTAAACAGACCTGCCTGGACAATAAACCTGATTTAGCCTACTCGATTTTTTGGATATATTTACTATGAACTATGTATGATAAAGCCTTTCCTTTATTTTCAAATTCATCAGTAAAGAAGTATAAAAAACCATGGATGACAGCAGCACTCTTTAAATCAATGAAAACCAAATCGAAACTTTATACTAAGTACTTAAAATACCCAACTAGTGAAAACAAAAGTATATTTTAACAAATTTAATAATAAATTTAATTTGTTAAAGAATAATGCAGAAAAGCTTTATTATTCAGAGAAATTTCGAAATTGTAATGATTCCAATACTAAAATGTGGAAATTAATAAATAATATCCTAAATAAAAATGAAAATAAAAATACTGAAATTTTACTAAAAAGTCAATGTGAAACAAGCACTGTGCCAGAATTATTCAACAAATATTTCTCAGATGTAGAATCTAATATTGCATCTCAAATTCAACCACCAAGTAGTAATATAACATTTGATGAAGCCTTAATAAATAATCCTAAAAATTACTCCTTTCAAATTTGTCCAACTACACCTTTTGAAATAATAGATATAATAAAAAATTTAAAAAATAAAAATTCTTCAGGCTATGATCATATCAACCAAAAAATTGTAATTAAATCTGTCGAATATATAGCTGATATCTTTTCGGACATTGTAAATTCCTCGTTTACAACGGGTATAGTCCCTGCAGAAATAAAAATAGCTAGGATCACTCCAATATTTAAATCTGGATCAAGAATGCTTGAAACTAATTATAGGCCTATATCTAATCTCCCAACTTTCTCAAAAATTTTCGAAAAATTAATGTTTAATAGAATAATTAATTACTTAATCTTTTTAGATCTTACTAAGGCTTTCGATGTAATAGACCATGACATTTTACTTTAAAAATTATCTTATTATGGATTTAATGGGCTTTCAAATACCTGGTTTTCCAACTACCTGACTAATCGTAAACAATTCACTGAGGTAAACAACTTAAAATCTGATTATAAAGATATCAAATATGGAGTCTCTCAAGGTTCCATATTAGGACCTCTCCTATTTATTATATTTATCAATGATATTCCAAATATCTCTACTTTTTTGATTATTTAATATTTGCTGATGATACGAATATTTTAGCTAGTCATGAAGACTATAATGAATTAATTAACTGTATTAACATTGAATTGAGAAAAATATCTGAATGGTTTAAATTAAATAAAATTACCGTAAACCTTACCAAAACCAACTATGCTTATTTTTATCCTAAGATAAAATAAAAGTATCCCAACAAATTTGATGCAAATAATTATGGATGATAAAATTATATTACAAACATCCTCTACAAAATTCCTGGGAATTATAGTAGATCAAAATCTTAACTTTAAAGAAAACTCAAATATGCTAGCTAATAAAATATTAAAAAATTTAAATATAATCAAACATATAAAAAAATTTCTGAACACCAATGCTCTGCAAAAACTTTATTACAGCTTAATACATCCACACTTACTTTAAGGTAATATTATTTGGAGAAATAATTATAAAACAGTAACAGAAAAAAACCAGATTTTACTAAATAAATCAGTTAGGTTAGTTTTTAAAGACCATAATTATATTAACACAACAAATCTATTTAATAGACATAATATTTTAAAAATTGAAAATATTCATAAATATCAAGCATCAATTTTCACATTTAAATTCCTTAATAAACTCCTACCTCCATTCTTCTACTCAAGCTATTTTCTTGACAAAACCAATATTTCTTATGTAAAATCACTTAGAAATAGCAGTAACCTCCATATCCCTTTTGCCTCATCAACAACTAGACTATTTACTATTAAATTTTCAGGCCCAAGAATTTGGAATAATCTACCCTCCCACATTAAGAATTATAATAATCTTTCTTCATTTAAATATAATGTTAAAAAATTTCTTATACTAAATCAAGAATAATAACTTAAACCAAATAATTGATTTAACTTATTAATCAATATGGATTTTAATTACATTTCTTTTAAGGAATATATATCTAGCACATTACTTTCAACATCTCTTCTACATCTACAGGTAATTAATCTAACTTACACTTACCTACACTTTCACTTCAGTCACACATTTTAATTATTTTCTGCCACTTAGTATTAACTTTTTATTGGGATAACCACCTTACGGGATTTTTATCCCTTAGGTTATCCCTCACTCATTTTAATATACTTTGATCAATCTCTGATCAGCTATTTGGCTATCACTTTCTTTGTTAAATTATAAACTTAACTTAACTTAAACCAAATAATTGATTTAACTCTTATTAATCTATATGGATTTTAATTACATTTCTATTAAGGAATATATATCTAGCACATTACTTTCAACATCTCTTCTACATCTACGGGTAATCTAACTTACACTTACCTACACTTTCACTTCAGTCACACATTTTAATTATTTTTCTGCCATCTAAGTATTAACTTTTTATTGGGATAACCACCTTATGGAATTTTTATCCCTTAGGTTAACCCTCACTCATTGTAATATACTTTGATCAATCTCTGATCAGCTATTTGGCTATCACTTTCTTTGTTAAATTATAAACTTAATTAGTTAGTTACTTAGTTAATTTGTTATTTGATTTTAATTTTGATCTTTTGCTAGTATAAGTTAGTTAAGTATTCTTTTTCTTTTTGCATCATTATGTATCTCAAATTATGATGCTGGCTTTGAGAGATAAATAAATAAATAAATTGATTGATTGATATCTTCCTCTTGCTCTTTTCCCCTCTATTTTTCCTGTTATGGCTAGATTTTCCAATCCATCTTTTCTTATTAGATGTCCAAAGAATTCAAGCTGCTGCTTTCTTATGGTTTTTAGCAATTCCTTCTTTTTGCACCAAAAGCTTTTAGTACTTCCTCATTGGTTATTCTTTCTGTCCATGAAATTTTTTGCATACGTCTGAGAAACCACATCTCTGCAGCTTCCAGTTTCCTTTCTGATGTTTTTGTCAACGTCCATGTTTCCAATCCGTACATCAGAACCGCCGCCCAAACGTAGCTGTGAAGAATTCTGAGCCGTGTTGTTGTTGAAATATGTTTATTTGTGAGAATCTTTTTGAGTTGTGTGAAGGCTGACTTCGCCATGCCTATTCTGGTTTCAGTGTCCTTTTCACTCCTTCCATCGCTTGTGAAGATGCTTACTAGATATTTGAACTGTGTTACCTGTTTTATTTCCATTCCCTTGTATTGTAGCCCTCATTTAGGAATTTCTTTCTTTTTTGTAATTACCATACAGTACGTCTTCTTTTTATTTATTCTTAGTCCTTTCTTTTTGCTCTCTTCTGCCACCTTGTCTAATAACCTTTATAGTTTTCTTTCAGCATCTGCCATTAGTGTTGTGTCATCTGCGTATCATAGGTTATTTATATTTTATATGGAAATATAGAACATATAAAAGGATTTACAATAGGAGGACAAAATATAAACAATCCGAGATTTGCATGGTGCTAATTATTATTATTAATGATTGATACCGCACTGTAGAACACTGTAGAACTCAGTTCTAGGTAACTGTCCAAATTTTGAACGGGTACTTTGGAACCCAAATTAGCATAATCTCTGTCGAGGCCTCTTATCTCTACACCCAACTAAATAACCACATCTGGTCACTGTAACTAATAGTTGCAGCAATAACGGAATACTCACAAAAGAAATTGCAGAAATTAGTCAAGGAAGTAATCAAAGGAGAAAGCAAAGGACTGAAAATAAGCACAAAGAAAACATACTGCATGCTAATTTCCAAGAAAGGAATCCCACCAAAATGCCAAATACACATAAAAGGCCGACTGATAAATCAAGCAAACGCATTCAAGTACCTAGGAAGCTGGATCACTAGCAATGGGAAAAGTGACAAAGATATAACAACAAGAATTGTCTTGTCTTGTCTTTAACCGTCTTCGCTCCGAAGATTAGACTGCCTTCCTCGAAGTGTTACGGTCTTCTGCTGTTCTTGTCACCTGCTCTATAGTGGGTCCTGTCCATTCTTTTATGTTGTCTTCCCACTTTTTTCTTGGTCTGCCTCTTTTTCATGATCCTGGCATTGTGCCTTGTATTATTTCTTTCTCCAGACAGTCCTGTTCTGTTCCCAAAATATGTCCCCAGTAATTCAGTTTTCTTTTCTTTACTGTTTCCAATAGGGTTCTTTGCACCCCTGCTTTATCCAATGCCCATTCATTCATTTTCTTTGCTGTCCAAGAAACTCTCATGATTTGTCTTAGGCCTTTCATTTCAAATGCCTGTATGCGTTGTTCATCTTTTTTCATTATTGACCAGCTTTCGCCGCCGTATGTAGCGACCGGCCATGCCAGTGATCTCAGTAATCGAACTTTGGTGCTCACTAGAATGCTATGAATTTTCCATATTTTGTTTAGTAATGATCCTGCCATTTGTCCTTTATTATTATATGTTCTGCCTATTAAGATCACCCTGAAGACAAGATCTTGCAATTCTGCAGTTGAACCTCTGATAAGTATGATGTCATCTGCAGTACACTGGAGGCCCTGTGAAGAACTCTATGATGATACAGATAGCTCAACAAACAAGAATCATCATCATCATCATCATCATCATTGCTTTCTGCCAACCCATTGGTGGCAATAGCTGGGCACAAGACATTTCCAAGAGGCATCGTCACCATCCTGCCCTCTGCCAGCTCTTCAGCGGCAATAGCGAGACACAGAATGTTGATCCGCCTCCTGTTCCCGTCTTGTGTCCTTCCATGACCCTGTTTTCGCCGAGCACTGGTCATGATTTCTCGGTATATCGAGCTGGCCGCAATGCCCCATATACAGTAGTTGGACACGCGCCCTCTGCTGGCACGACAGTGAACGAAGATCTTCCGCCAGTGATGCTGTTCTTCCATGCTCTTCAGTTGAATACATCCACCATCCCTGCCGTTGTCTTCTGGTACAGTTGGTCCACGGCACCTTATTCCGTATTATTCGGTGCAATCCCAGGAGGTTTCCCAGCCCAGGACTTCCCCCCATCCGCCACCTGGGGGACGCGCCTCTACGCCGTTGTACCCCAGCGCGAGGAACAAGAAGAATAGCCATAGCCAAATCAGCTTTTCCAGAGCTAAAACATACATTAAGGAGCAGGAGACAATGGATACTAAAATATGAGTCTTGGAAACATATGTCTGGTCAGTCTTGTTATACGTAGCCGAGACATGAGCCATTTCTAAACAAATGAAGAAAAATTGGAAGCAGTGGAAATGTGGTTCTTGAGGAAAATGTTGAAGATACCTTGGACAGAGAAAAATAACAACCAAGAAACCAAGAAATTCTGATAATGGCAAATATGCGACAAATATTTGATTCAAACTATAAGGAAAAAGGCAACTAAAATTTCTCCGACACATAATGAGGAAAAAAGGGCTGGAAAACCTTATTACAACTGGAAAGGTGGAGGGAAAAGAGCAAGATGGAAACAAAGAATGACTTTTATCAAAAGCCTGCTATGTGACATGAAAGATATAACATCAGCAGTGGAGCTAATACAATCTACAAATGACAAGGAGGCGTGGAGGTCCATGGTTGCCAATGTAGTGATACAGGGCACTTAAAGAACAAGAAGGTGCATCATTTAATTTAAGCAAATTTTAAGACATAAATTCCTTCAAATTTGACCACATTTCAGTTAATCAAAGTCAGTTTGCCCGCAACCTGGGTGTTCATCACCACCACCACCACCACCATCATCATCATCATCATCATCACCACTGCCATCATCATCATCATCATCATCATCATCATCATCATCATCATCATCATCATCATCATCATCATCATCATAATCAATAATAACCGTGGGCTCAGTGCCCGTTGGAGTCTGATGCAATCATTACAGTTTTCTCCCAATCTTTTCTGTTGGCAGCAACATGAAATAGTTCTTGCAGATATTTTCCACACCAATCACAAATGGCATCACAACATACAATAAAGAGACATACAATACACACACATATATATATACAATACAATCTACAAATGACAAGGAGGCGTGGAGGTCCATGGTTGCCAATGTAGTGATACAGGGCACTTAAAGAACAAGAAGGTGCATCATTTAATTTAAGTAAATTTTAAGACATAAATTCCTTCAAATTTGACCACATTTCAGTTAATCAAAGTCAGTTTGTCCGCAACCTGGGTGTTCACCACCACCACCACCATCATCATCATCATCATCACCATTGCCATCATCATCATCATCATCATCATCATCATCATCATCATCATCATCATCATCATCATCAATAACCATGGGCTCAGCGCCCGTTGGAGTCTGATGCAATCATTACAGTTTTCTCCCAATCTTTTCTGTTGGCAGCAACATGAAATAGTTCTTGCAGATATTTTCCACACCAATCACAAATGGCATCACAACATACCCTGTGTGGCCTTCCTTTCTTGTTGGAAACATCCATTATTCCCAGCATTATAGTCTTAATCTTTCGATCATCTTTCATACGACAAATATTATTATTATTATTATTAAGACAACTTATAGAGCACAGTAAGCATAGTGAAGACTAAAGTCAAAAGCGCTTAACAATGAACGCTATAAGAGATATTAAACATATGCATCTTAAGGCACTTGATAAACAGATCAGGGGAGGTCACAATTGTCACATTCTTTGGCAGACTCAGATTGCCCCTCCAGAAGGATCTGTCACCAAAGACAGCCGTCTTGGACGGAGGAAGAACCAACAATTGACGACAGTTGCTTGAGCAAAGCCGCGATTGCCGGTCGACCGCCATAGACTTGATGACCAGGCCCGATAAGTAGCTGGGGCAAAAGGGGTCATACAGCACCCGAAATGTTAGCCAACAACGCTTGAAAGCTATGCGCTCTGGGATCCTGAGCCAGTGAAGATTATCATGTAGAAATGGTGTCACGTGCTCGTTCCAACTCGAGCCAAAGATCAGACGAGCTGAGACGCTTAGCACCGACTGAAGACGATTTACCGGTAGTTGGTTGGCAGGAAGTTCGAGCAGAACGCTATTACAATAATCTACTCGTGCTAAGACGAGGGCACGGACGAGATTGATGACGACAGGCACCGGCATGTATCGACGGATCTCCCTGATCCTTCACAGCTGAAAGAAACAGGTACGAATGACATTGTCCAAAGAGTGTCTCGTCAAAAAGAACTCCAAGGAGGCGCAGTTCTGTGCTCGGAGTGACATCAACATCACCAATCGAAAGCGTATTCCGGCACATGAGATACCTCCTCCCAGGAGTGCTTAACCAGAGGAGTTCGGTCTTCCCCGGGTTCAGTGAGGGTCGATTTTCATCAGTACACCTCTGGACTGAGGAGATGCAGTCCGTAATACGGGACCACAAACATTCTACCTCACACGGAGGGCAGGAGGCGTAAACCTGAACGTCATCAGCGTAGGCATGATATGTCCAAAGAGATCCAATTTCCTCTGTATAACTTTTTGCATCAAGGTTTCTTTGGGCTGGATTTTCTTGTATAGTTTTTCGTTGCTGATCTTTTCAACCCATCCAATTCGGAGAATTTTTTTATAGCATTTTCTTTCAAATGCTAAAATTCTTCAATTCTTTTGTGATGGTCCAAGTCTCGCAACCATACAAGAAGCTGCTGAAAATACATCTTTCAAGAATCTTCTTTTTTATTCTGAGTCTTATTGCTTTGCTCTTCCAGACATTGTCCATTGCCTTCAGATTTCCTAAGAATTTTTTTGCTCTTATTGTTACTTCTTTCTTGCAGTCCAGATCATGTGTCATGTTGCTTTCAAGGTAAGTGAAATTTTCCACATTTTCCAATTCGAATCCATCCACTTTGATCTTTCTTCCAATATCTTTCTGTCCAAACACCATTGTTTTTGTCTTTTCAAAGTTCATCGATATACCATAGTGCATTGCTTCATTACTGAGCATCTGTACAGTGTCCTCCAGGTCATCTTCATTTCCTTCAATTATATCGACATCATCAGCAAATCTGAGGTTGTTTATGGTAGTCCCTGCACTGTTATTCCCTTTACATGTTTGATTATCTTGTCCATTGCTCTTTCCAAGTCAGAGATGAATATCATGAGTGATACATTGTCTCCTTGCCTTGATCCTCTGCTTGTCTTGAACCAGTTTCCAATCTCTCCACAAATTCTCACAGCTGATTTTGCATTGTTGCTGATAGCTTTCAACAGTCTTATCAGTTTATGATTTACTCCATAGGACTCTAGCACAGCCCAAGTCACTGTCTGATCTATGCTATCAAACGTCTTCTGAAAATCGACAAAGCAGTTGTATACTTTCACATTTTTCCGTCTTGCTTTTTCTGCTATCAATCGTAGTGCTAGTATGTGCTGTGTTGCACTTTGGTCTTTTCTGAATCTAGCTTGTTCATCAGCAAGGTATTCTTCCATGCGTATCTCAGTTAGTATCAGCATTAGTATTTTTCCCAGGTGGTTTAACAGCACTATGGTTCTCTGCACTCCATCATACTTCCCTTCTTGTGTCCCTAAATTGACTTTGTCCACTCATCTTCACTTTGATCTTCTCCACCTGACGGTGATATGTCCTTCAGTTCTTTCACAAGTTCTCGCTGAGTAATTGGATCCACATGCGCTTTGTAAAGCTCACTGCAGTACTCCGTCCACCTCTGTGTGACCTCTTGAGTGTTATATTAGATAAAAACCTGTAGTTTAATGATCATATAAATAAGGTCAGCAGAGCTGCTCATTTGCAAATCAGAGATATTCGACAAATTCATGATCTTGTGCACATCCCTGCTCTGATTCCTCTTGCTAATGCTTTTGTCAGCAGTTGATTTGATTACTGCAATTCCCTTTACAAAGGTATGGTCAAATATAATATGCAATAGCTTCAAGAGATTCAGAATTCTATTGCCTGGGCCATTACAAAAATTTGTAAGCATGATCATATTAAACTTGTTCTTTAAAAGTTACACTGGCTGCCGGTAAAACAAAGAATTGTATTCAAAACTGGTCTTCTGGTTTTTAAAATACTGCAGTATGGTCAACCTCAATATTTAATATCCATGTTAAACCACCCGAAACATTGTCATTCAACAAGGTTTGCTGATTCATTGTTGAATGTACCAAGAACCAACACTGAAATTGGTAAGAGAGTTTTTCTATTTCTGGGCCAAAAATCTGGAACTCTCTCCTTTTGATTATCAGATTTTCCAATAAACTGAGTATTTCCAGATCTAGGCTTAAAACACATCTCTTCTAATTGGTATTATCTCTGCAATGACCTGGCCCATTATGTATGGAATTGAAGTAACATCTGTTGATACTGTTGGATATTAGAAATGGTGCTATAGAAGTGCATAACTATTACTATTAATGATTGATACCGCATTGTAGAACATCACTCGGTTCCAAGTAGCTGTCCAAATTTTTAACGGGTACCTAGGTACCCAAATTAGAATAATCTCTGTTGAGGCCTCTTATCTTTACATCCAACTAAATAACCATGCTGCAATCTGGTCACTGTAACGAATAGTTGCAATGACCAGAGGGGGAGTCTGACATAATGGTCATGTTTCCATGGGTACCTGTACCAAATTTACTGCCCAGATAATAGGGTATCAACGGGTACCCGAAGTAGTGAATCCCTTAATATTATATTTAATGCAATAGTGAGATAAAAACTTATATATACTTCTCCTGTTTGGAAAGCAGAGATATAAGCAAAGAATCGAAACATTCATTCGAAAATGTAAAAAAATCTTTGTTCTAATTCTATTCTGAACTTTGAAGACATGGCAAAGCAACTAGACCACAATTTATTCCAGGCAATTGAAGACAATGATCTACACAGCCCATAGAAAGTCCTTCCACCTAAGGCAACCTCTCAACAGAACTACAACCTTAGACCTCGAGGACACAACCTGGAAATTCCTCACCGGATTAAAATTTGACTGATAAAAGCTTATATTCAGGACGTAAATGTGAAAATAATTTTAATTTCAATAACTTTTGATTTGTATTTTATACATAAGGTAGGTATTATGTATTATGTTTTGACCTTGCGTTTTGCCAAGGTTGATTTAATAAAGCAATCTTGAATTGTATTGTATGTATTAGGCCCATGTATACTTTTTGCTCTTTAAGACATTACCAGTAGTAAATAAATGTGAACCAAAGCTAATAACTGTTGCATTCTCTTTTTGAATTAATTATTTTACTTAGGAATTTTGAACACATTTACTGACAAACAAATTAGAACAAAGGGTTGAATTTGGGGGTGGCACTTGAGATGAAAGAGCAGCACCTGAAAATGCGGGGCAGCACCTATGGCACTGCCCTGGTGCCAAATAGCTAAGTATGCCACTGGTGTTAGCCACTGGTGTTAGCTGTAAAAGTTCTAGTTCTTTCCGGTGCTCTGTCCAGAGACAGGTTCCACACTCTAGCATCACCACTCCTCTCTATCTTGAGCATCTTTCTTCAGGGTTGAATATTTGTTCTTTGCTGTAGGGTCGAACATCCACTGTAGCATTAATGTCCATGGTCATTTTGGAGTAGGCTGTTAAACTCAGCATAAAACATATCCAATAAACATATCAGCATCATCTTCTCCTTGTTGCTTCACGATCTGAAGTTGAGGTGACATCATAAATTTCCTTTCTCCAGCAATGTCTATCTTGTGTTTTCCTGACTGCTGCTGATATTTGCAATTCTGTCCACTCCTCCACATCATCCATACATCTTGTTTTTGGTCACCCTCTTTGTCTTGTTCCCGGCATCATACTTTATTGGATTGTCCTCTCCAGTTTTGACTTAGCATCACTGTTCCTTTGTATAGCGCAGTTTACAAATTACGTCATCGGTATGTCACGTGATAGCTATTTATAGATTTGATCAAGGTCATGGTCGAAGCGGACAAACATTGTAAATATCAACATGACGGACTCGCGTTTTATTAATGTTAAATTAACCGAAGACGATGTTCCTGGAGCAAAACTTGTTTGTGCTGATGTTGAACAGCATTCTTGTGTTCAATTGAAACGATGGTTACAATGTCAAGGGCTTGCAGTCGGTGGGAAAATAGAACGACTTGTAAAATGTTGGCACTTGTTATGGTGCTTACAGTACAAGTTAATTTGTAAACTATGCTTTTCTTCTGCAGTAAAAGTTAAGCAAAACGAAAACTTTAAATTCCCGTTGTCTATATCGTTGAGCTATATATATAAATAAATAAACTACATTCTCATAATATAAGAAATTATAATAAACTAGCTGTCCCTTTTGCTCACACTAATGCCAGATTATTTACTATCACATTCTCAGGACCTCGCACTTGGAACAGACTCCCTACTTCTCTTAAAATAATACCTAATCTTAATAAATTTAAAAATAAAACCAAAAAATTTATAATGCTAGAACAATGTCATTCTTTATTAATATTTATTATCTATTTATCATGCATACTGTTTTCTCACTTGTCAGATAGTCATTATTCATGGTATTTAGCCACTACGTATCATCTGCAAGTCATCTCAACGTGCACGTAGCATCATTAACAAGCAACTGTGGTCTAACCAACCCTTATCAACTGCACGAGTCAGATGCCAGATTAGCTTTTTGTGCAGCTATGCAAATGTCGGTCTCTGGTCTAGCAGTTATAGAAACCGGAATGTGGGTAAATCCACAGTTTCCTCAGATTGCCTGTTCTCCTGATGGTCTTCTCTATGATCCAACAATGCCAGCTGTTAGTCAGTATGGGCTTATCGAAATCAAGTGTACAAAAGTCATCGAAAACGTAAGCCCTCTTGAAGCTAAAGACAGCCTCACCAAAGAACAATGGCATTCATTTGGTTTAGCAGATAGTGAGGGCAAACTGATGTTGAAAAGAAGCCATAAGTATATTATTATCAAGTGCAGTGTCAACTAGGTGTTTGCAAATTGTTATGGTGTTACTTTGTTGTTTGGTCAAAAGAAGGGATTTTATAGAAAAATTTATGCTGACCCAGTATTTTGGCAATGTAGAAAAAAGAAGTTATTGTCTTTTCATGAGAAGTACCTGTGTCCAGAGTATTTTGAAATGCGCCTACCAAGGAAACTAAGCCTTATAAAGTTAGAATAAGTTATTGTGTTCATATACTGCTGGTAGTCACTTTTAAAACATAGTTTCAATTGGACACCAAAATTTCACCAAATGCATTTTGCTTCACTTACGTTTGCAGGTAAGTAGTTGTTTTGCAGAACATGTTGTTCATTGTTTCATCGCGTCTAATAATGTGTGCTGATGCCATAGTTACTATCATGTTTATTCTAGGCCTTCTCTGGCGGGAATCCCCCCCAAGTTTTAAAATCCCCCTCCCCCAAATTCTATATGTTGCATTGGGGATGGAAATTCCTTCCCCAATGTGTGACGAGGGTTTTTTTTGGAGAGGGGAGAAATATAAGGATTACCATTGTTTGCTTGTCAGAGCATTGGAGAAGGATAGTAAGTACGAGTATAAGGAAAGATGTGATGACATTTTTTTGCTTGTCACCACATCCGGGAAGGAAAAAAATATGATGACCTTGTTTTTGCTTGTCAAGGTTTTTGGGGAGGCAAACCTCCCCCCCCCAAACATTTCAAACTCTCCCCCTCCAATGTCAAGGTGGCTAGAATAAACACTGGTTACTATGGTCATATAGGTTAAATGGTTAAATGTGACCAACTGTAAGCTGAACTATATTCGTATTTCTTTACATCAATATGCTGTTATCAAGTTTTGGCTGCTTTTATTATACACTGAAATATAAACAAGCAAGCAATTGATTTATCTCTTCATTTTTAACATAGCGACCTTAACTCCCAAAGTAATTAACTAATAATAACATAATCAGAAACATGCAATATTAGCATCATATAAAAATCACATCTCTTACAGTACTATTTAACTATAGGCTCTTGAAAATTAACAAAAATTTAATTTCCTTGTTGTTCAAAGTTAGCAGCCATTTGAACTTGAAACTCACTACAATCAATTATAAAGTTAAGTAAAGTAAAATCTCATGGATTTCTATAGCGTTATTGTCCTAATGTTCTTGTAACGACGAAAGCAGGCAGGCATGTGGCATTGTAAGTTTTGTTGTGGGGGAAACAACTCATTTCGTAAGAGATTATACCCATTAAATGGGTAAACTGTAAGTGCAAGAACTGAATCCATGTGGTAATAGTTATTGTCACAACTGCTTCAGAGACACAGAAGCGAATCCCCAGATCCTTATTTAAAAGCCCGAGCCGTAGTCTCATTAATTTTAAAAGCAATTGATCTTTGTACAAGAATCATTTATAAAGTTTGTATATATAAGTTTATATTTATAATGTTTATATCCGTGCGCTAAGTCATACAACAATGTTTGTCCGCAAAGGGGCGTGGCCAACCGCGCATGCGCAGTTTGCATGAGGTCATATGCTATTTTTAGGTCTCGCGACCACATTTGTAAACTACGCTATTGCAGCTTTATTCTCTTGCACATGTTGATAAACCATGTTTCTGAACATGACAGTTGCAAAACCTCTTTATTGGTAAAACTTCTCTAAAGCAGTGGTTCTAAACCTGTGGGTGACAACCCCATCGGGGGTCGAATGACGATTTGCCAGGGGTTGCCTGAGACCATTGGAAAAATGGGATTGTCTCTTTTATAACAGTAGTAGTAGTAGTAGTAGTAGTAGTAGTAGTAGTAGTGGTGGTAGTGGTGGTAGTGGTGGTAGTGGTGGTAGTGGTGGTAGTGGTGGTAGTGGTAGTGGTAGTGGTAGTAGTAGTAGTAGTAGTAGTAGTCGTAGTCGTCGTCGTAGTCGTAGTAGTAGTCGTAGTCGTAGTCGTAGTAGTAGTAGTAGTCGTAGTAGTCGTAGTAGTCGTAGTAGTCGTAGTAGTCGTAGTCGTAGTAGTAGTAGTAGTAGTAGTAGTAGTAGTCGTAGTAGTCATAGTAGTCGTAGTAGTCGTAGTAGTCGTCGTAGTAGTAGTAGTAGTAGTAGTAGTAGTAGTAGTAGTAGTAGTAGTAGTAGACTTCTTTAGCACCATTGTAGTAGTACATCTGCACCAGTTGATGGTCGCTTCAGTGAATAATCGTAGTCGTGAATCATTGTCCGTGGTGAATCGAGGTTGTAATCCAAAGGTCAGTCCGTACTTCCAGATTCCAGGTTAAGGCGGATTTAGCAGACAGTAGCAAATGTACAGCAAGACCTTTGTAAAAAAAATTACAGTTGGGGTCGCCATATCATGGGGAATTTAATTAAAAGGGTCGCAGCACTATAAAGGCTGAGAACAGC
The DNA here is from genome assembly GCA_018105865.1 of Metaphire vulgaris. Taxonomy (NCBI): domain Eukaryota; kingdom Metazoa; phylum Annelida; class Clitellata; order Crassiclitellata; family Megascolecidae; genus Metaphire; species Metaphire vulgaris. The sequence continues at coordinate 4,269,382 of CM030857.1, forward strand.
TGCTCTAAAGCTTATGCATTGCATAGTACATAATGAGTACATTTTGAAAGCCTTTATTCTTTTCTGTAGTTTTTTTCTTCACTGTCCAGCTTTCACAAATTCACATCCATATGGTGCTGTACTCCATGCGACACTTTCTATTCTCTTCTTTGTTCTATTGCTGATATTATTATCTTTTCATATGTTTTCATTTTACTAATGGCAACTTAATAAACATATCTTCTTCTTCTTTAAGTTCTCTGCCCGGAAGCAGGTCCTGGTTCCCATTGGCGCCATCTATCTCTGTCAGCAGCTTGGGTCTTTAATCCTTTGTATCCGTCTTTTGGCATCATCCAGTGCAGTAGTGATGTACGTGGTCTTCCTCTGTTTATTTTACCCCCATGTGCCCTTCCAGTATTGTTTTGAACAACGATTCTCCTCTTAAAATGTGGCCCATCCAATTCCTTTGCCTTTGTTTTATTGTTTGTATTATTGTCTTTTTCTCTTCCACGATATCTAGGACTTCTTTATTGGACATATGTTGTGTCCAACTTATTCTTTCCATTCGCCTCCATGTCCACATCTTGAACGCCTCCAGTCTTCTGATGTCGTCTTTTCTCATCGTCCATGTCTCTGAGCCACATAACACCACACTTCATATCAGTGTTTTAATCATTCTCTTCTTTAGCCCTTTATCGAGATTACTCCTCATTATTTCCTTCCTTTGGTAGAATGCTTCCTTTCCCATTGCAATTCTCCTTCTTATTTCGCTTTGACATCTGGCATCTTCCATGATAAACATATCAGCTTCTAATAATTAATCAATTAAGAAAGACTACTTCAAATCAACTCACCTGAAAAGCAAGCGACTGTCAAATACACAGAATCATTTATGTTGATGAGAGTCCCTATAAATAGCAAACACTCAGCTTCAAAATATAATTGTTATTTAAGAAATTCATTATCCAACAGTCATCATCAACTACTTAAGTAATGGCATATATCATAATAGAATACATCTATCATAATAGAATATTCTGTGAGACTGATTTTTGGTGCGAGATGGTGCGATCATATCACTCCTTACCTAAGAGATAAATTGCACTGGTTACGAGTTCCTGAACGCATATATTATACAAGAGATGTCTGCTGACGTTCAGAGCTATAAATGATCAAACCTGTCCTGATTATCTGGCTACACTGATTCGAAGACACACCACGCCTGCCCGTAGCTGACAGCTTCACTCTAGTAACAGGGTCTCCCTAATCATCCCACCACCGTCACAAACAACGATTCTAGGTGAAAGATCGGTCACCCACTTTTGTGGAATGCCCTCCCGGACTTCGTCACTAATTCAAAATCTATTGATCAGTTTAAGAAGAATCTTAAGACACTTATTTAGTACGTTGTATGATTGCTAACTTATTATTGTGAAGCACTCTTGACTTAGGCTTATGCCCATGGGCACCCACAGAAATTTTTCCAGGAGGGGCAAAACATAATGGTAATGGCTATGCCACATAAATTTTTCCAAGAGGGGGCAAAACACATCTTAACACAATGGTCACAGTTAATATTTTAGCAAGGTTTTCAAATTTCAATGGGAAATATTGGCATTTTTATTTTCCAGGAGGGGCAAGTGCCCCCTCTTCCCCTCTTGCCCCAATGTGCGGGCGCCCATGCTTATGCCTTGTTATAGGGCTATCTAAATTATCAGATAATGATGATGATAATGATGATGATAATGATGATGATAATAATAATAATAATAATAATAATAATAATAATAATAATAATAATAATAATAATAATAATAATAATATAATAATAATAATAATAATAACCAGAAAGATGCTCGCTTCGCTCGGTTGCAGGATAATACTAATATCTATCCACATCGCGCAATGCAAAGCAGGCTCGCTTCGCTTCGCTTCGCTTCGCTCGAGGCAATGAATATTCCAGAACGACCAATCAGAACGCTCACCCAGCCAACCAATCAGAACGCTTGAAGGTAACCAATGAGAACATCACACAGCCAACCAATCAGAACGCTCACACAGCCAACCAATGAGAACACACTTGAAGGTAACAGACATACAGAGGAAGGATTTTAATATTATACACTAGAACTCAGGCTCGCTTCGCTCGCATCAGGCTCGCTTCGCTCGCAGTGCAGGCTCGCTTCGCTCGAGGCAACGAATATTCCAGAACGACAAATCAGAACGCTCACCCAGCCAACCAATCAGAACACTTGAAGGTAACCAATGAGAACATCACACAGCCAACCAATGAGAACGCTCACACAGCCAAGCAATTGGAAAGCTCGAACGCTTGAAGGTAACCAATCAGAACGCTCACACAGCCAACCAATCAGCACGCTTGCACAGAGGCACAGGCACAGAGGAAGAATCTTAATTAATATGATGGCAAATCACAAATAGCCCTTTTGCTTTGTGTTATGTGCATGGAACCAAGCTCAATATTTAAATCTACAGGGTGGGCCAATAAAACCAGAACCACCCTCTTTCATTATAAACATTGTAACAAAACTCGGTGTACCTCAGCATTATTATATCCTGAATGCAGTTAATTCAGGAAATAATGCAAAAAGTTCTTCCTTCAAATTCCAAAGTGCAGTGGCGCCAGCTAGCAAAAACCAAGCTTAGAGGTAGGACGAAAACATAAAAATATAAATTGCTGATTGCTGCAATTAGTAACTAAAATTTTTAATGTAGTGTCTAAGTAAATTTTAAACCTTGCTATCTGCTGTTATGATAGCATTGCAGTGACCTCCTTAATTGTTTTTATTTACAGAATGTTTTGTAAAGTAAATTTTGTAACTTTTTAAAAAAGAATCTGATATGTTCTTTTAAATATCATTGTAAACAAAACTAAAGCTATTTAATACACTGATCAAACCAATACTATTATATGGATCAGAATGCTGGACCATAAAGAAGAAAGACGAAAGAAGATTAATGAATGCAGAAATGAACTGGTTAAGAGGAATAGCAGGAGTCAGCAGAAGACAAAGAATAGGAAATGAAATGATCAGAGAAAAGACAGAGCAAAAAGAAACGATACTCGAATCAATACTGAAATGAAGACTGAAATGGATTGGTCATGTTGAAAGAATGAAGGAAGGAAGAATACCAAAGAAAGCACTATACAACTTTGTTGAAGCGAAAAGGAGAAAAGGAAGACCAAGAAAACATGAATAGAAAACTTAAAAGAGGATGCAGAAGAAATGAAAATGAACTTCATCCAATTGACCAGAGCAGCAAGAGAGACAGACAGAAGTGGAAGGAACTCATTCAGACCCTTCGTCCAACCCAATAGGGAAAGACGGAAGGAAAGAAAGAAGAAGAATATGTTCTTTTAACCTAGTTTAATAAGAATCTTTACTTTTGCAACCTCTATCTCCCTTTTAGCTCTCACTGCCCCTGGATCTTCTACCATCCCTGGGACACTGGCAAGACGAGACCTTAATAACTATCATCCTATCTCAATTTTTTTCTCTTCTATCAAAACTTGTTGAGAAAATAGTGCTTTCTAAACTGACCGAACAACTCGAACAACTCGCTATATAACACTCATCAGTTTGCTTACAATAAACATCATTTAACAGAAACTGTCCTCTCCTACATTCATGACAGACTCCTAACTGCTATTGTCTCCAAAAAGTTACCAGCCTTTGCCTCCTTGATCTCTCTGCTGCATTTGATAGTATAGATCACAAAATTTTGCTTGAGCAACTCCCTTTCATTTTGATAATTTGAAAAAGCCCACTGCCCCTGGATCTTCCACCACCCCTGGGGCACTGGCAAGAGGAGGCCTTAATAACTATCATCCTATCACAATTTTTCAGTGATGTTTATTGTAGGCAAACTGATGAGTGTTATCCCATAGTGTAGATTATGGAATGCTTTAAGGATCCGTCCTTGGGCCTGTACTGTTCAGCCTTTACACCACACCACTTTCATCTTTAATTAACTCCCTCAATTTAAATCACCAACTCTAAGCCAACGAAACTCATCTATTCCTTTCCTTTTCACCTTCTTCATTTAACACATCTATTACTGAGCTTGAATAAGCATTTGCATCATCTAATCTCTTTGCTCTTAACCCATCTAAGACAGAAATTTTTTAAATTGGACTACCCTAACAACTAAAAAAATTGACAATGTTAAGCTAGTTTTGGTCCCTGACACCGCAACCCCAGGTCCAACTGCAAAAATCTCAGATTCAAACTTCATTTTTCTTCAAACTATGAATCATAAATCTCAACTCTTAAAAGCATGCTTTGTCCATATTCATGACGTTTATCACCTACATCCTTGCCTCAATAGAAAAGCACATAAAATACAAACTGGCGCTGCTGGTTTTTTGATGCCTACATGGTATAGACCGGCATATCTCGAGGCTGAACTGCAGTGGACAGCAGACCTCAAAGGCCGACAGCGCTTGAGGTCAGCCTCTACTAAAATACTACATGTCCCACGCACATGCCTTGCTTCGGTAGGTGATCGTACCTTCCCAGTTACTGCCGCAAAGACCTGGAATAGTCTACCTTCTACTATACAAAACTTGTCATCACTCGACACGTTCAAGAAGCACCTGAAGATATGGTTTTTCCAGACCAGCTACATGTCTTAAGTTAATAAATAACAATGTAATGTTTTCACACAGTCCGCTATAGGATAAGTTACCACATAAATCTTAACTTGTAATAATAATATTTAATAAGAATAAAAGCTGCTGTCAGGCCCTCCGAGAGGGGGCAGGGGGGGCAACTGCAACTGCCCAGAGGCCCGGCGGTCTGGTGGGGGGCCCGGGCCGATGATGAATATGTATAATTAAGAATAATATGAATAATAACACTAAAGCGGAAGGGGCCCGGCGAGGAAAAGGGGGGCCCGGCGTGAAAAAGTTGACAAGCAAAAAAAAGGCCACCAGCTAATTCTAAGATGTAAGATATAAAAAAGACCGAGAAGCAAAAAAAAAGGTTGTCAAAAAATTTGATAGTGCACAGAGGTCCGGAATGTCTCTCGGCAGGCCTGGCTGTTGCCACAATCACCACTTCAATAGTTCATTCCAAATTAGATTACTGCAACTCCACCTACTATAATCCTCCCAAAGCCTCCATCAATAAATTACAATCAATTACAAATGCACTGGTTCTTGTTTTTACTAAGTTACCAAAGTTCTGCCATATTTCACCCATACTAAAATCATTACAATCATTACACTGGCTTAACTGACGCATCCAATATAAGATAATAACACTTTCAAATAGATCACTGCTAGCCAATCTCAAACTCAAATTAAGAAGGGCAAATACCTCCAAAGTAAACAGGAAACCTGACATCAATAAGTCATGTAATACCTTTCAAATAGAAGAATACCAAAATGTCATACAAGATAAATGACAAGCACACATGAAACAGTTACCAGATAGAGCTTACCCACCAGGTGATGTCAAAGTGAGTGGTCAATCGTCCAGTGGTCAAACGTCCGCTGTGGTCAATTGTCCAGTGGCCAAACGTCCTATGGTCAATCGTCCTGTGGTCAATCGTCCTAGAACCCCCATCGTAAACCAAGCCCCAACCGACGTGAGAGCCGTAGGCCCTACTGGGGCGCAGCCTCCCATCGGAAACCAAGCCCAAGCCCCTGAGGGAGGCCGTAGGCCCCACTGAGGGGCACAGCCCCACATGTGGGGCCACAGGTCCTACTGGGGGGGTGCAGCCCCATGTAAGGCCGTAGGCCTTACTGGAGGCACAGCCTCCAGTAAGAGACCTAGCCCCAGCCCCCGTCGGGGCTGTATCCTCCACCGGGGCACAATTCCCGGGGAGAAAAAGTCCCAGCCCTCTATGGGAAACAAAGCCCCTTTGGGTCTGTAAGCCCAAAAGGAGCCGTATGCCAAAAAGAGGCCGTACGTAACACTGGAGGGTGCATCCCCCATGGAAGATCAAATCCCAATGGAATCGTAAGCCAAAACCGTAGTCGTAGGTTCCATTATGGTGTGCAGCCTCCTGTGGTGGTGGTGGTGGGGGGGGGGGCAAGACCACCTAGTGAGCACATAGGAAAAATTTTAAATGATAATCTAAGCATTAACTTTACATATTCAGATTTTAAAAAATTGTTACTGGTATATATAATAATACAAACTTTTGTAATAATACAAACTTTTGTAATAATACAAACTTTTGCAATAAATCGTGGAAGGAGATAGTCACTCTCCCCCGTCATTTTTGATGGGTTAACAGCTAGTAATATAATAATTTATAAAATTATATTTGTACCATGCAAATTTTAAAGTATTTTATTAGTTTTTTTAACTTTTTTAAGAGGCATGGCCACAAACATTTTTGAATTTCAAATGCAGACCATGCAGCAAAGGGTCTGAGAACCACTGTTAAAATCTAACAAAATAAACAACTTTTCCACATTGTCAAAAGGTTCAATTGCTTGGAGGTTCAATTGCTTGGTCTTGTAGATTTAGGTAGATTCTATTGAGCTCTATGATTAGCTCTCAAAATGCATTGAGACTCATTGGCATGAACAGAAATTATTAATGATTAACAGCTAGCAAGAAACAACCTTAAGACACCAATTCAACTACCATCCTCACCGTCCTCTTTAGCTCTTGCTCTCCTTGACTTGTCCGCTGCTTTTGATACCATTGATCATTCTATTCTCCTTCATCGTCTTGAATCTTGGTTTGGATTATGTAGCACTGTCTTGAATTTCTTTACTTCCTATCTTGCTAATCGATCTCAATGTGTTACTATAAATGGTTCTATTTCTTCTTTAGTTCCTCTGACCACTGGAGTTCCGCATGGTTCTGTTTTGGGTCCTTTGCTTTTTACTCTATATACCACTCCACTTGCGCATGTCTTGAAAAATAGGTCTGTACATTTTCACTTTTACGCTGACGATACCCAGTTGTATGTGTCCTTTTCCCCGGACTCTGTTTCGCCTGAGCTCGCTAATTTACTAAACATCCTTACTACAGCTCGCGACTGGTTTATTTCTAATCGTCTCTTCATCAATCCTTCAAAAACTGAATTCATGATTCTAGGAACTCAACCCCTAACGACGAAGCTACCAAAAAACTCCCTAGAATGATCTTTTTGAGATGCAGTCTTGGTTCCACTTAAATCTGTTCGTAACTTAGGTATATTATTTGATACCAATTTATCGTTCAAGTCACATTTTTCTAAATTGTCACAGTCTTGTTTCGCATTCATGCGTCACTTTAGACACATTCGTAAGACATTGGACACAAGGTCTTCAATAATCTTAGCTAATGCATTTATTTCGTCTAAAATCGACTATTGTAATTCGCTCTTTTTCGGGTTGCCGAAGTGTTCTCTCCAACGTCTCCAGACTATTCAGAATGCTGTTGCGAGAATTGTAATTCCAACAGGGAAATTTGATCACATTACCCCTGTCCTTTGTAGGTTGCATTGGCTTCCCATTGAACAACGTATTAAATTCAAAATTGCTACCCTCACTTTTAAGATACTAAGAAATCAGCATCCCACTTATCTTCGAGATATGCTATTGTATCACCAGCCATATATATCCACGAGGCCTGCAAACAAATGCCTTCTTGAAATTCCCTTGCGTCGCACTAAATCTGGGTGTAGGGCTTTTAGTTATGCATCTCCATATGTTTGGAATTCCCTTCCACTTGATATTCGGATGGCCTCTTCTCTAGATATTTTTAGGCGTCATCTTAAAGCATATTTGTTTCCTCCTTAAGTCCTGGTGTTGCCCTGACTGATTTTTTTGGTTTTGACCTGGACCGAACCGACCCTCCTCAGTCTGCTCTGCCGATGAGCACTGCGGTTTGTGGTCTGAGGCGTCCCCGATGAACACCTATGTGTTTGAAACGGACGATAAAATTAAATTAATAATAATAATAATTAATATGGGTATTATCACCCATTGGTGTCAATCACAATATTTTTCCTATTGGCCTTTTCTTCTATAAGTCCTAGGATGAAATCTGCTAAATTCTACTATTCAGAAATTATCCTAGCTGGGAGAAAATCACTGGTAAATAAGTTCCATAGAATATGCCAGCAAATATGGGAGCAAGAATGCAAACCTGATGAATGGTCAAGTCAGTGAATGTTACCATCCCTTTCATAAAAAGGCGACCTCACTGAATGTTCTAATTATTGCTTAACAAACATATTAGACTTTTTAGAGGAGATTTATGACAAGATCAATGAGAGAAAAGCACTGGACATAATATACCTGGACTTTGCAAAAGCATTTGACAAAGTACCTCATTCAAGACGGGCAACCAAACTTCAGGCCTGCAGAGAATTGGATACAAAATTGGCTTCTGAACAGAAGACAGAAAGTAGGCATAAGAGGCAAGTATTCAGATTGGGCTGAGGTTATAAGTGGGGTGTCATAAAGTTCAGTTTTGGGACCTCTGTTGTTTTTAATATTTATCAACATTGATGATGATATAGTATCAAAAATTTCTAAACTTGCTGACAACACACACAAAACAGTGTGGATAGAGTGGTGGTGAAGCAGAAGCAACAAAATTTTTCAAGACCTAAATAGACTATCTCAGTGGTCATTGGATTGGCATATGCTTGTTGACACAGATAAATGCTTGATGATGCATATTAGGAAGAAGGGAGCACATCATGAGTTTGAGCTATGTGAGAAGGGGTTACAACAGAAGAGTAATTTCTATGGGTCATCGTGTATAACAGCTTAAAGTCATCCAGACAATGTGCAGAGGTAGATAAAGCCAACAGAATTCTAGGTATGATCAAAAGAACAGTGTTGAGCAGAGAGAAGAAGGTAATAATAAGACTCTACAAGACACTGGTATATCCATATTTAGAGTATTGTGTCCAAGCTTGGCGTTCATTCCTGAAGAAAGGCATAGAGAATCTAGAGAGAGTACAAAAGAGAAAGAGTGGACGCACGCAATTTGTCCATTGTGCAACATCTACCTCCACACCAAGTGAGGTGCGTTATGCCGTTCCTCAAGGCTCAGTTCTGGGACCGATCCTCTTCCTCCTGTATATGGCAGACTTACAGTGACTTATCGAACAGCATGGTCTGTTGTCCCATTTGTATGCGGACGACACACAGGTGTATGGGGTCTGCAAGCCAGCTGATACGGATTTTCTAACCAATCAGTTGAGTTGCTGTATCAGTGATATAGCTGATTGGACTAAATCGAATCATCTTCAACTTAACCCTGTTGGCCCATAAAGCCACAAAAGCGGCTTTTGCTACCAATACCAGTCCCCGTAAGGCCGCTTTTGGGGCTTCTGCGTCTTTTCCTAATCCCCGCACGGCCGGTTTTGATTTTCTTCATGGTATTAAATATTCTATGCTGGAAGTAAACACAGTTCAATTCTGAGGAAACTGGTGAAAACATTTTTGTTCTATGTTAACATTTGCTTAAGATATTTGAGTTTATGTGGTAGCCCCAAACAACCCCATAATTTACCCCAGGAGCCTAGGGGACAGGGAACGGACGCACAGGAGCTGTAGGGCGAAAGGGTTAATGTCAAGAAAACGGAGATACTATGGTGCTCGACTACACGTCGTCAATACCAGATCCCACCCACCACCATCCACGTTGGCTCGGAAAACACTGTTAGGGCTGCTTGTGTTCGTAACCTCGGTGTGTACATCGATTGTAACATCTCCATGACAACACATGTTCAGAAAATCGCATCCGGCTGCTTCTCAATCCTGAGAAGAATTCGAAGCATTCAGAACGCAATTCCACCTGCGGTTGTAAAGACTTCAGTGGTGTCTCTGGTTATGCCACGTCTGGACTATTGCAATGTGCTCTTGGCTGGGCTACCAAGGCAACTTACTGACATACTTCAGGCTGTCCTCAATACAGCAGCACATCTTGTCTATCAAGCCAGAAGATCAGATCACATGACACCGCTTCTTTATGAACTTCACTGGCTTCGAGTTCCACAGCGGATTGAATACAAATTGGCAATCCTTGCTTATCGGTGTCTTCATGGCCTGGCACCATCGTATCTCTTGGCTGATTTCTGCAAGACTTCTGAAATCAACTCTCGTCGACGATTTCAATCTGCGTCCAGTCTTACTCTCGTTGTTCCGTCTACGTGCCACGTTACCATTGGTGACCGCATGTTTCTGGTAGCGGCTGCCAAAGTATGGAATAGCTTGCCATCATCAACAACTATGACAAAGACACTAGAAGCATTTAAACGAGAACTGAAAACTGCTCTGTTTGTTCGTAGTTATTCAGAACATTCATCGTTGTAAGACATACTATATTTTTAAATTGTAAGGTGTCCTAGTAGTACTTCTACGATATGCCACCATAATCAGTTCATTATTATTATTATCATTATCATTATTATTATTATTATTATTATTATTATTATTATTATTATTATTATTATTACAATGCAGAACAACAAAGATGATCAAAGGATATAAAGGATATAAAAAATAAACCTATGAAGAAAGGCTAAAATGCTGTGGATTGACAACTTTGGAAAAAAGGAGTACGAGAGGGGATTTAATTGAGACATAGAAAATACTAACAAAGTTGAAGTGCCAAGAAAAATATATTTTATAACAAAACAGTATGATGGAACCAGAGGACACAACACGAAACTGTTTAAGAAATGGGTCGGGACTGGGAGATACAAACAGCATTTCTTTAGTGCAAAAGTGGTGGACAGATGGAATGAACTGGACAAGAAGATAGTAATAGCTACTAGTGTAGGTGATTTCAAAATGAACCTTAGCACTATAGTAAACTAAATTTGATGGGCAAAATATAGTGGTTCTCACGCAGGGTAGACTTGAGCCATTTTAAACCTTGTTATATTATCTTATATTAATTAATTACAGGACAATTTAACTAATAGATCATGTCTGTAAGGTCTTTTAGGTGTTCTGTTGGAAAGACTTTAATCACTGACAGAACTGGATTTATAAGAAAAGCAGGCAGGCTTCAGGAAACAGTGACAGCAAAAGTGATTACAATATACTATACAAGGGCTGCTATTTGATTAGAAGTGCCAACTGGCATCACTACTATGCTGTTTGTTCCTGAGCTGTTATTCTTCTTTAGGCAGTTTGTAGCTGCTGAATTTTTATAAGCAATAGTTTTGTATTTCACTCTTTGTTGTGCGGTGAAGCAACGTTGTTTAATTATGTCTCTAATGTGCTGCAATATGGTTGAGCTTGAAACATTTCTCTGCAATATTCAGTCCATCTGCTGATAATTTCACATTTGGTCGATAGTACCTTTCCATTTTTATCTGTTCTTATAGAATATGGAAGTTATCAGCCCCTCATATAAATGTCAAATTAAGACTTACGTATAACCTCAAGTGTCAACCGTTTTGACAATGCACGATCATCCAAGAATCCTCCAACCAAAATCACTTCTATTCTAAAAACAGCATTAAGACCAATAAACAAATTAAGCAGGCCCATTTCACTTTTATGGACTAGCAAATCTTTATATCAGTTGACATCATATATCATATTTTTATGCATATACCGTGCACATGTGTGTACCGCTTTGGCGTAGTCAAGGGAGATTTGTAAGTTTAACCCACCCTTAGCTGCCAACAGACATGGGTCAATTACAATTATAATTGTAATTCAATTGTAATTAATTACATTTGACCAATGTAATTGTAATTGTAATTGATATGTGGAAAGTTCAATTACATGTAATTGTAATTGTCATGTGTGTAATTGTAATTGAGCTATTGTAATTGTTTTACCCAATAACAGGAATGTGAGTTTTATAAGTTCTAATAGCGTATTAGCATGTATGAGCCAATGTCTTGTCAGTCTATGAATGTATGGCAGTGAATACAGTGGATGGTTAGTGAATTGTCAAAGCACAACGGTTATTGGTAAATGGACTCACTGCTCTGGTCAGTTGCCATGCAAAATTTACTTATTTACTTTTTACTGCCTTTCAAATTGGAAGGGAACCAGCTTATCATTTGTCTACTTCTTGTGTTCTGCGGCTGTGCTTTTTTGTGAATAAAAGTTTAATGCCAGTAAAGATGAGCGTAAATCAAGCAGGAGTAATATGGAATTATTTTGAAAAGTCTGATGACTTTAATAATGCTGTTTCCAATGCAAATGTTAAAGTGAAGTGCCGGTTGTGTGGTGAATTAGTGTCATGCTTGAAAAAGGCTATTTCGAATTTGCTGACTCATTTGCAGGTTTGTGAAACTTTGTGTTACGGTTTCTTGAAATCGGCCGTAGCATATGACTTTGTTGAACTAATTTATGTTAATTATTTTAGACACTTAAGTTTATTAAAAGAAGCAGAAAGAGGAATGAAAAGTAATTGTAATTGCCACGTTTGTAATTGTAATTGATCCCAATGTAATTGGCTGTAATTGTAATTGTAATTGACCAAACTCCATATAATTGTAATGTAATTGTAATTGCTTAAAACGTAATTGACCCATGTCTGGCTGCCAAAAACAAAATATTTTTAATGAGTTTCAATGCATTTTAATTTTTTTACGTGACTTTGGGGGTCAAAACCCCCCTTTGCTTATGAAATGCAACGTCATTTAAAAGCGAGGACCCTTTTCTTGCTTGTCAGGGAAATTAGCGGTGATAGCCTTTTTTTGCTTGTAGGGAAAAAACTAGACATGATGTTTTTTTGCTTGTAAAGATTTTTCCAAAGTTGGTCACAGTCAAAACCAAAATCCAAACCCTCCCCCTTCCGGAAATCCTGGCTATGCCACTGATACCGCACACAAGTGTATACTGCGCAGCATAGACCCCTTAACCCGTTACAGAGGTTCGACGTCTTAAAACGTCGCCCGGAAATCATATGCGAACGGGGTTCGACGTTTTAAAATGTTGCGCAACTGTTTTGCTCTTCCACCACAGTGTTCGCCGTTTTAAAACGTTTTCTTGATTTTATTCGCTTTATCTATTATCCATTCACTAGATGGCAGCTCTCGTTTACCTACTGTGGCCTCTATAAGCAAAGAGAATACATGTTATGTGCCTGGGGTGTAGAATTTTGTCTTTGTGTGATAATGAAGATGGCGACACGTAAGCATGCCCCCGTACTCTCCAACGAAGAAATTCGGAGGATAATGGATGAGTTGGACGACGATTCGTCGGTGTTCGACAGCGAGTCCGAGGTTGAAGACTCGGACGCTGAAGAAAGTGATCTTCAGATCGACGATGACAGCGGTGGTATGGTAGCCTCTGATGCTAATGATTTTGCTTGGGGTGATGTTCCCCGCCGACCCCCTACCACAGTTCCTTTTACAGGTACCCCTGGTAGGGTCGGTGTCATATCAAACACTAAAGATGTCTTGCAGTACTTGAGACTCTTTCTAACTACTTCAATGTTAGAAATGATAGTACTGGAGACCAACAGGCGTGCAGATCAACTGTTGCAGGACCCCCTGAAATCCAGATCTAGAATGAGGCAATGGGGCGATGTAGATGTAGACGAATTGCTTGTTTTCTTGGCCATGATACTTTACCAAGGAATCCTTCACAAGCCTACCCTGGAAATGTACTGGACAAAAAAACCTCTTTTTCAAACTCCTTATGTGGCCAAAATTATGAGTGAGATGAGGTACAAATTGTTGTCACAATGCTTGCATTTTGTCAACAATTTGACTCTGCCCAGTACATATCCAAGTAAAGGCGAGAAATCCTTTGCCAAAATAAGACCCTTCTATGATTTAGTGATTCAGCAATTTTCTTCAGTCTATATTCCAGAGCAGAGTATAGCAATTGATGAATCGCTAATGCTGTGGAAGGGTTGCGTGGCTTTCAAGCAATATATTCCCCTCAAGAGGGCCAGGTTTGGAATAAAGACCTATGCCCTGTGCGAATGTCATTCAGGGTATATTTGGAATGCACTAATCCATACTGGGACTAGTATGGATTTAGTTGACTCCCCTGACAATTTGATCTCCTCTAAAATTGTTTTGACCCTGGCAAAGGATTTGCTTGGTAAAGGCCATACCATTTTCATGGACAACTGGTACTCTTCACCTGCTCTGTACCAACATCTTCGGTCAAAAAATACCGATGCTGTTGGTACGGTGAGGAGGAACCGGAGAAAAATGCCACCTAAACTTGGGGAAAAAATCAAGAGGGGGGAAACAGTGGCATGTTTTTCTAAAGACCTGATGGCCATGAAATGGATGGACAAGCATGAGGTTTGCATGCTTTCGACACAACACGACGATGCTATGACTACGGTCAATACACGTCGTGGTGTCGAAATGCAAAAGCCAGTTGTTGTAAGTTACAACAACAACATGGGAGCAGTAGACCTCGCGGACCAGATGTTGACCTCTTACCCCACTGAGCGTAAGCGGGTCAAGATCTGGTATAAAAAGCAGTTCGCTCATCTTCTCAGTCAGACTGTCCTCAATTCGTACATATTGTACAGGAAGGACAATCCTGACGAGAAGATGAGCCATCTACAATTCCACATTGCACTGGTCGAACGGTTGCTGGAAGATCACCATAAGCCCGAACAATCCCACTCCCAGCAATCCGGGCGACCATCCCTTGATGATTGCAACCTGCTGTGGTTGACTGCACGTCATTTTCCCCGGCTGATTCCACCGACCGAGGCGAACGAGAAACCCCAACGTCGGTGCAGAGTCTGCTCATCACAAAAAGATGATAATGGTAAGGCGATGAGGAAGGATACTCGGTATCATTGTCCACATTGCGATGTTCCTCTGTGTGTCACACCGTGCTTTGAGATATATCACACCAAGCTGAATTACTAGTACCATAGGTATTGTATCACTGGACTGCGTCACCCAAACGGCCCTTTTCAGGGCCACCAAATAAACGGCCCTTTTCAGGGCCAACCAAAATTGAAAAGGAAGAACGACACAGCTGCACTGCTTGATAGTCTAATTTTCATTTGTTTTTGTATGTACATATGGATTTATGTATGTATGTATGTATGTATGTATGCATGTATTTATGTATGTATGTATGTATGTATGTATGTATGTATTTATGTAAGTTTATGTCATTGTTTATGACTATGTTATGTTTTGTGTTTCAGATTTCAAGCTTCTTACAAAACCTATCAGCTCTCCGAGGAACGGGTGCTTGGGTTAGAAAATCATAACTCCCATATATTGGGTCCGATCTTCAAAATTTTTGAACTAATCTGTTCCATAGTACCCACCTACAACTGTGCTGCTGAACCTAGGTGGGTCACAACTGAAGAAACAAATTTATTGACCGTGGAAGTAAATTTTTGGGAGGGGTCATATTTTGGCCTGTAGGGTGGGCCCAACCTCCGAAATTTCTTTTTTGGCACGGATGGATGGTAAGTACAATAAAAATGCTAAACAATGATGCAAACCACATCTTTGTAGCTTCTATATAGCCTGCAACGTTTTGTGTTTCAGATTTCAAGATTCTCGCAAAAACAAAAATTTCACTTCTCCGAGCAACGAGTGCCTGGTGTAGAAACATCATAACTCCCGCAAATTGGGCCCGATCTTCAAAATGTTTGAATTAATCTGTTCCATAGTACCCACCTACAACTGTGCTGCTGAACCTAGGTGGGTCACAACTGAAGAAAAAAAATTATTGACCGTTGAAGTAAATTTTTTGGAGGGGTTATATTTTGGCCTGTAGGGTGGGCCCAACCCCCGAAATTTCTTTTTTGGCACGGATGGATGGTAAGTACAATAAAAATGCTAAACAATGATGCAAACCACATCTTTGTAGCTTCTATATAGCCTGCAAGGTAAGGTGTTTCAGATTTCAAGATTCTCGCAAAAAATTTCACTTCTCCGAGTAACGGGTGCCTGCTGTAGAAACATCATAACTCCCCCAAATTGGGCCCGATCTTCAAAATTTTTGAACTAATCTGTTCCAAAGACACCCACCTACAACTGTGCTGCTGAACCTAGGTGGGTCACAACTGAAAAAAATTTTTATTGACCGTTGGAAGTAATTTTTTGGGAGGGGTCATATTTTGGCCTGTAGGGTGGGCCCATCCCCCGAAATTTCTTTTTTGGCACGGATGGATGGTAAGTACAATAAAAATGCTAAACAATGATGCAAACCACATCTTTGTAGCTTCTATATAGCCTGCAAGGTAAGGTGTTTCAGATTTCAAGATTCTCGCAAAAAATTTCACTTCTCCGAGCAACGCGTGCCTGGTGTAGAAACAGCATAACTCCCCCAAATTGGGTCCCATCTTCAAAATTTTTGAACTAATCTGTTCCAAAGACACCCACCTACAACTTTGCCGCTGAACCTAGGGGGGTCATCACTGAAAAAATTTTTTATTGACCTTTGAACTTATTTTTTGGGAGGGGTCATATTTTGGGCTGTAGGGTGGGCCCAACCCCCGAAATTTGGGGGGGGGGGCACGGATGGATGGTAAGTACAATAAAAATGCTAAACAATGATGCAAGCCACATCTTTGTAGCTTCTATATAGCCTGAAATATAGTAAGTTTAAAAAGTACATGTTCACAGTTCAAACAAATGCTATTCCCCAAAATTAATTACCCAAATTGGAAACGTCTTGTAAAAATTAATTCCCCCTTTAACGGGTTAAGTGAAAGACTGGCGGCACGCGTCCTCGGGCCACGAACTTGGGTCCACAAACTTGGGTCCAATGAATTTTTGACACTGCAGCATCTATTACCTGTCATAACTTAAGTTCGGGTATAGATACAGCTGTAAAATTTGGCAGTCTAACTCAGAATTGAATTTCCTACAAATATCAAGCAACCGGAAGTTGATGACGTCATTATTTATTTAATTATGAAATTAAACAAATTAATGTGTGTCCATTGAGTTGCTAATACAATAGCATCAATTACATGCTGAAACTGGAGTTTGCACAATGATACAGCTATGACAGCCATGAAACCTGGTAGTCACACTCAGAAATGAACTCTCTATGCATTTCAAGTAACCGGAAGTTGTTGACGTCATTACTTATTTCATTAACAAATTAACAAATTAACAAATTAACGTGTATCCAATGGCAAAACACTGTATCTCATCACCCTATGCAAGGCCAGCAATCCTTCAATCTTCAGCTCGTGGTTCAAACACCGGCCTATACATTGCATGACATAGCATTCACATGATGGCCAGACTCATAAAGAGCTAGATCACATCATCGTACAACACTGGTGTCCTATCTAATTGTGCAGGGCATTAAGAGGCAGCCAATACTGACCACAGTCTTATGACAACCACTATGAATGTTAGGTTCTATGGACCCCAAAATAATCACTGTCACTGACAAAAGGATTTAATGTTGAACGTAACAACCTCGCGCAGGCTTATCAACTGGACTCACAGAAGAGATTTGAGGTTCTTGGAAATCTCCCAGATGATACAAAGGCAGCATGGAATACTCTTAGTTCCACAATTATGGGGTCCGCTGAAAAAATCTTTAGCAAAAACATCGAAAATATGCTCCATGGATTCGAATGAAACATACAACATCCTTCAAGAAAAGGCGGAGTTCAACAGAGCGGCAACCACCAAGAACAAAATTGGCTTAAGCGACACTTTGATGAATCTGCCAGTCATAAATGTGAAAATTTCTACAAAAATCTTGCAGAAGAGACAGAAAAGAACCTCACACAAAAATATATCTGTCCCGCTTTCAGCACCATCAAGAAAATGTGCGGCCAATCATAAGACAATTACGGCACATCAATTGCCCATTAAGTAACTGACAGGGTATTGCTAGCCATTCCGAAAATGCTATCCTTTCCCAGTGGATGGAGCACTACGATAAAGCACTAAACCATCCTCCTGGCATACTATCCTAAAACTGGATGGCATTGCTATTCCAAATCTCAGTGCTGCATCCAATGAGCCCACACTTTGTAAGGTCAAGAACACAATTTTTAGGTTGAAAAACAACAAAGCCCCCAGGACAGATGGCATCACAACTGAGTTACTTAAGTGTTCAATTGACCCTGGATCCAGCACACTTCATTCACTCTTCCAGAAAGTATGAAGATCTGGTAGAGTCACAGCGGCCCGGAAGAAATGGATCGTAATCTCTCTCTCTCTCTCTCTCTCTCTCTCTCTCTCTCTCTCTCTCTCTCTCTCTCTCTCTCTCTCTCTCTCTCTCTCTCTCTCTCTCTCTCTCTCTCTCTCTCTCTCTCTCTCTCCAACGACAAAGGCCTCCGAAATGACTGCAAAAGCTATAGACGGACTACCTTACTTTCCATTCTGGGTAAAGTCTTTGTATATATCTAACTCACACCCTTTTCTCACCTCTACTCACAGACCACAACAATTGGGATTCACGAAAAATAGATCTACACTTGATGCCATCCTAGCCCTATATCTTCTATCTAAAATCCATCGCGGGTTTCACCAACCATTCAATGTCACATACGTGGACTGCTCAATGTCACATATGTAGACCTCAAAGCCGCCTTCAACTCTATCGACAGGGAAGCCATTTGGAAAGTGCTCAGAGGCATCGGCGTATCAAAGATTATTCTTGATCTAATGAAAGACCTGCACAACAATCTTATTCTTTCTCTTCCATCATCTATGACAATGATGAGTTTGATATGAGATGACTCCAGGTCTTCCTGTCTCTTGCCATGTGTGTTGCTTCTTCTAAGTTCAGATTTAGTTTTCCAACATCTTCTTTTATATTATCTTCCTCTACTTCTGTTTCCCTCAATATGACAGTGCAAAGCTCTAAGAGGCAGTCTTTCTTCTCCCATTCTTGTCACGTGTCCAAACCACTGTAGTCTTCTCCTTCAGATTTTGTCTATTGCTGTGTCCTTCATATTCATTCTTTCTCTGATTTCTTCATTCCTGATCCTATCACTTCCTGTGATTCCTAACATTCTTCTTAAACATGCCATTTCGAAGGTAAGTATCTTTCTTTCATCTTCTTCCTTCATCTTCCAGAATTCAGATCCGTACATCAAGATCGGCAGTATCATTGTCTTGTATACTATAGTTTTTGTGTCCATAGCTAGCACTGTTGACGTCCAAATTTTATTTAATTTTCCAATTGCTGCAGCCACTAGTCCAATTCTTTTCTTTATGTCTTTCTGGCAATTTCCCTCTTCTGTTATTATTACCCCTCCAAGGCACGAGAATTCCTTGACTTGCTCTAGTCATTCATTGCTGAGTAAGATGTTTCATGTTTTCTCTGTTGTTCCTATTGTCATTACCTTAGTTTTTTCCTTGTTGATTTTTAGTCCAAATCTCTTGCTGCTGTTGTTTATTTTATCTGTTAGTTCTTGCAATCCATCTTCTGTCTCTGCCATAAGGTCTATGTCAACTGCAAAACGGAGGTTATTTAGCAGTTTTCCGCTTACCCTGCACAACAATATCACTGGATAAATCCACTTAGGCAAACACCTGTCAGCTGAGTTCCGTACCACACCTGGGGTTAGACAGGGATGTATAATGGCTCCAGCACTTTTTTTCTGTGTCATAATGAAATGGACCACAACTAAAAGCATAGATCTTCACTTAGGCCCTTTCATGTTCCCTGATCTGCACTATGCAGATAACGTTACCTTGTTAACTGAAAATTCCAACACCCCCGCCAGCTACACTCCTAAAAATGAAAACCAAAGCCTCTAAACTCAGTCTTTATATCTCATGGTTAAAAACGAAAGCGCAGAACATCGATTTTGGCCCCGCCAGTCCACCACTCTACCTGGGGTCCAAAACTGTGGAATCAGTTGAAAGTTTCTGTGATCTACTGGTAGTTTCCAACATACTGAGCATGGCCAACTCATGTGAGGAATCCATCAGACGCATGGGAATCGCTTCCACTGCTCTTCAGCGACTAGGAAGAATATGGAAACAACGTAAGTCGAGCATCAAGACCAAATTCTGTTTCTACAAGTGCCTTGTTCTTTCCATTCTTCTTTACAGCAGCGAAACCTGGGCAATGACCAAACAGGACTACAGTTTATATGAAGCTAAAAGCATTTCATACTAAAGCCCAATGCTGAATCCTCAAAATCAAATGGTCAGACTTTTCCACCAATGTAAAACCATACCAGCTATCTGGCCTGGAGACAGTGCACAACATGATCTGCCAACATCACCTAGTACTCTTCAGATATGTTGTTAGACTACTGACAAACATGCCAGCATCAGCCCCATTGCAGCTTGCTGCTACTCTCTGCAGTGGAGACCCTTCATGCACCAGCTTGAGTAGGCCCTGTAGCAGACCACCCACAGCTTGGTGTCACCATATTCATAATGATGGCAGATTGTCTACACTCGAAGCACTTCACGCTGCACAGGACAGGACTTTTGTGACGAGCAATCATTATGGACAAAAAGACTGCACACGTTTATTTTTATTGATTGACTTTAGTTCAAACTCTGTCTGGCCCCAGGCCCTTACTGACAAAGTCTTGCTATTAGTGATTGAACAGATAATTCAGCAATTTATTTCAATGAAGAAACAAGATGTCAGTTCTTAACCTTCTCCATATCTCTTCCTACAACCTCAAGATGACCTCTGGAACTCTTAAAATGTTTATCCTTCTTAAGTTTGTATGGTTTTCTGAAACTTTACTTATATTATGCCGCTTGAACCATGTTATTGCTCTTGTGATTTCGTCACTTAAAGTTATAACTCTTTAAACCAATTAGCCTAAAATGCAGGTTGCTCAAGAAAAGGTTCTCAAATGTCAATTGATCTAATATAAGCACTCAAGAGAATGGCACTAGTTTTCAATATCATTGCATAGTGATATTATTAGCATTTGATGTTTAGAATAGAATAGTGATATTACTGCTTGTTAGAAAAGCACAAGAGTAAAATCTAATCTAATCTTAAACTTCTATAGTGCCACTTTCATAATGCACAGGAGCATCAACCGATGGCACACCAAATCCAAATCACTAAAGGTCCAGGTCAAATCCAGGATATCCGGCCGGACAAACGGGTGACAGTCTATGGTGGATAAGCCCGGTCAAAAAGATGGGTTTTTAATCTTGCTCTAAAAATTTGTAATGAATTTGCAATGCGAACATGCTGAGGCAATGAGTTCCAGAGTTTTGGGGCGGCCACTGAGAAAGCACGAGAACCAAGAACTGTCCGAGTATGGGAGATGGAGAGAACTATTGCAGACGAGGATCTGGTCGAGTATTTGTTTGCTTGTACAGAAAGTTTTGAAAGAAGGTAACTGGGTTCCTTGTAGTAAAGTGTTTTGTATACCTGAAGGCAGATTTTAAAGTCTATCCTTTCTTTAATTGGAAGCCAGTGAAGACCCTTACGGACTGGGGTTATGTGCTCACGTTTTGGGGTTTTTGAAACTACCCGAGCCAATGAATTTTGAACTCATTGGAGTTTAGCCAGGTTTGATTTAGAAATGCCAAAAAGAAGGGAGTTGAAATAATCAAGACTGGACACTAAGGCATTTGCCAAAAGCATTAATGCAGGTTTATTCAGAAATTTCCTAATACGATACAAATCACGAAGGTGGTAGTGAGCTACTTTACAAATGCTATTTGTGTGAATTGAGAAAGAAAGTGTGGAATCAAAAATTACTCCTAGATCCCGTGCAGAACTACTTACAGGAATAGTTGAATCGCCAAGTTTAATAGTGTTTATAGAATCAAATTTCTTGAGCTGGGGCTTTGTGCCTAAAAGTAAAAATTCAGTTTTAGCCAGGTTTAAAAGCAATTTGTTTGAATCCATCCAGGACTGAATATGAGAGAATGCTTGAGAAATAGTTTCCAATGAAGATTCTGATGAAGACTTATCAAATGAATGCTGACATCCCTCCAGTGATGTTAATCCTTGTCCTGGTCCTTGTCCTTAAGGACTCCTTAAGGACCAATTTGAAGTCCTTGTCCTTGTCCTCATCCTTGGGGAGTCAGTCCTCGTCCTTATCCTCGTCCTTGGGGGTTCGGTCCTTGTCCTTATCCTCGTCCTTGCAGATCGGTCCTTGTCCTGGTCCTTGTAACTTAGTCCTTGAAAAGCCCTTATAAGGACCAAATTACTTGTATACCATTTTCAATTGTACTGATAATTATTTTCCAAGGTAAGAGTAGTATGTGAATTTATATTTTGGCTACATACTTGCGTTGAGTTACTCTAAATGTTTAGTCATTGTTTCCTTTATAATACCAGTTGATTCTTTAGCAGAATTATTTGTTTCCCTGCGACGTCGGCTCCAGTTGAACGAGTGTTTTCGCAAAGTGGTCTCATAATTAGACCTCACCGTGTGTGCATGACTGATCAGCTGCTGGAAACACTTTTTCATTTATTATTATTTTTATTATTATTATTATTATTAAACTTGACAATTTCTTAAGCGCAGTAACATAGCTAGGTGGCTAAAGTCAAAGGCGCATTTGAAATGCAGCATTGCTGTTGACTACATTATGTATTTTTTTTTAAATTTGCTTTTCTAATTTTGTGATTCGAATTGAAATTGTGTTTGGTTTTTTCCTATCCGACTTTTTTGTCTGACAGAGGTTGGTCCTTGTCCTTGTCCTTGATCCTTGTCCTCGGGGGTCAGTCCTTGTGGTCCTTGTGCTTGCGGGGTAAGTCCTTGTCCTTGTCCTCGTCCTTGGAGGGTCGGTCCTCGTCCTTATCCTTGGGGTTTCGGTCCTTGTCTTTATCCTCGTCCTTGGGGAGTTGGTCCTTGTCCTTATCCTCGTCCTTGGGGGGTCGGTCCTTCTTAACATCACTGCATCCCTCCTATAGTAAATGTAAGAAAATAATATAAGCACTGAAACTGCAAAAATATAGCACACCCAGAACATACATTCAAAATTTTTTATTAAATCATTCATTACTACCAACCTGCCATCTGGTCCACCATGCGACAGTTTCTTAGTTCTTTTTACCATATCACAGATCATCTTCTTGGTTTGACAACCATCTAAATGTCCCAAGCATACCACTCCACTACCTGCAACATGATTCACACACAAAAGACTAAAAACTGTAAAGCATCAGTAAATTTCAAATGAGAAATAGCTTCATGATTTACAGCACTTTTGAAGATCAAAGGTTCAATGTTTCTTGCTTAATCAAGGTCTAAGTCCTTCTCAAGCTCCTACCTAAAGGCAGGGCTCATAAGGTGGTGCTTAACTCCATATCTAAGGCTCTCAGCCAGGCATGCAATACCATTGATATAGTCAGTGTATTGCACACCATGCCTGTTTGACTGGGCAGCATTGCTAATCCTACTCATTTTGCCCTCTAGCAATTGAAGGCTGGATCAATCTCTGCCCTGACAGCGTTCTCCACCCCGACGCTTGCAGAGGTGACTGCAGCTGTAAGGGCGGTGCTGGCTGTTGTGTAATGTCGGATCGATTTGATTCTCCGCAGCTGATAGTGACAGCTGCGGATCAGACCGATAATATGCACCTCGAAGGACAGCGTCTCGTCCAGTAGAATCCCTAGGAGTCGCACGTTACTTGAGGGACCAATAACATGGTCGCCAATATTGAGCAGGACACGATTGATCAACCCCTGCCGCCTGGGTGTGGAGATCCATAAGAGTTCTGTTTTCTCAGGGTTGAGTGCCAGATGATTTTCCGCTGTCCACACACTGATCGCAGTGATACAGTCCGCTATGCGCACTGCCAATTGTTCAGCCTCTGTTGGTAGGGCAAATAGTATATCTGCCCATCATCCGTGTAACTGTGCCCCTCAAGGCCAAAGTCTGCTTTGACAAGGCAGATATCTGCCGTGTAAAGAATGAAAAGCAGAGGGCCCTGAACAGACTGAGGGACACCGTAATAGACACGTCGCTGGGCCAACTTACTCTCGCCACAACATGAATTTCATGCGGCTGCTGCTAGGGCCTGGAACGGCCTACCTCCATTCGTTCAACTTTCCTCTTCACTTAACATTTTCAAAAAGAGGCTAAAAACTTGGTTGTTTCGCACTAGTTATGAACTTTAACTCTGTAATGTATTCACGCAGCCCACCTGTGGATGAGTCACCACAATAATCTGAACATTACTTACTTACTTACTTACTTAACAGACTAACTGCATTCTATCAGTAAGGTAGTCTGTGATCCAGTCTAGAGCCAGACCCCTCAATCCATAGGAGGTTTCCAGTCGACGTAGAAGAATCGTGTGGTCGACCGTGTCGAATGCTGCGAATAGGTCGAGAAGGCTGAGGAGAGCCACTCGACCATTGGCCACCATGTCAACTATGTCGCTGAAGATCTTGAGGACTGCAGTCTCCGTAGAGTGGCCGCACCTGTACGCCGATTGATCTTTGGGCATCAGGTCATTTGCAAGTAGGAAAGTGACTAGTTAGTTGTTTGTTGACAATTCTTTCTAGCAGTTTCGACAAAAAAAGGGAGGTTCGATATCGGTTGATAGCTTGATACATCCCGTTGGTCAAGATCAGGCCGCTTAAGATGAGTACACGCTATATCTGTGAGCATTCTTTGTTTCCATGGAACACAATTTTGGCTTCTGGCACAGTAGTTGTATTTTCTTCTGCAAATACTGAACTAAAATAGTTATTTAGAAGTTGTGCAGTTTCTACATTCTCTGTTATTGCACATCCTGAGTTGTCCAAGATGGTGCCGACTTGTCATTTCGTCTCAATTTTCTATTACAATATTTGTATAAACTTTTGCTGTTCTCTTTTACATTTTTTGCCAACCTGCTTCAAAATTTACAATAGCTACCTTGTTAGTAACTGCTGGCAATTTTCTTTTCTGAATATACTGTTCCTCCAAAATCTTGAGTTTGTGCTGATTCTGCTCATTTCCATCACTAGACAATCTGAGTTTACTTAGTTTCCTCAATGCTTTGTTTTTTTGCCCTTCTTTTCCATTGCACTACTCTGGGTATCCAAATAAATTTTTTATTAATTTTCTTCTGTTTAGGTATGGTAAATTCTATGACTTTGGACATACATTTGGTAAATATGCTCCAGCTTTCCTCTGTGCCTTTTCCAGCTATTGCCCTCTCCAAAAACATGTATTTTTAGATAATATGTCATAGGCTCACTCTTAACACCAGGCAATTTCATGACAACATAAATCGAGGGGTCATTATAAGGCCAACATTGTAATATAGCATACATGCAACAAAAACTGGCCACAATATATCAAGCAGAAACCTGCCTGTGTGTTTTATGATGAAAATATGGCATGTTGTCGCATCATCTGTTCCAAGAAAGTCAATGTTCTCTAAAATTTAACAGCAAAACAATCCTTATTCCATAAATATATTCCAACACAAAATTATCATCATTATCAATATTATCATTACCAGAGGCGGATTTACCACGGTACCAGGTGGTGCATCGGTACCGGGCCTCCCTTCAAAATACAAATTTAGGGGCCTCCCTTTTCTAATAATAATTTTTAAAGACTTTTAATTATTAGTTTCTTTAAAGTAATTTATTTTCGGAGATATACATGAATGTTGTATCGTGAGACGTTAGTAGTGTTTGGACATGGATTAGTAATAATTTAGTATTGAAATGCAATTTAATGCATGCTCCATGAGTCTATGTTAAGAAAGCCTATATTTCATATACCCCGGTTTAGCTTACCTCAATTAATGGTATTGCTCATAATGGCTGCATTGGCTGGACTCTGACCGAGTGACCGGCGGTTGCACCGGGCCACCGGCAATCGTAGATGCCCGGCCTCTTGCATCGCTATGCAGATTAGGGGTACTGCATGACTCAACCCGAGTGCTTGTACAGTGTGCCTCGACGGTCAATTCTTACCTCGGTACCACCGGTCAAGAAGCGCGGGAAATGGGAGGAGTATGTGTATTTGTATGCCTCCGTACCTTTGGAATGGCAATGCATAGTTGCATGCAGACTAAGTTGACTAACGCCATCACTCATTTGTCTTACCGTAAAATGCGTAACACCGTGACGGTGACCTTTTTGGCAAACGATTACAAATCTTAGTTATACTTAGTGCTTTTTTCTAGAAAAAAGGTACCGGATCTCATCTTTATGCATGATTAAATTCATAAGAAATAAGTTCAATAACACTTAAATAAATTAAATTAGGCCTAATTTATACGTCATAACACGTGGATTATAGCGCATTGATATCTAAAAGATCATAGGCTGTCATCCTTAGCCATACTGAACATTGAAAATGAACTTGTGAACACAATCAACTTTGCACAGCTAATAGAGGCCTTTGCTACAACAAAAAGTCGTCGGCGACATGTTCTGACAATTTAGACTAATTTAGACTCATCGTAACTGGTAAGTTACGGTGAGTTATCAGTACACTACTAATATTATAAACAGACGACAGGTCGACCGTGCCCCAGTTCTTGTACACTGACTGCACGACTGCAAATTCAATGCAAGTTTATTTGAGTTTAAGTTAATGGCATTTAATTGTTTAATTTTTCAATGACGTTTGTTTTATTTTTATTTCTTTAAGTGACCACGATGGCGCCGGGGGGCCTCCATGGAAATATTTGCACCGGGCCTCCAAAATGTAAATCCGCCTCTGATCATTATTGAATACTTAATCGCTTCCACAGGTTCGCCGTCTTAATACGGCGGCGGAAAATCATAGCCAAACGGTGTTCGCCGTTTCTAAACGGTGCGCTATATAAGCGAGTGTCTACCGAGGACCTGCGATTTTTTCAAAAATCCAACGCGGGAACCGATTTAGTTCACATCCATTCGATAGGTGGCAGCACCGTTTTCGATAATGCTGACTTTATATGCAAGAGATATTGGCTGTGTAACAACCAAGGCTGGAAAATGTATACGATAAATCTTCAGCCGGAGGCTATAAAAATCATAACTACGCCAAATATGGTCCGATCTTCCAATTACACCTCCCTACAACTTTCTCGCTCACAGTTGGGGGTCACCGCTGAAAATTTTTTTATTGAGCTTTGAAAAATTTTTGTCGGAGATGGTCCGATTTTGAGGTGTAGAGTGGACCCAACCCCCCCCCCAAATTTTTTTTTGCACAGATGGTTCGAAAGACCAATAAAAATGCTCAACAATGGTGCAAACCGCATCTTTCTAGCTTCTACATAGCCAGAAATATACTGAGTTGTTCGGTTTTTCACATTGAAAATCCGTTCGCGTAATTGTCATTTCAGCGAGCAATTGGCACTTGGGTATGAAACTTCATAACTACCCCAAATATGGTCCGATCTTCAAAATTTTTGCACCATTCTGTTCCAATTACACTTCTCTAAAACTATCTTGCTCGCATTTGGGGGTTTACCGCTGAAGACGTTTTGCTATTGACCTTTGATCAAAATTTGAACAAAATGTTGGGGAGGGGTCCGATTTTAGGGTGTAGAGTGGTCCCTACCCCCAACTTTTTTCTTTTGGCACGGGTGGATAGAAAGAGCAATAAAAATGCTCAACAACGGTGCAAACCACATCTTTCTAGCTTCTATATAGCCTGAAATATAGTCAGTTTATAACGTATATGTTCACGTTTTCATATGAACGCCTTTTCCTAAAATTAATTCCCCCGTCGGGGGATGACTTTAAAAATTTAATTCCACCTTTAAAGGGTTAATCATCATGCGAGACTGGAATGCAGTAGTTGGAGAAGGAAAGAAAAGAGGAAGACTGTTAAAGCAAATATCGGATAGGAAGTAGAAACAGCAGAGGTAGGAGATTGGTAGAATTCTGTAAGAACCAAAGATTAATACGGTAATAACGAATACCATACTTGCTTTAAACACCACATGAGGAGAAGATATACGTGAATGATGCCCAGAAGGGATAAAGATACCAACTAGATTACTGTATTGTCATGCAAAATCGCCGAGGCTTATAGATGATATTACAAGAAGAGGAGCTATTGATGCGGCCTATAATAGTAAGCAGCTTATAAAACAACATTTTTACAAATAGCAGGAGGCCCTCTAACATAAATATTTCTACCGGTAATTATAAATCCAGCAACACCCTAACTGCTAAATTAACACGTCATAAGGCTTGTAGAAATAATTTAAATTAGAAATAGAGTCAAAAGAAGAAGTTTGTTTTAATTTATTACTAGCACTTTACTCGTATATGACGGTGTTGTATGGCGATTTTTAGAAAATCTTGTAAAATTTGTAATTACTGTATGCCTTTCACCCCTTCATTTGGGCTATGCTAAAGGAGAATAAGTCGAATAGGCCAGTTGCCCGGCTTACAGTCGAGCGAGTCCAAATTCTTGCCTCGACCGAACATTGGACCTGCCTAGCTATTGGTTAGCGATGCGTTTCGGCTTCACCAAGCGCTGTCGATAATTATAAAAACCCGCGTTTCCATGCATTTGGTTAGATTGGCGCACGCTGACTCCTAGTGCTTAACTTAAGCCTAGTAACAGAACTATGAGTTCTAGTGGCTAGTGAGACAGAAGGGGCAGAGCTACTGGCACGACAGGCTTGCTGGGGCTGAGGGTGATGCACGCCAGTCGTGGAAACTGCTGGAAAATCTTCTTGCGAACAAATGTAATGGCCCTGGTCTCTCCTCCGGATTCTCAGCGGATGACTATCATAGTTTCTTGGACGGTAGAGTCTCGGCGGTCAGGGAGAGAACAGCCGGAGCTGACCCTGCTGGTTATGCGGCGGGTCCAGGGTGCGAGCTGACCTCACTCTCTCTACTCTCACCTGAGGATGTCATCGCTATGGTGGCTAAGGCGCCAAACAAGCAGTGTGCTGCTGACCCAATGCCGATGTGGCTTTTGAAAGCAGTTATTGGGAAGTTAGTCCCGTACATTGCGGTTCTGTTGTCAGTCTCGCTGACGAGTAGTGAATTCCCTGCACGGTGGAAGAGCGCAGAGATTAGGCCTCATCTCAAGCGGCAGGGTTTGGACCCGAGTGAGCCCGGCAACTTTCGCCCGGTTGCGAACTTCCCTTTTCTTGCGAAATTGTTGGAGCGGGCAGTGAACGACAAGCTTGTTGCCTATCTGATCAGGAATGGCCTTATGCCCACGGAACAGTTGGCATATCGCAAGGGACATTCCACAGAGACAGTGGTGCTCCAGATCTATAATGACATCGTGGAAGCGGTCTCGAATGGCCGCCTTGCGCTCTTATGTCTGCTGGACTTTTCAGCGGCATTTGACACCGTAGATCACGACATCCTGCTCAAACGTCTCAATACCACTACCTATGGGATCAAAGGCCCAGTTCTTGATTGGATCCGGAACTACCTGTCAGATCATAGCCAGTCGGTCACCTGGCTGGGTCATAAGTCCGATTCACGTAGGGTCAGTTGTGGGATGCCTCAAGGGTCAGTCCTGGGGCCGCTCTTGTTTATACTTTACGTGGCCGACATCTGTCGTGTCATTGAAAGGTGAGGGGCTACCCCTTTTGCCTATGCTGACGATGTGCAGGCGCTCACTTCATGTCTCCCATCTGAAATAGATGGGGCCATATTTCGCATCTCCACCTGCATCTCCTTGGTTCGGCGGTGGGCCAAAATGGAACTGCTTTGGTTTAGTAACCCGCGGGGCCAACACCTGATTCGACGTGAGTCGGTCTGGGCTGACGGCGTGGAAATAGTCCCCAAAACCGAGTTGCGGCTTCTTGGAGTACTGATTGATGAGACTCTCTCGTTCTCGGGGCATATCGCCAATGTCTCCAGGCTGGGATTCTTCCATCTGAGAAGGCTAAAAACCATCCGCCGATATCTCCCTATACCTGATACCATCAGTTTGGTCCGTGCACTGGTCCTGTCGCGCATTGACTATTGCAATAGTGTTTTATTGGGTCTGCCTACGACGAGACTGAATTCCCTCCAATCTGTGATTAACACAGCCGTGCGGCTAATATTCGGTCTGAAATGGAATGCCCATGTTTCACAGCCACTGAAAGATCAACTCCATTGGCTGAAGATTCCGGAGCGCATTGTGTTGAAACGGTGTTGGCTCACGTTTCGGACACTTTATGATCCGCACTGTCCTACCTATCTTCGTGACTTGATTCAACCTGCTCCGTCAGTACAATACCGTTCCCAGCTTCGGTCGAGGAATCGCAATCCGCTGCTTGTCCCCCCTCTGGCTAGGACTCCTGCCCTCGGGGACAGATCCTTTCGAAGAGGCAACCCAATCCTGTGGAACACCCTGCCAAGGGTGGTCACCATGGAAACTTTGCCAGGAGCGTTTTTGAAGAACATGAAGACACACCTGTTTAAAGTTTCGTTTGGTTGTTAGACGCCTTTGACTTTAGCCTTAGCTATGCGTACGGCGTTGAATAAATCGTCCTGAATAATAAATAAATAATAATATGCCCGAAACTCTCTCCGATTTTTGAGCGAAATGGATTTAAATGAAAGGACTTTCTTTGGAATAAAGGAACCTTTGGAACAACTTTGAAACTGTGAGTATGTTCGTATGTATATGATTATGTGCGATTGAATGTGTAATACTGAGAATGACTGTTAGTTAACTTCTACCTCCTATTCTAAACTCTTTCCTTGCTTCCTACACTCCAGCTTCCGGTTGCGGAAACCGTCGTTGGACTCTGCCTTCTTCTTCGAATTCCGGTTGAGGAAACCGTCATCGACTTCCTCTTTCACTTTTTCTTTGACTATGGCTTCCGGTTAGACAAACCATAGCCATCTTGTATTGACATGTATACGTCTCACTTCCGGTCGAGGAAACCGTCGGGGGATTGTACTGTTTGTTGTTCCGGCTTCTGGTTGAAGAAACCGTCGACGGAAGGTACTGTTATGTATATCTACTTCCGGTTGAGCAAACCGTCGTAGATTGTCGTTGTTATATGTCTCACCAACGGCCTGTGAAAGCAGACCGATTGGCTAGTTGTTTTGGCGGACCCGCCGAAAGGCGACCGTAATGTATGCCCGACTTCCGGTTGCAAAACCTGTTGTCGATCGTGTATTCGTTTTCTATGTTCCGACTTCACCTTTCCCTTTCTCCGCCTCTTTATCGTCGAACCCTCCTTCTCAATCTGACTAGTATAAAGAATAATTGATGGATGAATAAATGTCACTTGATGAAGTCGCACATAAGCGTATGCGAACGACGCTCACTACACCTAAACTCACACCCCCACTCCAACTCAATCAAATCAACGATAACCACGGCACCTCAATATTGATTGAAATTAATATTGGTATACATCCCATTGCATAACTGTGTATATATTAGGTGTTGTGTGATTATATGCATATTTTGTGCACTACACACACTGAATGATTTATGGCATAATTGTACACAAATGAAGATTGATAATATATGGCATAATTGTACACTGTGATACTGTGATACATTGTCACAAGCTCCTATTAGGCATGTGAGGGTTCTTTTTTCTTCAAAGTAATATGCACTTTTAGAACCTCTTCGTCTTAATGTATGACAAATAAACAATGCACTGATCAATAAATGAATTCCTTTTATTTCACATGAAGTTTACGTCCTACATAATTATAATTATAAACATTGCGTTCGATACAGTAGATCATGAAATTCTACTAAGGCGTCTGGAGACGTCATATGGGCTGGGCGGAGTAGTTCTCAGCTGGTTTCACTCATACTTGAGTGAACGTACGCAATTCGTCCGTTGTGCAACATCTTCCTCCACTCCAAGTGAGGTGCGTTATGCTGTTCCTCAAGGCTCAGTTCTGGGACCGATCCTCTTCCTCCTGTATACGGCGGACTTACAGCGACTTATTGAACGGCATGGTCTGTCGCCCCATTTGTATGCGGACGACACACAGGTGTATGGTGCCTGCTAGCCAGCTGATACGGATCTTCTTACTAATCAGATGAGTTGCTACATCAGTGAGATAGCTGATTGGACTAAATCGAATAATCTGCAACTTAATGTCAATAAAACGGAGATACTATGGTGCTCAACCACACGTCGTCAATATCAGATCCCACCTACCACCATCCACGTTGGTTCGGAAGAAATTGCTAGGGATGCTTGTGTCCGTAGCCTCGGTGTGTATATTGATTGTAACATCTCCATGGCAACACATGTTCAGAAAACAGCATCCTGCTGCTTCTCAATCCTGAGAAGAATTAGAAGCATTCAGAACTCAATTCCACCTTCTGTTGTAAAGAGTTTAGTGGTGTCTCTGGTTATGCCACGCCTGGACTATTGTAATGTGCTCTTGGCTGGGCTACCAAGGCAACTTACTGACAGACTTCAGGCTGTCCTCAATACAGCAGCACGTCTTGTCTATCAAGCCAGAAGATCAGATCACGTGACACCGCTTCTTTATGAACTTCACTGGCTTCGTATTCCACAGCGGATTGAATACAAATTGGCGATCCTTGCTTATCGGTGTCTTCATGGTCTGGCGCCATCGTATCTGTCGGCTGGTTTCTGCAACACTTCTGACATCAACTCTCGTCAACGATTGCGATCTGCGTCCAGTCTTACTCTCGTTGTTCCGTCTACACGCCACGTTACCATTGGTGACCGCATGTTTCCGGTAGCGGCTGCCAAAATTTGGAATAGCCTGCCACCATCAACAACTATGGCAAAGACAATAGAAGCATTCAAACGAGAACTTAAAACTGCTCTATTTGTACGTAGTTACCCAGTACATTGATCGTTGTAGGATATACTGTTTGTTTTTTAGTTGTAAGGTGTCCTAGTAGTACTTGTACGATATGCCACCATAATCAGTTCATGATTATTATTATTATTATTATTAGTTAGTTAGTTACTTAGTTAATATGCCAACTTATATAGCGCTATAGTCACAGCAGGCCAAGATCAAGAGCGCTTTACAGATTGCACTTAAATGAGATGTTAAACAAGTGCGTCTTTAGTCTGGTAGCAAACATTTCTAGACTAGTCGCGTTAGTCACAATGTCGGGCAGCAAATTCCAGAGGAGGGGATTCCCCCGGGTGAAAGACCTCTCCCCAAATTTGACTGTCTTAGATGGAGGGAGTACAACCAATTGGACCCGATTACATGAACGAAGCTGCCGCCGACAGTCAGTAAGCGATGGCCTATGCACAAGTTCAGCCAAGTAGACTGGGCAGGCGGGATCATTGAGGGCCCGGAATGTCAGGCAGCATCTCTTGTAGATGATGCGCTCGGGGATGCACAGCCAGTGCAGCTTGTCCTTGAGTAAGAGAGTGACGTGCTCGCCCCATCTGGCACTGTAGATCATGCGGGCAGAGGTATTGAGGATCATCTGCAGACGGCTCAGTTGGGCATCTGGTAGGCCAAGGAGGATGCTGTTGCAGTAGTCGATCCTCGTGATGACAACGGCACACACGAGTTGGATCGCTGCCGACGTTGGAAGGTGCCGACGCATCGCCCTGATCCTCCGAAGCTGATAGAAGGAACTCCGAGTGACATTATTAATTAGAATGACTGTACGTAAAAGTGACAATAATAATAAAATTGTATGAATGCCTGATAATAATGAACTTGAACTTAAATCGAGTACCGGTAAGCTTATATGAAGTTACAAAATTGCAGATTATGGCACTGTAGTAAAAGCAGTAATTTACTTGCACAGGCATTTAGGGGCCTATTGAATTAATATGCTACTATAACGTAATACCAAAACTCAGGGGGGAATTTCCTCCCCCTTCCTTTCCCCTTGTGTGGGCGCCCCTGCATTGTGAATTATCATCAATCGCCGCTTGTATATTGAATGTAAATAAAACCACTAAAACCACTCAGTATCTCTCTTTATCCGTTATGGATGACCTCAGAATATACCCGGGCCGATATGGATGGCGGCTCTACTCGCCTTAACCAAGTTATAAAGAAACCGTCCTACTGACGTCATTCAAGAGGGAGAAACACATTGACATCTATTAATAGCTAGACTGGTCATAGGCTCGTTAATCTGAGGCCACGGTCGGAGAAACGTAAGATGGTTGCCGACAGCAGCAGCCTCACTATTGCCGACTTAAACTTCTCCGTTTTGCTATTTAAATTCCTTTTTGGTGATTTTCACTCGTATATACAGATTCCTGATTATATAAGCTATTTTTTGGCCATAGGAATTAATTTTAGGTCGATTAGTTTAGGAATTAGAGGCCTTTGTCACGTGCGCCTATCATGATTGACGTACGCGCCAGCCAATGGCGCTCTGAACGGTCTCACAGACGTTACAGCAGCAGGAGTGATACGCAGTCATCGACTGAGACTCGAACTAGCGACACGCTCGACACAGAACTGTTGATAATAATAAAGCTCTTTTAAAGTATAAAGCTATACTTTACATGCTGTCAGAAGTCTGACGATGGCAAACTCACCCCAGATACCCATGCCAGCTGTGCTGAAGCTGAATGGGAACCTCGCAGGAGAATGGAAGCGTTTCCGGTCCCAATGGGATAACTATATTATAGCGGCTGATCTGGCAGAAGCGTCAAGAAGCGCTTTAGCCGCCATACTGCTTGCGTGCGTCGCCGACAG
Source organism: Metaphire vulgaris (assembly GCA_018105865.1). Classification (NCBI taxonomy): domain Eukaryota; kingdom Metazoa; phylum Annelida; class Clitellata; order Crassiclitellata; family Megascolecidae; genus Metaphire; species Metaphire vulgaris. Next base: position 4,303,733 of record CM030857.1, read on the forward strand.
ACGCTACGAACTCTTTTCAGACTTTAGATTTCGCAGAGAACATCGACCGACAAGATGTGGACAAAGTTCTTGACGCTTTTCAAAAACACTGTGTCGGAGAAAAATATCACACTCTTGCGTTTGAGCTGAATAGTCGCTGCCAAGACTCCACCGAAACTTTCGGCGAATTCTTCGCTGAACTACGGAAATTAATTCGGTTATGTGAATACGGAAACCTGGAGGATTCCATTCTTCGGGACCGTATAGTAATCGGCATCAAGGACGACAACACGCGACGTCGTTTATTGCAGACTAGAAAACTCGAGTTACCTACTGCAATTGGCATTTGTAAGTCCAGCGAAGCCGCCTCGAAAGCATCTACAGACGCTGACGATTAACCCACCGAAGACGTAAATGCAGCACAGCAGTGGAACTCTTCACAATCCAAACGCCCCAGCTGCGTCACCCTGTGACCGAAACGAAACGCCAACCAACAAGCCGGGCATGTAAGTACTGCAACGGTTCTCATGCGCCTGGCCGAAATTCATGCCCAGCGTTTGGCAAGACCTGCCATCGCTGCCTAAAGCAGAATCACTTCAGTTCAGCTTGCTTGTCACAACCACAGACTCAGCAAAAATCTGCGGTCCATGCGCTGGACTCAGACTCGGGCCGGAAATGGTCATGGCCATGACCACAGAACGAAAACGTCGTGTTCTCACGCAAACTGAAAATCGCGAACATTACTGCTCGTTTCCTCCTGGACTGCGGAGCAACCGTCAACTTACTGCCGTTATCGATTCTAGATCAACTTCGACCTAAACCAAAAGTTCGACCCCCCAGTCGACCCTGCGAATGTTCGATGGACAAGCGGTGAAAACGGCAGGTATGATTACGCTGATTACAACACACCCAACGACCAAACAGAGCGCTTCTCTAGACTTCTATGTAGCCGCAGCATAAGCAACCGATACTGGGCCTCGGCGCCTGTCTTCTATTCGATCTGCTGCGTGTGAACCATGAAAATATCTGCGCGTGCAATCAGATCGACAGTTCAACAACACTGACGAACTGATACGGCATTTCGATGACCTGTTCGACGGTTTTGGATGTCTGCCGGGCGAACTGCACTTACACACGGATCCGTCGGTTACGCCCGTCCGAACGCCGCTCGCCGACTTCCGGTCCCGATAAAGGCAAAAGTAGAGGCAGAATTGAAATTGCTTCAACAGCACCAGATAATCACCCCAGTCGACGAGCCCTCTGCCTGGATATCGGCACTCCTAGTCGTGCGAAAGCCAAACGGCGGCGTCAGACTTTGCATCGATCCAAAGCCGCTGAACAAAGCACTCCTGCGCGACCACTTCCGAATGCCTACCATTGACGGCGTGCTTCGCTGCTATCCAAAGCGAAAATATTTTCCACCGTCGACGCCAGCAACGCTTTCTGGCATTTAAAACTCGACGATCACAGCAGCAAGCTCACCGCTTGACAAAACTCTATTCGGGAAATATCGCTGGCTTCGTCTTCCCTATGGCGTGTCCCGGCACCGAAATTTTCCAACGGAAACTTCTGGAGGCGCTCGACGGTCTCACAGGAGTGGCATGCATTGCAGACGACATACTGATTTTTGGGTCAGGAGAGACCTCGGAAGAGGCGCAAAGAGATCACGACCGGAATCTATTCGCGCTTATTCGACAGATGCCGCTCTATGAACATTCGATTAAACAGAGCCAAATTGAAGATTAATCGCTCCAGCGTGAAATTTATGGGTCACGAGATCACAACAGACGGTCTCAGACCTGACCCTGCGAAAATTGCGGCAATACAAAACATGCCTCCGCCGGTCGACAGGACAGGACTTCAGAGGATCCTCGGCATGGCGACGTATCTAGCAAGATACGCTCCTGGATTCGCCACAACCACGGCGCCATTGCGCGAGCTACTCAAGCAAGACGTCGAGTTTCATTGGGACCCAAACTGGCATGGAGACGCCCTCAATCAACTGAAGAAACTGCTGACGAGCGCGCCAGTCCTTCAATTCTATGATGTCGAGCAGACCGCAACTCTCCAATGCGACGCATTTCAGGCGGGTCTTGGGCGTGCCTCCTTCAGAACGATCGTCCAGTCGAGTATGTGTCACGTGCCCTGACGTCAACGGAACAATCCTACGCACAGATCGAGAAAGAATTGCTTGCCTGCTATTATGGTCTGGAGCGTTTCCATAGTTACGCAGTCGGCCGACACGTAAAAATTCACACCGACCACCACCCCTAATCACGATTGTCAAGAAACCGCTTTCGTCAGCGCCAAAAAGGCTACAGAGAATGTTGCTTAAAATGCAACAGTGCGACTTCAACTCATCTACAGACCCGGAACCGAGGTGGTTGTCGCTGACGCACTTAGTCGCGCGTTTCCGGTGAACTCGGCTGAGGAAACCCTGTTTCCTGAGCAAATAGCAGCCTTAGAGGAAACTGAGCACGCGCGCTGAGCTTCGCCTGATTGCATCAGAAAAACCCTGGACATCATTCGCGAGGCTGCAAAGGCCGATGAAACATACCAGCTGTTGAAAGAACAAACTCTGATAGGCTGGCCTAACAACGCTGTCTGACGTCACGCCGTTGCTAAGGCCCTATCTGCCATTTGCCGACGAGCTTACACTGTGTGACGACGGCCTACTACTTAAAGGTACTAGACTTATAGTGCCGCTGGAGCGAAACGCTATATTCTGGAGCGTGTCCACCGCTCCCACATAGGCATCAACGGATGTATACGCGCTAAAGAATCTGTTTTCTGGATCCGCATGGCGCAGGATATTCAGAAGCACATAAGCAGTTGCGAAATCTGTCAAGAGATGGCGGACTCACAGCCGAGAGAGCCACTCCTGCCACATGATCCACCCACTCGCCCATGGGAAAAGGTAGGAATCGACGTGTTCTTCTGCAATGATAAGGAGTACCTAATAATAGTGGATTACTTTAGTGGATTTTTTGAGGTCGACCGCCTCAAGTCAAAGCAAATGCGTGACGTCATTTACTGTTTAAAAGGCCAGTTCGCACGCCACGGCCTCCCAGATGTGCTGTTCTCGGATAATGCCTTTGCTAACAGGGAATTTCGAGAATTCGCCAAAAATTATGAATTTAAGCACGAAACCTCTAGCCCGCGGTACCCAAGATCAAATGGCCGCGAAGCGCGGTCAAGGTCGCAAATAAACTAATGAAAAAGCTAGTCGTGAGAAGACGGATCCGTTTTTGGCCTTGCTTGATTGGCGAAACACCCGAGCGAGACATTGAAATTAACTCCAACTCAAATGCTTTTTGGTCGAAGAACCAGAACTCCATTACCAACGGCTAGCAGTCTGCTATCGACCCCAGCGTCAGCGGCAATACATAAATCAATTGCAGATAATAAGGCTAGACAGAAATTTTACTACGACAAAGGCACCAAAGCGAAACCCCCGCTCACGGTCGGTCAGACGGTCAGAGCTCGGGTCGACCCCAGGGGGCCGTGGCTCAAAGGAGAAGATGAAAGATGCCTCCCTTATCGTTCGTACGAAATTATACTGGAAGACGGGATGAAACTCCGCAGAACATCTAATCATCTTCGCCCTTCCGTCGAACCAAGATAAACTGCACGGCGATAGATGGACAACAGGTGCCAACGAATTCCATCGGTCAGGCGGATCCGAAGCTGACTCTAATTGCCACCGAAAGATCGCCAATTCAGAAGCCAGAACTGACACTAATCGGTTCCGACGGGTCGCCCATTCAAGCGAATCCAACTTCCTCTTCCCCCGGCGACAGATCCACAAGCCCACAGCAGCTGTCGACTTCACAGCAGGATCCAAGATCGGAACATCTGCCGCCTAGCCACCAGATGGCGACATACACCACTCGTTCAGGTCGTCTGATAAATCAGCCTGCCAGATACAAAGACTAAAGCCCACGCAGCTGGAGACATTGCAAGAGACATTTAGTTCTAGAGACACGTAGTTTTCTTTCTTTTCTTTTTCACGTCTACATATAAAACATATCTTTTTTTAATTTTTTTTAAACAAACGAAAGATGTCACGTGCGCCTATCATGATTGACGTACGCGCCAGCCAATGGCGCTCTGAACGGTCTCACAGACGTTACAGCAGCAGGAGTGATACGCAGTCATCGACTGAGACTCGAACTAGCGACACGCTCGACACAGAACTGTTGATAATAATAAAGCTCTTTTAAAGTATAAAGCTATACTTTACAGCCTTTCTGTTGTACGCAGTGCATGCCGGATTTTTCAACGAATTTACCACATTAAAGCATTAACGATAAGTTAACACACTCCTGAGCCTAGCAAAATGGTGGAACTTTAGCCCCAGTTGCTGCAATTACAGGCTATAGGCCATGACCAGTCTAGGCTATTAATAGACGTCAATGGAAAAACATCATTGCAGATACGCAAATCTCTCAAGAATAACGTGACAATGATATCAAAACGGAATATCGTTACAGTTGCCATATACTTTTTAAAAACCCGCAAACGTGGGATGAGAAAGTAGCCCAAAAGCCCAAAGATTGTTAGTACTATGAAATTGTGTAAGAAAGTAAGAACTTTAATTTGGAAAATAATAGACACCAAAGGAGGGCAGTGTGAAACAGAAAAAAAGATCAACATACAAAGAGAATGAAAAAGTGCAGTATAACGCCATCTAACACTAAATCCAAAGGTTTAGCGATTTTAAAATCGTTATTTACTTATTTCAATGAAATATTTTGTCGGTAAGTTAAATCAAATTGAGAATGAATTGATTATGATCTCAGCCAATTATAGTGATTAAAAATCAACTGACTTGGAAGAAAACTATTATTAAATCACGTGCTAAACAAGCAATTTGATTGTGATGTACAGAAATTTGGATTTCGGAGTCAATGAGTCATCCTGAGCGTGGGAATTTGGGAAACGTGGGAATTTAGGAAATGAGAGAGAGAGAGAGAGAGAGAGAGAGAGAGCCACAAGGCGGTTAGCCCAATGTGTTCATGCTTTCACTGGGGTGACCCTCTTCTCCACCTACTTCGCTGGTCCTACTACAGGCTGCATTGAGGGAGGGTTATGAAATGTGATAGCTTGTAACGGTTCAACAAAGCTGCTTCTGCTGGTGAAATGGCCTCTCTGACCATTTAATTAATCCACACACCAGCTATTAACCCTTTAACCGGGGATTAAATTTTTAGATTCCATGACCGTTAGGGTGTTGCTTATTTTTAAAGTTTGTAAATATCTTCTTCTTACCTCCCCCCCACCCATTTTTTATATGTAAGAAAAAAATTCAGGCAAAATATCAGCCTTATTGGAGAATATTTAGAGGTAGCTCAATTACTCTAAAGTTTTGCCAAGATAAATACTGTAGCTTCAATGCATACATACTAGCTTCTAATATAAAGATTTAAGCCGAGATTTAAGCTGCAAAACAGTGCAAATGTAAAACCTTGGTTGCAGTATTATTTAAATTTAGCACTTTAATAGTGAGATTGATTGATCATGTAACTTCATCACAAATCAGCAGTCAACAGTGGACTAATGTTGCTTGAGACTGCTGACATAATGCATTTCCATTTTCCACAGACATGTTTATTGTTTAATTGTTTATATTGTGTGCTGACTGCTGACTGTCAGCAGTCAGCAGTGCTGACTCAGCAGTGCTGACGTCAGCTCAATGTTGGTATAAATAGCCACTTAGAATGTGGATGCTGATTTGTTCACAGTACACACATATGATTACGGTAGCTGCATAATAGTGTTTTAGAAACATTTCTTTAATGCACTCAGTTATTACTGCTGTAGTTGCAATCGGTTAATGAAATAGGAAATGGCAGCAATAACTAGATCTCAAAACATAGTCTATCTTCTTGGATCTACTGTGACTGAACTGACTGGTAGTAAGCTGCCATCTGTACGCATGGCACTTGGTTTCTTTCTACATCATCACCTAGAAATGCGTGAAACTATTAGACAGTCATCAGCAGCCACTGTCGAAGAAATTGCAAAATTTTGGCACAAAGCAAGAATTCCTATAAGAGATGCACAGAACTGTCAAACTAAACTAGAACGATCATTTGAAGAGTGGCGTTTGCATAAGAAGAATAAAGGCCACCAGTCTTTGAGCCAACAATCAAGAGAGGCTGAGTTCACTTCCAGATTAGATGATCTATTCGACATTGCCCATGCCAATACTCTTAGCATGATACAAATAGATGAAGACAGACAGTTCTTGCTACTTCAAAGAGAAAAGGGAAGAAGGGGATCAATGTCAGGTGTAGATGCAATCTTAGACGCAAAGGAAAAACGATGAGCTATGAGACAGGAAGAACTGCTTGCCAGATGCCAGCGAATGGAAGACCTACAAAGAAGGCAAAATGAAAGGGCAGTATTGATATCCTGCACCAGTAGCAGTGATTACAAAACTGATGAGGCCAGTAGCAGTCATGATGCATATGCTGAAACTGAGGAGGGAGCTGTTAGAGGTTGCAGTTATAAGACTTCTAAAAAGAGAAAGAGAGGCAGAAACAGTATTATAACACCAGAACTTGCAGCTGCTCTGGACAGAACGAAAATGTCAGATCGAAAGGCGATGCATGTTCTTGTTGAAACTGCACAGAGCTTAGGTCATAACATTGAAGACCTGGCCCTCAATCGCCATTCGATTCGCCGACAGAGAATGAAACACAGATTTCAGCAAGCAGCGACATTAAAAGCAGAGTTTAAAGGCAATGTGCCTCTGGTGATTCACTGGGATAGCAAACTTATTGCTGATTTAACAACCAAGGAACATGTTGACCGACTTCCTGTGATTGTTTCTGGCAAAGGACTTTCCCAGCTACTGACAGTTGCAAAGCTGCCAAGTGTAACTGGAGAGGCGCAAGCCACAGCTGTGCTCACGGCAGTGGAGGACTGGGGCATAGCAAGCAACATTCGGACAATGTGTTTTGACACAACCAGTTCTAACACTGGACATCTTGCCGGTGCTTGCGTTTTCCTGGAGCAGAAAATCGGTAAAGAGCTACTATCACTCGCGTGTAGACATCATGTGATGGAACTGGTCATTGGTACTGTTTTTAAAGTATGTCTGGGAGTTGCAACATCGTCTCTCTTTGCAACATCGTCTCTCTTTAAGCGTTTAAAAAAAATTGGGTATTTATAGATCGCGAGAAATATAAAACTGGAATGGCAGACGACAGGGTTGCCAACCGTCCGTAAATTTACGGACAGTCCGTAAAGATTTGTCGTAAAAGTGTCTGTCCGTAGAAGTCCGTAAAAAATTTAAAACGTCCGTAAAAATTGACAAAACGGGGAATCTCAACGTTTAATGGAAAATCATTAATTCATGTTTGTGTCTTGTGATATCTTTTTGCTTTGCCTGATTCAAATGTTAATTTTTAAATTGTTGTAGGCTTGTAGCGCGCTATATATTTTTTGTTGAAAAAAAATGGCGGAAAATATGAACACAAGCGAGGACGATAGCTACAGTGAAAACTGTGAAATAAACGAAAATGTGGATAAAATTATTGTTAAAAAAGCTAAATTGAGCCGAAAATGCTATTTTCAACCGTCGTGGATAACAAACGGCGAATTTACGGACTGGATATCAACGGACAATGATTCCAAATACAACGCTCTATGTACTTGCTGTAGAAAGGTATTTAGCGTTGCATCTGGTGGTGTATTTAGACGTTCGCAGCCACGGTCGTAGCGCAAAACATATTCAGGCAATGTCAACGAGGAGATTTGCTGGTGGAATGTTGCAGTTCTTGACTAAGGATACAAAGCCATCTCCTGTAACTGCTCACAACAAAAAGGTAACGGAATGTGAATTGAAAGTGGCTAATTTTGTCGCAAGAAAAAACTTGCCACTAAGTTTAATGGACGACATCTCGGAAAATGTTGCAGATTGGTTTCCTGATTCGAAAATCGCAAAAGATTTCAGTTCTAAACGAACAAAGGGATCTATGATGATTAAAAATGTTATTGGTAAACTGAACAAAGAAGATTTGTCCACTAAGTTGAGATCATGTCATTTTACTCTGTTGGTTGACGAATCAACTGATATATCAACCACAGAAAAAATGGCCCTGGTGGTAATTTACTTGATGTTGAAATTGGTAAGGTTCAATATAGATTTTATCGTTTAGTCGATTTAAAAGAAGCAAAAGCAGAGTCCATTTTTGCTGCAATAAAGGCATGTCTAGAAGAAGATAAAATACCACTAGCCAATGTAATGGCACTTGGAACTGATGGGGCTAACGTAATGATTGGAGCCAGAAATTCTGTGCTTTCACGTTTTAGAGATGCACAGCCAAATATATTTCATATACACTGCACATGCCATGTAGCTGCTCTATGTGCCGCTGATGCATGTAAAACATTTCCCAAATTTATTGAACAGCTATGCAGAGACATTCATAGCCATTTTTCACATAGTTGTAAAAGATTACAGCTGTACAAAGAGTTTCAAGAGTTTGTGGAAGCAGACACTCTCTGAATATTGCAGCTGTGTTCCACGAGATGGTTGAGCCTGTTGGAGTGTATTAATCGTATCGTTAACCAATACGAAGCACTTTCAAGCTATTTTCAATCAAGTGATGAGTGTGACCGTTTGGTTACAGTGGATAGAATTAGCACTCAATTGCAAAATCCTGTCGTTAAATGTTATTTCTTGTTTTTGCAAGCAGTGCTGCCTATGTTTACTCAATTCAACAAAATGTTTCAATCAAATTCTCCGATTTTACCAGATTTATATGCAGAGGCAAATCAACTGTTGAAAAGTGTGCTGGGTTACTATATACGACCACAGGTACTGTTGTTAGTTGAAGATTTAACGAGTTTTGATCACTTGGAAAGTACAAACTTTAAATCAAGCGATAACATATTCATTGGTTATCAAACTAAACTGCAGCTGCAGCAAGTAGATGATCCATCGACCGTTCAAAAGTTTATTGTTGATGTTCTTGCATTTTATACAAATGCAGCCGGTGCAATCAAGAAAAGAATGCCTATTAGCAACAGAGTGCTGAAGCTCATGTCAGTACTAAAACCCACGAACAGAACAGCGGTGGAACAGTCGGAAATTTTGGAACTGGCCCAGCTTTTTCCGCAAAAATTGTGTCTCCAGCAGATTTTGATTGTTTAGAGGCCGAGTTTATTGACTACCAAGTTGCGGATTTAAGCAATGTCCTGGTCGACGGAAGTTATGATGATTTCTGGCATCAAATTGGACAAATGACTAGACATAAAGAGTACAGATTTCCGCGACTTTCAAAGTTTGCACAAACAATGTTGGCACTTCCACACGGAACAGCAGAAGTTGAACGTGTTTTTTCTGCTGTTAGTTTATTGAAAACCAACTTGAGAAACAAATTGTCTACTCCAATGTTGGAAAGTTTACTGACCGTGAGAAATGGACCAGGAAAAATTACTCCCACAATGATGATCGACAGTGTAAATGTTTCTATGTATGATCATAAGCGGGAGGAATTCTACACTGTCACTGATGAATGATGATGAATGTCATACAATAAACTAACGTGATAAAATGAGCATGCCATCATGGTAAATTGGTAATGGATTATGGAGACGTTGTCATAACTCATATGATTTGGATACTTTACATTTTTTAGCTACAATGCTTGGATTATGCAGCAATTTATGCTTCACATTCGTTCGTGTCAAGGTCAACATTTTATATTACATGTGTCCGTAAAAAAAAATTTTTGTCCGTAATTTTTTTGGAGAGTTCTTATATTTGTCAGTAAATGTTACTTTATTGAGTTGGCAACCCTGGCAGACGATACAGTGTCGAGAACAGTGCAAGATATCCGAGACAGTATCATACAATTTGCATTCACATATCTGGCAGAGAGTCAGCCAAGGGATGACTACCGGGAGTTCTTAGAATTGATTGTCATCTTTCTTGGTTCAGTTCCACCTGTGAGAGGAGTCAGATTCAAGGCACCGGGGGCCATGCATCATGCTCGTTGGCTGTCAAAAGTAATTTACAGCATGAAGATATGGATGTTTCGAAGCCAGTTCCATTTGACAAAATCAGAGGAGAAAGGACTGAGACGTGTGTGTGCTTGCAGCTCGTGTTTACCTGAAGGCTTGGATAACGGCTCCTTTAGCAGCAAGTGCACCATATGGTGACTTTCAGTTGCTAAAATCACTTCTTGCTTACTCAACAATTAATCCGGTTATATCAAAAGCAGCAGCCGAAAAGTTTTCCAATCACTTATGGTACTTGTCTCCTGAGCTGGTCAGTTTGGCATTCTTTGACAGCAATGTGAGTATACCAACCAAGAGACAAATGGTACATGCAATGAGAAACACCAGCGTTCAGCAAAAGCAAACAAGGCGCATAACAGTGGACCTGCAAACATTCATGGAAAAGAATTTTGAAGATTTTTTCTCACCAAAGTCCATGACATTATTTGAAGTGATGAACCTCCCACACGCATTTATCGATAAGGACCCAGACTTATGGGAGGCACAGGAGGATTATCAGGAAGCGGCAAAGACAGTTCATGCAATGAGCGTGGTAAATGACCACACAGAACGTGGTGTGGCACTTATACAAGAACTGAGCGGCCTCATAACCAAAGATGAGTCACAGCTTCAGTTTTTTATTACAGACGGTTGCGCAGCACAGGCAGGCTTATCCCGACAGCAAGAAACAGACATTGTCAGGGCAGTGTAGTCGGTCAACACTGTAGACAGATATACTGTACATCTTTACTAACTTCTTGTTTAAACACTGAACAGTTGCAGTCTGTAGTCTTTACAATTTTAGACTTTGCAATTTTACATGTTCTTGCTTCCATTTGAAAATACTGTTTGACTTAAAGTGCTGCATAGCTGATATACACCCCTGTCTCTGTTTTTTTAAGATAAATTAGCTATAGTGACCATAATCATTACCTATCAGGTTATTGAGCTACCAGTAATAGTTACTATAAGAGTCTCAAACTTTTTTTATAATGATTTTAGCTAAAGAGTAATAGTTTGAGGGGGTAAGACAACTGAAAATTGTGAAATTAATTTTTTACTCTGTTTAAGCAACACACTAATGACCGTACCGGGCAATTATTTTTTGGAAAAACGTTCTTCAAAAATTAAAACTGTAATTTTTTTGAATTTGCAATATCTCAGGCTATATAAGAGCTAAGACATTGAAGTGTACACCATTGTTTAGCCTTTTTACTCCTCTTTCTAACCATCCATGTTAAACAAGAAATTTAAGGGTAGGGTCCACTCTGCGACCTAAAATAGAACCCCCTCCCAAAATTTTTTTAGAAGCTCCGTAGCGAAAAATTTTCAGTGGTAACCCCAATTGGGTGAGCACAAAGTTGTAGGGGGAAGTCAGTTGAACAAAATAAATTAATAAGTTTGACAATCGGTCAACATTTGGTAAAGATATGTCAATTCTAACCGAACATACCGTTGTCACAATAGAAGTTAGCAATGAAATTTGAAAAAGTTTTGTTACTTTTTGAATTTGCTATATCTCAGGCTATATAAGAGCTAAGAATATGAGGTATACACCATTGCTTAGCATTTTTACTCATCTTTCTAACCATCCATGCCAAACAAAGAAATTCAGGGATAGGGTCCATTCTACGGCCTCAAATAGAACTCCCAAACATTTTTTTGAAACTCCGTAGAGAAACTTTTCAGTGGTAACCCCAATCGCGTGTGCGGCAAAGTTGCAGGGATGTCAGCGGAACAAAATAAATCAATAAGTTTGAAAATCGGTCAACATTTGGTAAAGATCTATCAACTCTAACGCGACCAAGCGGTTTTATCTACGCCATTTTCAATGCAATATAATAATAATAATAATAATAATAATAATAATAAGCAGTCCATCGAAATCAATGATGACAGATCGCTTGTGAGTCCATAAATGATCTATGACTAGAGTCTGTTAACATTCATATGTGAGTGCGAATATGGCTATATAGTCCAATTTTTGCTGTACACGCTTCTCCACAGTGGTTACATATATAATCCGTTGTAGAGGCGGAGTCTAAGTTTGCACGGTCCTTCCGCCCCTGACGCTTTCTTTCAAGTTCAGCTATCCGATTAGCCTCCAAAATCATCGCACCATCGTTGATGACGTTGCGCCAATGAGTGCGATTGGAGGCCTCTTCTTCCCACTTGTTAATGTTGATTTTGCATTTCTGCATGGTTGCCTTTACCTGGTCCTTGTATCGCTTATACTGACCACCTTGTGTCCTTTGTCCATGGACAAGCTCACCATACATAATAATTTTTGGCAAACGAACATCCTCCATTCGAGAAACGTGTCCAGTCCATCTCAACCATATCCTCGCCAATGTCACTTCCACACTCGTGCAGTTCGCTCTTTTCAACACCTCAGTGCTTGGCACTTTGTCTTGCCACTTTATAGATAGGATGGATCGTAAACAGAGATTGTGAAAGGCCTCAATGGCTCTGATATGACGTCGATAGAGAGTCCAGCATTCGCTACCATATAGTAGAACGCTCAACACTGAGGCTTTATAAACAGAGATCTTTGTGCATAGCTAAATGCCACGAACTTTCCACAGTTGTTGCGTAGGCGACCGAAACTATCTCATCATCCAGGAGGGCATGTTCATTCAGTGTTGAGCCGAGGTACACAAACTTCTTCACTTGTTTAATTTCCGTGCCATCAATCGTTATCCTCACCTGAACAGAGGGAGCTCGAGGAGGAGGTTGATAGAGACCTGTGTTCATGAAAACATACGATGCTCGCAACATGAACATATCAGTCAATGAACCATTGAAATCATTAATTACCGTATATACTCGAGATAAAGTCGATCCGAGCATAAGTCGACCCCTAGATTTTGGGGATTTGAAAGTGTCTAAAGTCATTGACCCGGCTATAAGTCGAAGTGACGTCACCGCGGCGAATCATCTTGAGGTGATAGTGAGAGTCGGAACAATGGCGAACGCGAAGTGGGCATGTGGCGGCAGCGGCGCCATTGTTTTGATTGAAAAACTGCATTTTAGCTTTGAACTATCGAGAAACTGAACGATTTTGACATTCCCAGATTGATTCCTGATGATTAAGAAAATTTCAAACCTGCTATTCGCTCATTCTTGACAATATAAAAATCTTAATTACCGGTAATCTTGAATTTTTTTATATTTATGTAGAGCCAATATTTAATTAATATTTATGTGGCGCCTATAAATTACCAATCTTAAAATCGTTGATGTCAACTTTTATTTAGATGCCGTAGCGTATGTTGAAAATAATTAATTACGCAAAGAGTTAGCTAAATTAATTATTTTCGACATCCTATGTATGGAAACTTTACCCAACGGTAAGTGCCTCGCGTATAAGTCGAGGTCAAGATATTATAACCTGTGAATTGGCCTTAAATTTCTTGACTTTATCACAAATATATACGGTATTGTCTATTTAATATTTAAGTCTTAGTTTAGACTGCAGGAACACAAGTTTGTCAAGTTTGTTTGGAAAAAATGACCCAGAAAAGAATAGATTGAAAAGGGACTGTTATTGAGAATTTGGGACACCAACTAAAAAGTTTTAGTTAAACTATTTAGTTATTAACTAAAATTTTTCAGTTAAACTAGCATTTTAACTAAACTATTTACATTTAATTAAAATATGAAGGTAACTAAAAAATTAAACTTTTAGTTAGTAACTAATTAGTTAACTAGTTGCCCATCACTGGAGATTAGTAGATTACTACCGTTATATATTTGCCTAGCATATTTGCATTAATTAGTAAAACCCTCAGCAAATTTGTGAGTACCTTTGGCTGCAGATTTAAAACCAGACATTGCTAAACTAGTGAACAATAAACAATGTCGCGTCTCATCAGCTGACATGTCAACATCAACCGTCATCTAACTTTATATGCTTTCAATTGGATCTTCAGTTCTATGCCATTAGCAGATTTTGAAATTTAACTGTTTCTGTTAGACATGACTAAAATACGGTTTGTTATAGTTACAACAATAGGTTGTAATCAATGTGAATAATGCAATGATTGAATGGCCTTTCATGTTTCCGTCATTTAATTTAGATTTTTAGATAGTTCGGATTTTAGAATATATTATTGACAAGCAATTTTGCATTTGGCCTGTGAGGACATGGGAGACAAGTCATTTGGCCTGCTGCGGCGCTGCCCAAAAAGTCTTGACACCCTGCACTAGATACATTTAAACGAGAACTTAAAACTGCTCTGTTTGTTCAGTTATCCAGAACATTGGTCGTTGTCAGATATACCGTATCTGTAATTGTAAGGTGTCCTAGTAGTACTTATACGATATGCCACCATAATCAGTTCATGATTATTACTATTACTATTACTATTATTATTATTATTATTATTATTATTATTATTATTATTATAGCATACTGTGTGGTTCCCATTAAAGAGTGACACGGGAACAACTTTTTATCCCCATCCCCACCTTATCCCCATCCCCATCCTACACCCAAACATTTCTCCCCATCCCTACACCGTCCCCGTGTTGCTTCTCCCCGTCCCCGCCCCATCCCCGCAGCATTTGTCCCCATCCCCTCCCCATTCCCGTGCTAGCCTTTTCCGTCCCCTCATTGTCCCCGCAGTAAGCCTTTAACATAAGTTAACAAAAACACGTTGTAATATGCTACAACATATTTGTTTCTAAATTATAATGTCTATTATCTAACGACTATTAAATGGTAATCTATAATATTAAAATCCTTATCTGTATGTCTCTCTGTTACCTTCAAGCGTTCTGATTGGTTGACTATTGGTAGACGGTTTAGTCCTTACGTCGCGATGCGTTGGTGGGCGAGCGTTTGACGAAGCGTACGTTTAATTGTTCTGTCAACGTCGCGATGCCTTGGTGGGCGAGAAGCGTACGTTCAATTGTGGACGGTTTAGACCGTTTAGTCCTTACGTCGCGATGCGTTGGTGGGCGAGCGTTGACTATTGGTAGACGGTTTAGTCCTTACGTCGCGATGCGTTGGTGGGCGATGTTCAAGACGTTGCTATTGGTAACAAATGTTCGTAGAATCGTAGTTTAACACGGTTTAGTCGAGTCATTGCAGCGTCAGAGGGCTGGGCGTGCGACGTTGTTATTGGTGGTAACAATTGTTCGCAGCCTGAGGTAGTTGCGCAATTTTAACGTGCATTTTAACGTGCACAAAAATACGTGTACAGCGTCACAAATGGCCACAGTTGCGTGATTTTAACGTACATAGGCCTAATTATTACGTGGCGCAGAGCTTGGCTAGGTGGCGATCATTGAAATGTTGTTCAGCATGAATTCAATGATTGGGTATTAGGTATAGGTATTGGATTAGTATTATCCTGCACTGCGAGCGAAGCGAGCGTGAGCGAAGCGAGCCTCTTTCTAGTCTATAATATTAAGATCCTTGTTCTGTATGTCTCTCTGTTACCTTCAAGCGTTCTGATTGGTTGACTATTGGTAGACGGTTTAGTCCTTACGTCGCGAGGTTGGAGGGCGAGTGTTTGACGAAGCGTACGTTTAATTGTTCTGTCAACATCGCGATGCGTTGGTGGGCGATGTTCGAAGACGATAAAAGGAAAGGGATACAGGACAGGGATGTACTAGGCACCAACGTTCCCTCTAAGCTGCGCGCGTGCGTGCGCACGCGAAGCTGCTCCGGTACCCCCGCGCAGCAACTTTGTTCTTAGTGTAGCAGACAAAGGTTTAGTCGAAGAAGCGTATTATACAACATACGTAAGTAAAATCTAGTGAATTTCTATAGCGTTTTCAAAAGTAGCACCTCAGTTGCAATTTGTTCCAAAGCTTAATCTTAGAATGAAGTAGCTATAGTCAAAGGTAGAGGTTATTCATGCGGGGTTGCTTACTGCAAAGGGTCACTGTGGTCATTGGCTTTGCAGTCTGACACTCTGATGCAGAATCCGTCTAAGTTCAAAACTTCTGTGAATCGTTATAGATGTGTAGGGGGCTGCCTGAATCGTGACCGTCAGGCTGATCAAAAGGCATGTGATAACTGATAAAACGCTCCTAAATAGAACTTAGATAGACGTTTCATCACGTTCATCGCTTCTCGACCTTTTAGTTAAGATCAAAGTGTAGAATCTGGCTCGAAACAGATTAGCATAGATTTGTGTTATAATCCCTTTAACATCTGTTAATTGTTCCATGAATAAGCACTATGCCAGTGGTAGTCTGGTACCTCTATAAAACAAAGAAGGGCTTTGAATAGTCAACGAGACTTCCTACATCCAGTGACCCAAACCCCAGGTGTCTGGACCACAGCTTCCTGATGATCACTTCCTGAGGAAAACTCAAGAATTATGAACATACGTCTTACGAGTTAAGACAACGAAACTTTCCGAAAAAGAATTCTAGTTTAATTAAATTTATAATAGTTGATACGTTCGAAATCCCGTTTTAAGATTGTATCTTAAAGCAGTCATTTTAATTTTGATAGCAATTTGGACACTATCTTACTTTAATGGCCAAACGAAAGTGTGAAGATGAATTCGATCAAACAAAGCGTCATAGAGCTGTCAGTACTGTGGGGTCTGGATTCGGAAACAAGTTTACAAATTTTGGAAGGGTAACAAAAACAAAAGAGAACAACACCCTAGTGACCCTACATAGGCATCATATAAGACAATTTGCACGGTGCTACCAAAAAACGGAGACCGTAGAAACTGCAGTAACTATAGAACAATTACATTGGTGTCGCAGGCAAGTAAGATAATTCTGAGAATCATATACTCGAAAGAATACAAGCAAAAACAGAAAGTTAGATGGCTATAGAACAAGCAGGATTCTGTAAAGGGAGAGGCACACGCGACCAAATAACAAATTTCAGGATACTTCTAGAAAAAGCAAACGAACAACAGGTGCCAGTCTACATGTGTTTTGTGGATTTTAAGAAAGCATTTAACTCAGTAAAACACGAGGAACTGTGGTTAAGCATGATAGTGATTTAATCGTCATATTCAATTTTACTGGTAATAATAAGAATATTTGAATCACTCGATGATTATATTATTTAATATACAGTCTAGACTATGCAAAATTTCTTTGCATTTCTATGTTTAAAACGTAATGTTGTAAATAAAATATTGCACAAAGCACAATGACCCTTGCACAATGTCGTTAACGCAGCGCGCACTGCTATTGCCTGCTTAGAGGGAACGTTGCTAGGCACTACATCCGGCACATTGCTACGTCAGTCGGCTGCTCTACCGCCGTGTATTAATTCCATCCATACCTGCTTAACGAATAACCTACTGGGTTACTAAATACTCTACAGTCTAAATGCAGAAAAGCAAGAATGCCTTCACAGCGTCATCAATATTATTATTATTATCATATTGTTAATAGGGGGTCTACTGATACCGTTACCGCAGTATTACCGTAGTAAATGTCCCCGTACCCGTGGTATTACCGCATGACAAGAACCCATTACCGCGGTAATACCACACTTTTTGGCCAAATTGTCCCCATTACCGCGGTATTTACCGCGGTTACTGCGGGAGATCTGTGGTAGCCGTTACCGTGTCACTCTCTAGTTCCCATTCAATTCACCATATCACCATAGATTTCTTTCACTTTAGGCGTCTTTCTGTCATGTTACAGCCCAAGTGTGATCAAGAATATTAAAGACTGCTTGATATTGGTCTAATTGCTTACTTAATGGCCCTTGGTTTTAACAAATGAAAGATCTTCAAATTAACAACATGTAAAAAAAAATTTATAGTGCGCCTACAAGTATAATGCGCAAAGGGGTGTGCAGTATGTAAAAACCAGTATAACGCATGCATTATATGGGTGAAAATATGGTAAATGCTGCACTATACTGATGTACATATTATTAAAAGGTAAAGCTAGTATCAAACTTGAATGAGTGTAGGGTCCTGCAATGATGATCTCCATGTACTAGGCAAGCAGTCGTTAGACATTATGTCACGTTAATCTTGTCGTTGTATAATAATAATAATAATAATAATAATATAATAAGCAATAACGCAGGTGGATTATGCTATTAATCTAGAGTAGTTTACCATTGTTTTCTCTAGACCCACAAATTCCTTTCTCAGCTTAACAGCGCTACCAATTTATACATGCCACACTTGGTTTGCCACTATAGAACTATAACATGATCCCTGGACAGCCACCCATCCAAATAGGAACTGCACATTTCTTATCTTCAGTTTTCTAATGGGAACTGACTGCACTATTCCAAGAATGCTGATGTAATATAATACTAAATATGTCAAAAACTTTTCAAACCAGTATCTGGAGAAACTGCAGCAAATTCTCTTTGCCCGACGTATAAGACATTACTATCCTGTCCGATCTCTTTAGAAGGAAGTGACCTGAGTTTTTCACTAGCAATCTGTCAGCATATAATGCAAATTTCATAACAAAGTACTTATTTTAAAATTCAATACAACATCATCAACACAATCTTAGAAATGTTAGTCTAAGAAAGGTAATGAGACTTGCAAAATGAATGTCGTAGTTACACTGATGATAAGATGATAAGGTATATTTCTATAAGCTGCTCAAACACGACACTTCATAATCAGTCTACTTCAGTAAAAATAACAATGACATCACTGATGTTTCATTCTATCAACCAGACTGCTCTGTGCAGTCTCTTAACTCTGACTTTTAGTCAGGAAGGCAGCAATGGCATTACAACTTTTTAAAACTTACCTTACTGCAATGTAATCCACTGCTCCGTGAAACCAAGTCCATATAATAATAATGGAATGTCATTCTGGAGCCCAACTAAGACCTATAGCACTCTTTGGTCACATTGACATGGGCTTTAAGGACATTTTTAGGGGTACAGATGTCAAGCTATACCATATCCCCACCCTAATAATGCCACCACTGCTTGGCCCTGGCCAAGGACTGCTTACTCATTGAAAAATTTGCTTGTTTCAATAATAATTATGCATTATTATTTATCATTTATTATTCAATAGCATCAGTTCTAATACCCAAGGGTATCAATTGATGGTACTTCAAAATCCATCCACAGAAGACCACGTTATTCCAGAGATCAGAGGAAATCTTCTCTGTATCGATGTTTCGCAGCTATCCATCCTACTGATGGTCAATTTCACTATCTGCCATCGTGTAGCAGTTTCGCCTCTGCCCACTGTCCTGTATATTCTCTCAAAAGTGATTGGATGTGCAATAACAAAGAATCACATAAAATTTTCACGGCATAAGAAAAACTCCAATCCAAATATTCAGGCTGGACAACCAGGAGCCAGATTCTCAAAACATCTTATGACAAATTTTGATTTACAACAATTTTAAGATATCTAATATAATAATTTCCTTTGTCTGCTTTGTGAGTCATTCTACACAGCAGATGTTGGACAAGGTCGTTGCTATAGGTAACCATATGTTATAATGGGCGGAGCTTGATGAAGCGTCCTGAGTGCAGCTTGACAAAGCGTCCTGATTGTCTGCATGCTGTACCCCTCCCCCTCGCCAAACACCACACCCTGACCCCACCCTGCACCCCTGACCCAACCCATCCACGCCCCACCCCACCGGCCCCAACTCCCTGTTCCTAAACCTGCACAACCTCTGCTCCGAAAACCCGCACAACCCCCTTTCCTCCTCCCAAACCTCCCAATCTGCCCCGACCCCCACCCGTTCTCCCAACTGTCCCCGAACCCAACCCCCGGCCACCACCCTCTGCTCCCAAATCTGCACAGTCCCCCACTCCCAAACCCGGACAACCCCTTCCCTCCTTCCAAACTCCCCTCCCACCCCGACCCCTTCTCCGAACCCCCACAACCCCCTACCACAACCCCGCTCCCAAACCCCATTCTTTACCTCAAAGCCTATTTTTTTAATTGAATAAATACAATAAATGTGTTCATATATATGTGTACATTATTACGTTATATACACATACATAATGCGTACAGCAGAGGTTCCCAAACTTTTTGGATTCTGGACCCCTACTTTGTTCCCAGCTTAGCTGTCGGACCACATAATTTAACAAGTAAATCTTAGTTAATATTTAATTAAAATAATGGGCAGACTATTCCCATACCACCAGTTGGTTAGCGGCGCTTTCCCTAAAACGACATGCTACGATGCAGACAATCATAATATACAATTAAAAACCAAATAAATGCTGTTACATTACGGATAGATTGAACATGCTTACATTTTCCACTGCTACTTTGTCAAATAATCTTAACCTCTTCCAGGGGTTCGCCGTCTTTAAACGGCGGCGGAAAACCGTATCCAAACTGTGTTCGCCGTCTATAAACGGCGCGTTAGATAAGCAAGTGTGTACCGCGGACCTGCGATTTTTTCAAAAATCCAACGCGGCAACCGATATAGTTCACATCCATTCGATAGGCGGCAGGACCGTTTTCGATAATGCTGACTATATATGCAAGGGATATTGGCTGTGTAACAACCAAGGCTGGGAAATGTATAGGAAAAATCTTCAGCTGGAGGCTAGAAAAATCATAACTATGCCAAATATGGTCCGATCTTCAAAATGTTTGCACTATTCTGTTCCAATTACGCCTCCTAGAACTTTCACGCTCACAGTTGGGGGTCACCGCTGAAATTTTTTGTCGGACATGGTCCGATTTTGGAGTGTAGAGGGGAACCTAGCCCCCAAATTTTTTTTGCACAGATGGTTCGAAAGACCAATAAAAATGCTCAACAATGGTGTAACCCGCATCTTTCTAGCTTCTATATAGCCTGAAATATACTGAGTTGTTCGGTTTTCCACATTGAAAATCCCTACGCGTAATTGTCATTTCAGTGAGCAATTGGCACTTGGGTATGAAACTTCATAATTACCCCAAATATGGTCCGATCTTCAAAATGTTTGCACTATTCTGTTCCAATTACACTCCTCTAAAAGTCTATCACTCACATTTGAAGGGTTACCGCTGAAGACGTTTTGATATTGACCTTTTATCAAAATTTGAACAAAATGTTGGGGAGGGGTCAGATTTTAGGGTGTAGAGTGGTCCCTACCCCCAATTTTTTTCTTTTGGCATGGATGGATAGAAAGAGCAATAAAAATGCTCAACAACGGTGCAAACCGCATCTTTCTAGCTTCTATATAGCCTGAAATATAGTAAGTTTATAACATATATGTTCACATTTTCATAAGAACGCCTTTTCCAAAAATTAATTCCCCCGTCGGGGGATGACTTTAAAAATTTAATTCCCCCTTTAAAAGGTTAAATATAATTAATTACCAATAATGAGGTGGAAGTGCTTGCTTCTTTTCATAAACTGTCAATTCTTGATTGTATTTTGACACATACGCATGCAAGTCACTTTCAACGATAAGTCTTGATCTATAGGCCTACTTCATTTTCATTATTGTTCACTCATATTTAATGGTTAAGAGCCTAAAATCATACAAGGATTTTATTTGTTTTTGACGTGTTCTTTACCGTCATTTAAAATTTTTGCAATTCTTCTTTTAGGGGCCATCCATAAATGACGTCATGCACTTGAGGGGTTCAAACATTTGTGACGATGTGTGACGACGGGGAGTTCCAGAAATGTGACGTCACAAAATACTAAATATTTTTATTAATACCGCAATGCTATGTTACAGCAAAATTTATCGTATTTTACACTTATAATTATTATACTTCATTTTAAAAAAAGAATTTGAAAAAGTTTCTGAATATTGTTTCAACTATAATAATTATAATAATATTTTCAAACAAAATGTTAATTTTGACATTAGAAAGACGACAAGAGGAGCGGGGTTAACGCGTTGTGATACCATATTTGAGGAAGTGGCATGATTTTTACGTACATAATTACCACGTTAATTACTACATGTACTCTGTACAGGGTCACGCTATCTTGGTTAGCAGAGCTTGGCTAAGTGATGTGATTTTTAAATAAATGCCTTAAATAATATTTCATATAAAAAACTTATTATCTCTTTTCACAGAATTCGTGCTATTTTACCACGGTTTTCGAAAATAGACAACTTCTTTATCAACACTTTTTTTGTTTCTGCACCAAGCACCCCTAGTCAACTGAGCTGAGAATGGGCATTAACTCGGTTGAAGGAAAGGCAGAGAGTTAAGGGCAATTCATTGTGCAAAATGCTATAGCAGTTGCAAAAATTGGAGAGTACAACAGCCATTCTCCCCATCATTTTTGACAGGAAAACAGCTAGTTTTTCAGAATTCTCTAAACATTGTTACAACAACCCTAATGTGTAAGCAGTGCCATCAAGGTGGCAACAAGAAAAGTGGCTTTGGGGCAGTCCATTAATTACGTCAACAAATTAGTGGGGAGGAGGTTTGAAAAAGTTTGAGTTGTTGACAGGTGGAGGGGGGTCAAGAGAAGTTTACGTCAACAATTTCATTTTTTCAGATGATAAAAAATAGGAAATTTCATGGAATACTATTTATTACAATGGAAAAAACCTGACAAGCAAAAAAAAGGTCATCACTACCACATATGAACAAAAGAAAGAGGAAAATGTCTCATCACTGCAAAAATAATAACCTTCTAAACTTTTTAAAAGACCTGTCACTGGTCTTAGTGGGGGCAAAAGTTTTTGACATAATTATAGGGGGTCACTGAAAGTTGAAAGTTGTTGATAAGAGGAGAAGGGGGTCAAAAACTGCCCAAAAATTGTTGACATAATTAATGGACAGCCCCTTTAGCAGTGATGGTTGCTATGGTGGCTATGATGGCAACGGCAATAGCCATTATAATATAACTGCCATAAATAACATATAAATAATATAATTGTAAACTTACTGCCAAATCTGCATAGCCTGACACAAATTTCACAATGTCTTCAGGAACATATGTCACCTGCTGTCCATTGACAAAAAGTGGCATCTCATGAAATATATCTAAAAATATGTTTTATATTTTTTTAAAACAGTAATTCCCACAGTGGACACCAGCATTCCAGGAGCAGCGAGAAAGTCCAAAGAGGACAGTGAAGGCAAAAGAGACAGTAACAGGGGTTTGTGAGGACCAAGGGGAATCAGGGAGACAAGGTCAACTACTAGATTTTTAAAACAAGACTAGTTGCCTACATTTAGTCAAATAACATCACTACATTTTCATTAAAATCAAAGTAAAGTTTTTTCGCATATGCCCATGTTTGAGCGTTGGAGCCGGTGCTGATCTCCAGTCTCCGAAGCAAACAGCTATACAAGTGGCATATGCCATTAACCTAGACTAGGTTGCCAGCCAAACATCTAGGCCCACACTTTATTTCAGGGATGTTAGTGCTTGGACTTGTGCTTGGCCTTGTGCTGTGCTTAAGTACCAAAAATCAAGTGCTTGTGCTTGGCCTTGTGCCTCAGGTGCTTAGCCTTGTGCTTGGCCTTGTGCCTCAGGTGCTTAGCCTTGTGCTTGGCCTTGTGCCTCAGGTGCTTGGCCTTGTGCCTTAGGTACTTGGCCTTGTGCTTGGCCTTGTGCCTTAGGTGCTTGTTAACAAGAGTAAATAAGTAAATTTCTTTGGGTCAATATTACTGCAGTCTGGATCAGGCGTCATTTTTACGCTTCGAACGAGAATCGAAATGGATTTAATAGTACCACTGTTGATGATTACGGTCAGGCCTTACTTACTTACTTACTTACTGTGATGCTATTAATTTTGCCGCTAATGAGACTTAGTATTCATTGTTTGGTTTTTTCTTTGCGCTTGCGAGCCTTGCGTCGTAAAAAGAAAGTGGAATAAAGTAACAAATTACTAACAATAAACGTTTGTGTAGCTTATTTTAGTCAATAGATTTATTAGAGTAGGAATGAGTGACAGCGACGAGTCAACGTCAGTGTCAGACGAGGGTGCTGGCTCAAGCATTGCGACTCTTGACAACAATGCCCCTAGTACAACTGTGCCTCATGTTATTAAATTTGCCTATCAAGGTTTCACAGCTTCGGGAGGCAAATGGAGAGCTAAGTGCATGTCATGTCAACAGACGCTCGTTAGCACACCTGGTGTTACAACAACGTATACAAAGTAAAGGTCATTATTCATTGGACCAGGTTGAATTGAAATAAGTTGGAAATAAAGCATGTCGTGTTTGACAAATAGTCTAAGGCTTACTGTGAATGAGCGTATTGGAAGTCAACCCTTTTTGGATGCTGTGTAGTTATTCATTATTTCCTATTAGTCCCAGCTCTTATCCTGGTACACGTGTATTACTGCAATAGTGTAATACTCGGCCTGCCAGCCAGACAGTTTGACCGCTTCCAATCAGTCGCCGAATTCAGCTAGTTGCCCCTCCATCCAAGACAGCTAAATTTGGGGACAGATCCGGCTCGAGGAGGAATCCCATACTTTGGAACGCCCTCTCCCAGAAAGTAACCAGGGAGACCACACAAGATAGGTTTGCACAGGAACTAAAAACACACCTATTTGAGATCCCATATCAGACGTCTCTGTCAAGTGATCTTGACTATGGCCTTCGCCAGGCAGATACCGCTATATAAATTGTCGTTAAATAATAATAATAATATTTCATTGTAATGTTTTGACAATTTCAGGCATTTGAAGTGCAAGCATTTGAATTTATACGAGAAGTATGAGCGACACGATAAGACACCAGTGGCCTTGTGCTTGGCCTTGTGCCTCAGGTGCTTGGCCTTGTGCTTGGCCTTGTGCCTCAGGTGCTTGGCCTTGTGCTTGGCCTTGTGCTTGGCCTTGTGCTTGGCCTTGTGCCTCAGGTGCTTGGCCTTGTGCCTCAGGTGCTTGGCCTAGTGCTTGGCCTTGTGCCTCAGGTGCTTGGCCTTGTGCTGGGCCTTATGCCTTAGGTGCTTGTTAACATCCCTGCTTTATTTCACAGCGAACGCTGCTCCTCAATTTGATGTTACAAGCGGGAAAGACTGAGTCGACCTTAGGGTTATGAGTTCCTACGAGAGTTGAACCCATTTCCGTCAGCGTGCCTGTCCAGCATGTAACAACTTCTGCCATCTTCCCATCCCAAAATCAAAGTAGCTTTAATATCATCATCATCATCATTAACCGTGGGCACATCGCCCATTGGTGTATAATGCCATCTCCACAGTTTTCTGCCATTCTTTCCTGTCCGTTGCTCTGTGACTAAGATCCTGTAAACTGCTTCCACACCATTCTTCAATATCATCACACCATTCCTTGTGTGGTCTCCCTCTCTTATTGGCACCCTCCATCACTCCAAACATTAGAGCTTTGATCTTTCTGTCCTCTTTCATTCTGCATATGTGTCCGAAAAGTTGGAGTTTCCTTTGTTTTAATCTTTCCAGCATGGTTTGTTTGGGCTGAATTCTCCTGTATAGTTCTTCATTTGTGACTTTTACAAGTGTGCCGCTGCTGCTATATCGAAATAAAATGATTTTAGTTTATTCAGGAAAACTGGGCGTGAGACGATTTGATCACGTAGTGCAATCAGCAAAGCATTCCGGTTTTGGCACCGGTTTTGGTGATTTCCGGTTTTGGCGCCGTCATGGCGGCCAGCACGCGTTTGTGTGCGCCACCGATTCGCTGCCATTTTCGGAATCTACCGACGTTTGGCGCTTGAATTTTGCGCCAATTGCGAGAACTGCGGTCTACTCATCGGTTTTTCGAAGAGATTCTTGCCATCATCCGAAGCTGGGAACGGTATTTGCGTTTTTGATACCATCAGTTTGGTCCGTGCACTGGTCCTGTCACGCATTGACTATTGCAATAGTGTTTTATTGGGTCTGCCTACGACGAGACTGAATTCCCTCCAATCTGTGATTAACACAGCCGTGCGGCTAATATTCGGTCTGAAATGGAATGCCCATGTTTCACAGCCACTGAAAGATCAACTCCATTGGTTGAAGATTCCGGAGCGCATTGTGTTGAAACGGTGCTGGCTCACGTTTCGGGCACTTTATGATCCGCACTGTCCTACCTATCTTCGTGACTTGATTCAACCTGCTCCGTCAGTACAATACCGTTCCCAGCTTCGGTCGAGGAATCGCAATCCGCTGCTTGTCCCCTCTCCGGCCAGGACTCCTGCCCTCGGGGACAGATCCTTTCGGAGAGGCAACCCAATCCTGTGGAACACCCTGCCAAGGGTGGTCACCATGGAGACTTCGCCAGGAGTGTTTTTGAAGAACATGAAGACACACCTGTTTAAAGTTTCTTTTGGTTGTTAGACGCCTTTGACTTTAGCCTTAGCTATGCGTACGGCGTCGAATAAATCGTCCTGAATAATAATAATAATAATAATCATCCACTTCTCCACGTCATTCTGGAAGTCGGTCGCCGCCGCCGTTGAGGAGACCGCCAATGTCGACCAAAATGGCCGCAGCAAGAATTTCAACGTGACTGCGTGTGACTGTCATTCCAGACTTCGCCAGAACTTCCATCTTCTTCGGATTTGCTGATTTCGATGACAAACTATTCTTATGGAAGACCGCTTCTTGGACTTCACCGTCAGAAGTTACAGTGAGGAGAACTCCTGCTACCAACTCGCGGCATCCTAACATCATCTTCCGTTCCTCATTGACCTGTCAATGTGGCTACAATTTTCTTGCAAAGGACCGCTTCTAAAGGACTTAGCACCGGATTTCTACACGGCAGCGAGTCCTTTCTATCTTCCGAGCAGATTTTAACATCGCCACCTTTGGACCTTCATTGGCATATCAGCGTTGTTAAAGCGCTTTTGGTTTTGGTATTTTACTATGTTACAGCACTATAGAAATTGTCCTGAAATAATAATTCCAACTCTGTGGATCAATGGCTTCAGAGGAGCGGTCTCCAATTTTACTACAATTTCTCATGATGACAAGTGTTTGCGTGTCATCAGAACACAGCCCAAAAGGTCTTTGCATCGATCAAACGAGTTTACAGTTTTGTATCAGGCTGTGAGGAGCCTCACTACGCAGACATCTGTCGACTAAGGAAATGATTTTGTAGTGAATTTACTGTCTGATAGGCAGCCAATGTAGAAAGCGAAGAATCGGAGTAATATGATGCCAGCATGTTGTTTTTGTAATAAGTTGAGCTGCTGCGTTTTGAACGCGACTGCAATCGGTCAAGTTGTACTTCAGTGATGAAATTTAGCAGGCTGTTACAATAATTGAGTCGAGTACCTGTACTGATAAAAGTTAACCAACACTTTGACCGCCTTCATCAAGAGTGATGCTATCACAGTTCTGAGTTGCCGAAGCTCAAAGCTCATAGAAACAGCAAGACACCACCTTGCTGATATGTTCTGCCATCGACAGGTTTTCATCGAGCATTACTCCTAGATTCCTGAGGAGATGCAGTCCATAGTACGGGACCGCAAACATTCTACCTCAGACGGAGGGCAGAAGGCGTAAACCTGAACGTCATCAGCGTAGGCATGATAGGCAAGCCCACACGTTTCAATGATACGATCAATATCCGCTATATAGAGTATAAACAATAGTGGACTGAGTACAGATCCTTATGGCACTCCACTAAGAACACGGCAAGGAGCCGACGTGTGTCCCTTCCAGTTAACAGACTGAAACCTGTCGGCCAAGTAGTTTCGAATCCAAGACAGAGCCACCCCTTTTAGTCCATAAGTGGATTCAAGTCAGCGAATAAGAATGTCATAGTCCATCGTGTCGAAAGCAGCCGAGAGATCCAGGAGGCAGAGGAAGGCCAGCTGTCCATTGGCGACCGCTTCAACAATGTCATTGTAAATGTGCAGGACCGCAGTTTCGGTGGAATGGCCCTTCCGATAGGCAGACTGGCCTTTAGGCATTAGTCCATTCATAGTCAAATAGGCCACAAATTGATTATTAACAACTCTCTCAAGCATCTTAGACAAGAAAGGAAGATTGGAAACAGGTCGGAAGTTAGATAATTCCGCTTGGTCCAAGCCTGGCTGCTTGAGGTGCGGGTAAACTACCGCTCGCTTCCATGACGAAGGAAAGTCTCCGCTGCTTAAAGAGGTCGACAGTAGAGTCGTGAGAAACGGAACAAGCATCTCAATGGACTCTTTGAGGAGCCACATCGGGAGAATGTCAGCTTGGCATTGTTTACAAGGTGATGCCATCACGATGGACATGACCTCTGCAATCGAAGGAGCAGAGAACGAAGTGAGAACGGACCCAGAGTAATCCAGAAACTTGGCCACGCCAGCGTTTGCCGTTCTCTCTCTGATTGCATTAACCTTACCATCCATGAACTGGTGGTAATCTTCAGCAGAGAAACTCGACGGCTGACAAGGCCTCTTGCCATGGTTACCCAGCAGCGTATCCAGGTGTTTCCAAGTATGCCCAGTGTCACCTTTAGCAGCGTCATGGGTGCCGTTCCAGTAGTGTTGACCCTTCTGCCTCATGAGGCGTCTATCAGCTTTAAGAGCTGAACGCCAGGCACTGTGTGCAGCTGCCTCACCATCCGTCCCCCTCGCCTTCTGGTATGACCGCTCGAGGCGTCGCGCATATTGTCTAGACAGCCTGCAGTCGGCGTCATAAAATGACCGATGAGGACGAATGCGCACCGACATCCCAGTCACTGGCGCCAAATCGTCAAAAATCTCCGTAATATCGGCAAAGTAGCAGTCAGCAAAATCCAAAGCGGCTCTACCTGGAACGATGGGTTGGCAGAGCTGTGTCGCTTTGAGCCTAGTAACAAACTCATCAGAACTAAAGCCATTCCACTTCCTGTGGAGTATTTTCGTATAGGTTAGAGGCTAGAGGAGTGCACGGTAATGGCTACCGCGGTTTCACCGCGGTAATCCGCGGATTTACCGCGGTAGCGGGATTGAAATCTGTAATTTTGCCGAAATATTAATGGGGACGGAAAAGTTATGACGGTAGTACCGCAGTAGCGGGATCCAGGTTGACGGTATTACCGCGGATGCGGTTTCAAAAATGCTGTAAATACCGCGGGAATGGGGACGATTAATCTCGCAATTCAATAATCATGCGTTCGGCCGATATTAGCATAGCTACTAACCATATAGGCCTACGTCTTTCAGTTTCGAATTAAAAGGCCATTAAATTGAACTGTTAGGCCAGGCAAGATTGGTTTTGAATCTTTTGATCACTCGACACCATTGTTAGTTCGCAGTTGGTAGAGACCATAAAGCCATTTGAGAACTTGAGGGTAATTGATAAACACACCAGGGGAGAATCAACAGATCCGGTTTCAGCTTGTTGGGGAGCCTATAGATGTACAGGACAACAAAAGATAATATAATTTAGAGGTGGGGCGGATTGCAGAGCACTTTGCACAGCTTTGTAATTTGAACGCCCAGTGCCCACTGCCAATTGCCCAGTCTCTTCTGTGCCCACCAACCACCATCACTATTTACCTTAGTGCCCCTGACTCAGTCACCATCGATTTGGAGGTGGATTAAACAACTCCACTTAGCTTAGGCCTACTATATAAATTAAACATTTTATAAAGTTACAGAAAAATGGACAAGAAAGAGAGCCAATTCATTTTTCAACGTGTTGCTCACTGCTGGCAGAATGGCATTGGTAGTAAAACCGGGAATGTCCGTTATCTTTTGGTTAGTTTCCGATATACACGTTGAAAAATGAATTGGCTGACGCTATGGTTATGATGTGCGCTAAAGATATCAAGTTAGTAATAGTGTCCCATTTTCATATATGATTATTGTATAGTTTAGAAGAAACTTTTGAAAAACTTTTTGAAAAGCTACTTCTCGTGTTGGGTACTAACAGGGCGCGATTTGTAGGGGGAAGGGGGATTCCTCCCCACTGCCCAACTGCATCCCCATACTGCTGCATCTCCCCACAACTACATCCCCCCACTGCTACATTTCCCCAACAACTACGCCCCCAAGCTCGACAAATTCGACTCAAATTCGACAAGCTCGACTCCTCCCACTGCGCCAGGTCATAAAATCACACACTGGGTACTAATAAATGAATAGTTGATATAAAACACCGCGGACGGGGACGGAGACCAAAATGCGGGTACGGGGACGGGGATGGGTTCCGAAATGCGGGGACGGGAATGGGGATGGGGACAGAGATTAGGGGATGGGGTGGGGATGGATTTTAAGTCAATGGGGACGGGGTGGGGATGGAGAAAAGCTTTGCGGGGACGGGAGGGGATGGGGACAACAGTCAATCCCCGTGCACACCTCTATTAGAGGCGGACTAGCAGTCGGGATCGTCCAGTGAAACACCTTGTGGTCAGACAGACCAGACTCTGACACAGTAACATCGTCAAAGCCTTGATCATCAGAAGTTAGAACAACATCAAGTAAACCTCCTTGGTCATGGGTTGGTTCCTCGACAAGCTGACGTAACGAGAAAGCATCTATGAGCTAGGGCATAACCGATATGAGAAACTTACCGATAACTGATTCCGATAAATTGGGATTTTATATTGGCCGATTCCGATACCGATTCCGATTAGTAAATGTTTAAGTTATCTAACCCTAACCTCTTAGTAAAATGGTTCTAAGTACTCATTGCGCTAAATAAGACGTTGTTGAATGCATAACAAATTGCGTAATAAAAGAAATACAAAAGTCTGGTGTTGTTCGTTTTATATTTTATATTTTTTTATATAACCTTGACTACCACGGACTATGAATTATGGACTATGGATTTACCCAGATCGAGTGTTTGTGAATAAGCTGGTGCACTGCGCCAAGCACTCGGGCAGCGCTGTAGAAATTTCGTCTTTACTTGCTTACTTACTTATTACGTAGGTCTACAGTATAGCACTCTGTCGTTCGTAATTTATAGTTACTGGCATTTATCGCTC
Source organism: Metaphire vulgaris (assembly GCA_018105865.1). Lineage (NCBI taxonomy): Eukaryota > Metazoa > Annelida > Clitellata > Crassiclitellata > Megascolecidae > Metaphire > Metaphire vulgaris. Next base: position 4,334,460 of record CM030857.1, read on the forward strand.
CCGTTAGCGAAATCCAATTACTTCACGCTCTGTATAAGTATTAAGCGCTCCTCCATTGGCGAATGTTATTTAGCGCTATTAGTAAGTTTTTAGCGTTCCACCGTTGGCAAATTCTAGTTAGTTATCGCTTCCCATTAGCGAATTTTAGTAATTTAGCGCTCTTTATAATTATTTAAAATATACATTTGATCTCCACGGTTTTATTGGAATCGGTGAACCGCGTATTGCCGATTCCGATGTATCGGTTTTTGGCATTTATCGGCTGATACCGATAACCGATCCGATTTTCAGTTATGCCCTACTATGAGCTGACCAAATTTCAGACTTTCAGAATCTGTGGGCCGCTCGAGGTGAATGTTCGCATCACTTACCACTAATAACTGGCATTTATACTTGGCCAACGCCTCAAGGAGTGTGGCAAATTCTTTAAAGAATAGTTCCATAACGCTCTATAAGCCTGGCCGGTATATAGCGACCAGAAGAAACGGAGTTAACCTATTTCTCCTGAGCCATTCATCTATATCTTCTATGCAGTTCATCAGTGCAGAATCAACTTCCACTGTTTGGTCTGGATATTGACTGTTATAGAGCTGAATGTAGTCAGGATAGAAATGGGTCTTCAGATGGTGATTGAGTACAACATCCTCTAACTCACCAAGGAACATCACAAAGAGCAACGGTCAAAGGATCGAACCTTGTGGCCCGCCATAGCCCATCTTTGCCGGACCAGATAATGTCCCATCATAGAGAAGCCTTGACACCCCCGATCGGTCACGTAAGATTTGATCCATGACAAAGCTTTATCGTAGACAAACCTCAGCTCAAGCCTACTAAAACGTATTTCATGGTCAACGCAATTGAAAGCAGCTGACAGATCAAGCATCACGAGTGTCATAACTTTTAATTGATCCACCGCTTCAAGCACATCTAATAATATATGCAGCAACACCGTCTCCGTCAAGTGGTTTTGATGGGTATGCCAATTGAAACTGGGCAAGAGCTCAAACCAATTTAGGGGTGCCTTGATGCGATTTGCTACCACGTGCTCGATGATTTTTGACAAGTATGTGATATTGGCTATCGGCCGATATTCAACATATCACTGGAGTCAAGGTTTTGTTTATTATTATTATTATTATTATTATTATTATTGTTGTTAGAAATGTCAATTTATATAGCGCTATGTGCCTGGCAAAAGCCAGAGTCAAGAGCGCTTTACAGAAGCCTCTGGTAGGAAGTGCTGACAAGATGCGTCTTGAGTTTCGTTGCAAATCGGTCAGGGGTGGTCTCCCTAGTTATCTCATTGGTGCAATGTTGACTCCGCCAATCATGAACGGATCGTGGCTGAGATGACTCCGTCTTGAAGTGGTGACCCAGAGAAACTCTGTCTTTCTAGGGTTGAGGGATAGCCGATTCACGTCTGTCCATTGTCTGATTGCAGAGAAGCAGTCTGTTATGCTGGATCGAAGTCGATCAGCCTCGGATGGATGGCAGGAGAAATACACTTGAACATCATCTGCATGCCTAGGCATGCGAGTCCAGCCCATGCGACTTGATGATTCGGCCGATGTCGCCTACATATAATTAAACGACAATAGTAGAGGGCCAAGGATGGACCCTTGTGAGACTCCGCTGAGGACCCGGCATGGCACAGACATAAGACCATTCCAGGTAACCGGCTGGACTCTACCGGCTGAATAGTCTTTGAGCTAGGCTAGAACAATGCCTTTTAATACATAGGAGTGTTCCCAGCGGTGAACTAGAATGTCGTGGTCATGAGTCGTGGTATTATGCTTCTTTTCTCTAAATAGAGCAGTCGCGCTTCCTCGAGGGATGCATTGTCCATACAAGTTATAAACACCACAAGAGAGTCAACCATCTCCTTGATCAGGAAAGTCGGTAACGAATCATGGCAAGATAATTTGAGGATATCTCGTATTTCGCACTCCATTGCATTCAAAAAAGCCTGTAAACAAGTTCCGGTGAACTCTGGTTTAAGTTCAGGAGCAGGAATGCCATCAAGAGCAGCTCTGATCTGTTCAACTTTGGATTGAAAAAATCCAAGAAACTTTCAGCAGAAAGTGCTGCACCCTGAGTCTTTGTAGAAAACCCTCGCTCGAGAAACTGTGATAGGGATTTCCAGAGGTTGGACGTGGTATGACCATCATTCTTGATCCTCTGTAGCCGATAGTCGTCCCTCTTTTTCCGAAGTAACTCATATTTCTTTTTCATCTTGGCAGCCCATCTTCTGCATACTGTTCTGTCCAGAGTCTTTTTGTACTTCCGCTCAAGATGCCTGCACGAACTGCATGCTTGGCAGCACTCATCGTTCACCCAGAGGGATAGGTGCTGTCGATTAGTCTTGATGATGTGCGAACCAATCAGCTACCTCTTTAGAGTTAAATTGTAGATGCTATCCATCTCTTCAACGCTGTATTTTTCAGGTGACCGGACAATTCGGAGACGGACAATTCGGAGACGGACAATTCGGAGCGGACAATTCGGAGCGGACAATTCGGAGCTCCGAATTGTCCGCTCCGAATTGTCCGTCTCCGAATTGTCCTAGAACCATTTTTCAGGCTTGGCTCCTAGTGGATTGTCTCTGATCGCCTTGGCAAAGAGCAACCTATCAATTTTACTCCAGCTACGAACAGCTTCATGACTCGCTAGTGCAATTATTCGGGGAGACTATGCACTGATGTAACGCAGGAATGATCAAATATTGTTGATGACATATCAACCTTGACCTTGACGGTCACACCATCATTTTGGAAGGACATGACCAAATCCAGAGTATTGTGCACTCAGTGTGTTTCATCAGTAACATGTTGCTTCAGATCAAAGGTACCACATAACTCATGAAACCACATCGAATTGGGGTCATTGGGTTTCTGAGCGTGAATGTTAAAGACCTCTCAGATGAAAACCGGTCATGGCTGAAGAACTAATATCTCCAATACCTCGATAAATTCCTCGTAGAACTTGTTAGTCAGCCATGAAGATCCAGGTCGATAGACTGCCAGAATGACAAGAGTTGGCTCCAATGACGAAGCGACAACATATATATTTGAATGACGACATTTCCGGTAATATTAACAGCGACAGTTTATAGTATGATCGGTGGAAGACAGCTAGACCTCCACCGCTCCCACTGTCATGAGAATGTTCGACAATAGAGTAGTCTTGTCCACAGATTTGTGTAAGGCAAAGATTGCTAGGTTTTGGTGTCATGTCTTTGTCTCAACAAAAATGTCGAAACTCCTGTCATCTATGAGTTCTCTAACTGCTGATGATTTATTTATTATAACAATATGTAATGTAACTATATATTTGTATAGCGCCTCTTCTGAAGAATCACTCAGAAGCGCTCCCACAGCAAATTACTGTGTTTTGACAAAGAGATAAGTTTTAAGTCGTTTCAAAAAAGGGCCATAGAATTAGGAGTTGCTAAGTCACGCATACTGGCGTCAAGAGTATTCCAAAGGATAGGGTCAACTGAATCAAAACCTCGCTTCAGGAACAAGGAGGTTCGTGCTTGGGGCACACTGAGAAGACCATTGGTTGTGGACCGAAGACATGGCCAACCCAGGATAGAGCTAAGAGGATGGAGTAGCTCTGAAAGGTAAGATAGAGTGGCACCAAAAAGAGAGAGTGCAACCGCTCTCAACACACGAAACTCAACTCAAGCAGGATAAGGCAGCCAGTGTAAAACAGACATCATATAATCACTAATGTGATCACGTCTTGTGACACCAGCAATCACCCTGGCTGCCGAACGAAGAACCATCTGAAGATTATCAAGTCGCACCGATGGAAGACCAGCAAAAAGTGAACCACAGTAGTCAAGCCTTGATGTACGTCGAATCACTCTAAGCTGGCGGAGATGATAGAAACAACTGTGACAGAGTAAGTTAATATGATCCATAAAGGTTAACTCAGAGTCAATAATTATACCAAGACCATGGACAGAAGAGCAGAAAGAGAGGTAAGGGAAGGCAGACTGCATAGACAGATGATAAATTTTTGAGAGCTGACCTCGAGTACCAAACCAGATGAGCTGAGTTTTATCTGAATTAAGTAAAAGACGATTTGAGTGCATCCATGAACGAAGTAAGTCAGAGGTTTCAACAAATTCACGAGTGATCTGCAGTGCATTAGTGGGGCTGGAATGTGAATAGGCCTGAATATCATCAGCGTACATATGTGTTTTCAAATTATAAGGTGCAAACAAGCGTGCAACATCAGCAGTATATAGTATATACAGAAGCGGCCCAAGGACCGAACCCTGAGGGACTCCACAAGTGACTGGCACTTCACGGGAGTAGGTAGAACCAAGCGATGCAATCATGTGGTGTTCAGAGAGATAGGATTTCAACCAGGCCAGAGGAACACCAGAAACACCAAATGAGACTGAACATTCAGCCAGCCGATAGTAATCCCTTTCATCAAGGCCTTTGTAAACACCTAATCTGCTTGGCTACAAGCCGTACTTTGTACACCTGCCATCGCCACTTTGGCCACCACAGGTAATAATGAAAAAATGAAACAGTGACTTTCTTGCCTCTCTCGATGGCGGACGTTCATGGTTGAGTGAGTAAAGATATTCCTGTGAGTATACAAATCTAATGACCTGGCTCTAATTCTATTTGGATTTGGTGCACCATCAGCTGATGCCCTGGACATTATGATAGTGGCGCTATAGAAGTTGATTGATTGATTGATTGATTGACTGACCACAGCCAACAAATACCAAAAAAACTGATAAAATCAAATACTTTTCAGCATTTTGACTCAATGCCACGGCTCCGGTAACCTAAACTCACCCAGACGCAAAAACAAGTCGACAAAATATGTTGTTAACATCCAATATTCGATAATTTAGTTCACAGCAGCTACCAAACATATGTGCAACATCATGAGAGCTTTAGTATGAATGATTCATCATCTTGATCAAAATTGATTGTCCCTTTTATATAATAGGAAACAAAGCCCAATGTGTAAAACGTTAATATTAGAGTCAGACCAAAGTTCGGCTTCGGCGCCGAATCTAAGAAATCTGCCATATTCGGCCAATATTTGGCTTCGGCCTAATTGTTTTCATAATATTCGGCTTCGGCCTTAACTAAGTATGAGTATTCAGCCATAAGCCGAACTTTCTGTCATATAATTGATGACTGTAAAAGTCATTTGTTGTTATCAAGTAATGAATCTTGATTATGATGTGTACGTATACTCTCTGGAATTCTGCTTCAAAGGTTGGAAGACTAAGTAGCCTAACAAATAAGGAACAATAGAGCCTTTATAGCATTTGCTTTGCGAGTTCGCATAGCTCATAAATGTTATTTGAGGCAATAAGGAATTAAGGGGGTGTGGTGGGTGTACAGCGGATTCATCAATTTCGATTTCCGATTCCAATGCTTTGAATCGTTTAGTTTCAACGGTCTTAAGCAAATATCTCGTGACTACGGATTAGCATCTTATATAGGCATTTGAAGCTGCACAAGATCAAAAACGGTAAGGGTGGTCGCAACGGTTACAATCGGGTTTGCGAACTGATGATGACGGTTTTATGTATCAAAGGAGGTATGACTTCAATGCTTTGTTATAGGAACAACAGCGTCTGAATCAATAGAACCAAGGGGCTCGCGACGCCCCCCGAATAGAACCCCTCATTTGATCAACTAATAGCCGTCATAGGCCATGTTGAACAATAGCATTACATTTCAGTTGCAGTCGTCGTGAGAGATAATACTCGACAGTAGAAATGTCGCAAACAAATGCAATTTGGATTTTTTTTAAACTAAATCAAGTCTGATGCCAGTAAGGCAACGTGTAAGTTAACAGGTGAGAAAGTAACTTCTGTTCATATTTTATATTATTCATGTGTGTATTTTTCAGCTCCGACATAAAACGTTGGTATTGCATAGTATGCGTACCAGTAGACTGCGCACCTGGGAGTTTGCGCACCAGTAGTTTGCGCACCGGTAGTTTACGCACCAAGTTAACACGTTGAACGCTAGGGACGTCAACTGACGTCCTTAGTTCAATGCCAAATATCTTAGCTTATACGGATCTTGGATTCATTTTTCTGCTTCCTCTAGCTACTAGAATGAGTGACCGATCAAGAAAAGCAAATTGTATAGAAAATGTATGAATATTTGCCCTATAAACACCTGTTCAAAAAACCACAATATACTCATGCTTCGCCGCCTCAATAAAGAAGCTCAATTCGCTCCATGCTAATTATAATAGCAGTCTTGGTTCACTTGAGATAGATGCGCCGTCTATTGCAGCAGGTGGACTAAATGACCAATCGGAAGCGCCACATTCTACTGAAGAACATCGATTGGCCTTCTAAAAGGCCCACCTTCTAAACCCCACGCCTCAGCTTCAATATAAATACCCCAAATAACTTGTATCACCATAGACGTAATGCTGTCAGCGTTTTAGGACCAGATAATTGAGGTCCTTACTAAGGTCCTGGAATTTATATCGGCTATAGCGTCCATTTTGCCACAATAATTGCCATTTTTATTGCTTTGCATTCTTGACCCGTGACATTGATTGTTTTATCCAATCGCCATTGTTGAGATAACTACTAGTCCCTGACAAGGTCTCACGAGCGCGTTATGGAGCACATTACAGACCACCTGCACTTTTTCGTATGAATTGGTGCATACCTGAGGAAAGAGAAAGTCATTCTTGTAACAGGTGGTTCTAGCCTCTAAACACTTGCATCTGTTTCAAGATATTTTCCTCTGTAGGCGTCTAACGTGGTCGGGCCTTGGGAATAATCTAACGGCTGTCACTGACTTCACGCATGATCGCACGCATTTTGTATAGGAACTGGAAAGCCACGGAGGTCGTAGACTCTTGTCAATAGTATCCGCGTCTGAGTTATTTAATAGGCCGCAGTCAACGTGTTAAGTTTCAACGGTTAATAACAATGTGAACCGCTGGTCTCTGGCCTAGGGGTCATCCATAAATGATGTAATGCGCCTAGGGGAGGAGGGGTCAGGAAACTTGTTACGAAGTGTGATGAGGTAGAGGTGTGCACAGGGACTGACTGTTGTCCCCATCCCCTCCCGTCCCCGCAAAGCTTTTCTCCATCCCCACCCCGTCCCCATTGACTTAAAATCCATCCCCACCCCATCCCCTAATCTCTGTCCCCATCCCCATTCCCGTCCCCGCATTTCGAAACCCACCCCCGTCCCCGTACCCGCATTTTGGTCTCCGTCCCCGTCCGCGGTGTTTTATATCAACTATTCATTTGTTAGTACCCAGTGTGCGATTTTATGACCTGGTGCAGTGGGAGGAGGAGATTTGTCGAGCTTGGGGGCGTAGTTGTTTGGGAAATGTAGCAGTGGGGGAAGTAGTTGTGAGGAGATGCAGCAGTAGGGGATGCAGTTTGGCAGTGGGGAGGAATCCCCCTTACCCCTACAAATCGCGCCCTGTTAGTACCCAACACGAGAAGTAGCTTTTCAAAAAGTTTTTCAAAAGTTTCTTCTAAACTATACAATAATCATATATGAAAATGGGACACTATTACTAACCTGATATCTTTAGCGCACATCATAACCATAGCGTCAGCCAATTCATTTTTCAACGTGTATACCGGAAACTAACCAAAAGATAACGGACATTCCCGGTTTTACTACCAATGCCATTCTGCCAGCAGTGAGCAACACGTTGAAAAATGAATTGGCTCTCTTTCTTGTCCATTTTTCTGTAACTTTATAAAATGTTTAATTTATATAGTAGGCCTAAGCTAAGTGGAGTTGTTTAATCCACCTCCGAATCGATGGTGATTGAGTCAGGGGCACTAAGGTAAATAGTGATGGTGGTTGGTGGGCACAGGAGAGACTGGGCAATTGGGAGTGGGCACTGGGCGTTCAAATTACAAAGCTGTGCAAAGTGCTCTGAAATCCGCCCCACCTCTAAATTATATTATCTTTTGTTGTCCTGTACATCTATAGGCTCCCCCAACAAGCTGAAACCGGCTCTGATGATTCTCCCCTGGTGTGTTTATCAATTACCCTCAAGTTCTCAAATGGCTTTATGGTCTCTACCAACTGCGAACTAGCAATGGTGTCGAGTGATCAAAAGATTCAAAACCAATCTTGCCTGGCCTAACAGTTCAATTTAATGGCCTTTTAATTCGAAACTGAAAGGCGTAGGCCTATATGGTTAGTAGCTATGCTAAAATCGGCCGAACGCATGATTATTGAATTGCAAGATTAATCGTCCCCATTCCCGCGGTATTTACGGCATTTTTGAAACCGCATCCGCGGTACTACCGTCAGCCTGGATCCCACTACCGCGGTACTACCGTCATAACTTTTCCGTCCCCATTAAAATTTCGGCAAAATTACAGATTTCAATCCCGCTACCGCGGTAAATCCGCGGTAAATCCGCGGATTACCGCGGTGAAACCGCGGTAGCCATTACCGTGCACTCCTCTATGATGAGGGCAAGACGAAATGAAGGCACGGGCAACTACCACCCCCACCCCCTCCTGACCCCCCCAAGAATAACTCATTAACGGGTTAGGGTTATGGAAACAAGGTATTGAGACCTCCTCCCCTCGTCACACTTCGTAACAAATTTCCTGACCCCTCCCCCTAGGCACGTCACGTCATTTATGGACGACCCCTAAGCCAGAGACCAACGGTCAAGCTATAAAGGAAAGGCTATAAAGGAATGCAAGGTATTTGTTCGCATTGTTATTAACCTTTGAAACTTAACTTGGTGCGCAAACAACGGGTGCGTAAACAACCGGTGCACAAACTACTGGTGCGCAAACTCCCAGGTGCGCAAACTACTGGCGCGCATAATAATGTAAACCAAAATGTCACTGTTCACTAACTTTTATGACTACATGTCAATATATTCGGCTTCAGCTTCAGCTTTGGCCGAATTTATTGCAGACAACTTCAGCTTAGCTTCGGCCGAAGCTAAGGACTGCAGAATGCAGATTCGGCTCCGGTTCCGCTTCGGCCGAAACTGTCAATTGCAGCTTCGGTCTGACTCTAGTTAATATAATCAAATGTAATACAGAGTCTCCTCAATTTGTATAATGAAAGTCAAAGGATGGCAATCCTTTATAGAATATAAATTCTATAAAGGATTGCCATCCTTTGCCAAACACAGCCCTACTTTGTTACAATAGAAAAATATAGGACAATAATACCCAGAATAAATTTAACGAAACCAATATACTGCAACAATAATCAATCAACAAAAATAACAAACAATATGTAATTACAGGATTCTAGGACTTTTCATCTCCAGACTTTTCATATCCAGACTATTCATAGCAGACTATTTATATCAAGGACTATTCATCTCCAGACTATTCATCTCAGTGAAGTATTGAATATAAGACAAGTAAAATATATGAAGCATTATATCAAAATATATAAAGTAAATTGTTAAGTTAAAAAAGAAAAGATTTTAATATTACTATAAAAACTTATATACTACATAAGTAATGTTTATAACAGAAGTATTATATAACAAAAGTATAAAAAAATATATAGTGTAAAATATTAAGTAAAAGAAGTTTTTAATATTACTATACAAACGTATATAATATGTAAATAAAGTCTGTAATTTTTAATTATTATTATTACACTGGTCTACGTCAATTTTGCTGACTTGAAGACAACATGTGATCTTTATGTATTTTGGTGTGCTGAATCCAAAAATCACATCCATTTCTTCCTATCACGTCCAGTTTTTCCGCAAAACGCTGTTTACTGATTTACTGTTTACAGTAATAACGTCGCATTATGTATTATAATTCTTTAGCTATATTGAATATGCAAAAAGATAAGGATGTGCAAAAAGATATGCTTAATATGCAGTGGGCATAACTATTTAATAACACAACAGTTTAATAGGCAGTTTTAAACTGCAGACGTCAGCATTTTATGGATATAGGCCTATATAAGCAGCGTGAAACCGACGGCAGCATTCAGTCGTTCATAAGGCTTACAAGTCGCAGCAAATTTAACTCTTTTAAATAGCTTTCTGTGGAATATGTCAACCAGCACTCGAACACTTCGTGGGCAGTGCATGAATGATCCTGACAAATTTTGCTACATTTGTGGTTGTTTTACAACACCTAAACAAAGGAGAGATGTGTCTGAATTTGTGCATAAAGCTTATCATGCATATTTCGCAGTTAGATTGGGTGACCAGGAAAACCTTGGGCACCACATAAAGTGTGCAGGACATGTGTTGAAAGCCTCAGACAGTTCATAATGTGACTAAAGGTCAGAGAAAAAGACTAAAGGTCAGAGAAAAGTCTTAGCTTTGAAGTTCCAATGGTGTGGCGAGAGCCTCGAAACCATGCATGTTGATGACTGCTACTTCTGCCTGGTAAATATTTCAGGCATGTCCACAAAGACAAAATCTTCTATCCAGTACCCAAATCTCCCCTCTGCTCTGAGACCGGTTGCTCACTGTGACGAAGTTCCTGTACCTATTTCCACTACTTTGGGAGTTTCTGACGACGATTAATTTTGTCAGTCAACAGACACCGATGGTGAAGATTTTGTGGCCTCAGAAGTTGACGCTGGAATGCACCAAACGCTCAACCAAGCTGAGTTGAATGACCTTGTACGGGATCTAGATCTGTCAAAGTCGTCAGCAGAGTTACTGGGTTCAAGACTGAAGGAAAAGAACCCATTGAGTGTTGACTTCAGAAACCACGCTTATGTATCATGGCAGAGAGAATGATCTTTTGAAATATTTCCATATGGAGGAGGAGTTTGTATACTGCATCAACATCAAAGCACTTATTGAATCAATGGGATGTTATAGTTGTAGACAAGATGCTTTTTACGACCTGATTACTGACTTACTTGGCAACTTAAGAGTCGAAATTATGACCTTTCAGTTCAAAATTCAAGATTGCTTTTCGAAGACTGGGAGCAAACATGAGTGTCAAGTTGCATTTCCTTCATAGCTACCTGAACTTAAAATCTTGAAGCTATGAGTGAAGAACAAGGAGAATGCTTCCAACAAGACATCACGACCATTGAACGTAGATATGAAGGCAGATGGAACTCAAACATTATGGCAGACTACTGCTGGTGTGTACAGCGTGACAACTGTGATATCATAACTATACCGGAGCATCCAAAAAGAGAAGATTCCTTTCTCAAAACTTAAATTTATGCAACTAGCTATTGCTCTTATTGCTCTCTTGGTTAGATGACAGACTCATTTTTTGGCTGAATAAAAAATATTATATGTTATCGGTTCTTCAGAATTTCCTATTTTCCCTTATGTTTGACTTTAACACCTTTAATTAAGCATTCCTCATTTGCGAAAAAATTTGACGTATTGCATAATTTTTGACTTCATATCTGGAATCAGCACCCCTCAATTGGGTAAAATCAGCAAAAATACTTAGGTCAGCAGAAATTTTTTTTAAAAATGTAGACCAGTGTTATCATTATTATTATTGTTAAAGTTAATATTACTGTGGTAACTAATCCATAAAGACTTTGTAAACACATTACAATGTCAAAACAGAATCATAACTAGTTCGAAATAGCCAAGTCTTTAAGCGCTTCTTAAATGCATCTAGTGATGGTGGGAGTTGAATGGCCAGTGGTAAACCATTCCAGACCCGTGGTGCTGCCACGGGAAATGCGCGATCAGCCGATCACCCACGGTGGAAAGACGCATTCATGAGACGAGTAGCGCTGCAGTGAAGGCCGATCTCAGACGTTGTCGACCATCGAGATCTGAGACACGATGCAGTTCTGTCTTTAGGTATGCTGGGCCCATGCCATTCAGATACCGGAACACCAGTGACGCCAGCTTGTATTTGATACATTCTGGCACTGAAAGCCAGTGCAGATCTACCAGTAGAAGTGTTATGTGGTCGTTCCGTCCAGATTGTTGAATCAAACGTGCGGCAGCGTTCAGCACCGTCTGAAAACGGTTGAGGAGATAACTAGGAGTCCCTGCGAGGGTGGCGTTGCCATAGTCCAGTCTTGTCAGCACTAAAGCACTGACCAGCGACTTAAGGACTGTAGTGGAGATGGATCGTCAGATACTCCGTATCAATCGTAGAGCAGCAAAACATCCGGCAACGGTATTGGCCACGTGTTGTTTCATCGATACAGTACGGTCTAAGTAGATGCCTAGATCCCGAACCAAGGTAGTCGGCTGCAGCTCCAGATCATCAATACGAACACACGCCGTGGGTAAGAGGTGCTGCTGCCGGTCAGTAGCGATCCACAGAACTTCTGTCTTGGCAGCATTAAGCTGGAGTCGATTAGATCTCAGCCAGTTTGTCATCTCTGCAATTCACATTGTCACGCATTGCTGCAGTTGTTGGGTGGCAGCTGGCGTGCAGCTCCCATAAATCTGTGTGTCATCAGCGTAGAGATGTGCCCGTAGTCCGTATTTTTGTGCTATGACAACCAGGTCAGCCACATAGAGAGCGAAGAGGATGGGTCCAAGGACCGATCCCTGTGGGACTCCACAATTGACTGAGAATGACGGCGCCGAGGAGTTGGCGCAGCGTACGAATTGAGTTCGTAGATCAAGGTAAGATGAGAACCACTGCAGGGCTGAGTTGCAGACCCCATAGGATGCTGTCAGCCTCTGCAATAGTGTAGCATGATCTACCATGTCAAATGCAGCAGTGAGGTCTAAAAGTACCAGCACCGCCACTTTACCAGCATCAAGTTCCCGTAAGATGTCCGTGGTGACCTTCAGAACCGCTGTTTCAGTGGAGTGGAATGCACGATAAGCCGATTGCAGTTCTGGTAGCAAGCCATATGACGAAAGATAGTCAGTAAGTCGATGTAATACCAGACGTTCTAGTAGCTTCAAAAGTACTGATAGATTAGAAATTGGTCTGTATGATTTAATATCTGCAGCGTCCAAGTTGGACTTCTTGATACGTGGGGTAATGAAGGCTGACTTAAAGGTTGATGGCACTATCCCAGTAGCCAACGAGCGATTGAAATGCTCTGCGATATATGGTGCCAGTACGTCTGAACATTCCTTAAGTAGTCCAGTTGGTAGTGGATCACTGGAGCAGTTCTTATCCTGTAGAGCGCGTATGCCAGCGATCACTTCATCGATTGTCAGAGTCGGGAAAGAGCTGAGTGAACAGTGAGGTGCCGCGGAGGAGAATTTAGGCGGTTCATGTATCGACGTGGCCGACCATACACCCCCGACCTTCTCACTGAGATACTCAGCAAACTGCCCTGCAGTGATCGTGTCAGGCACTGGCGTACGACCGCGCCCAAGTAAAGTGTCCAGAGACTGCCAAAGACGACGAGGGGAAGACTGTTCAGAGTTCACTTTGTGGCTCCAGAAGGTTTCCCATTTTCAACTAAGGAGTTGTCTGTAGACTCTACGTTGCGCGTTCCATGTGGAGGCCGCATCAGCAGCATCATCCGGGTGAGCCCAGCGCGCATAACGCTCAGCCATTCGCAAGACTTTTTTAGCATCCCGACATTCCTCATCATACCAAGGGTCAGAGGAGCGGCGCTGGCAAGTTACTGTTTTCGTCAGAATCAACCTGTCCAGGATGTTGATAATCTGACAGTTATAAAGGTTTGCCATCTCCTCCACGTCCATCATTGATCAAGCTTCAGGATGGCAGAGTGGAGAGAGCGCAAGTTGTCTCCGAAAAGTAATAGAGTCCAGCTACTAAATTACTAATTTATTAATCTATTAATAATATTTATTAATTATTAAATAATATAAAAATTTGAGTAAGCAATTAGAAAAGACACGTTGAAATTACGCAATTACATTTGAACACAATTATTTTCTCATGGGTGCTACAGGTGTGAGGGGGTCAGAAAATATGATTTTTTAAATATCTAATAAATGGATGGTCCCATACTGACCTTCTCTTCTATAATTTTATTAGTTTCTCGATGAATAAATAGTCCAGAGATGAATAATCTGGAGATGAAAGTCTGTATACCAATTAAAATTTATCATAGACTCATGGTTCACCAATTACAGAGGACAATGACTGCAGCTCTGAAATAAGAGCAAGGCTTGGCATGGAGCATTCAACATAAAGACACTAACAACCATATGGAAAGATCGGTCGCTCAGTTTGCAGATAAAGAAACACCTGATGAAAGCACTGGTCTGGCCCATAGCAACATATGGAGCTGAAGCTTGGACGGTGAAGAAGGCAGACCAGAAAAGAAACACTGCTTTCGAGATGACAGCCTTCAAAATTGATTATGACTTACTGAACTCTCTCTTTCCTAATCTATCTTTCTCAAATTTTATCAAAAACCTTGGTATTTACTTTGATAGTAACTTGACCTTCAAAGAACACTTTGCTAGACTCTCTCGATCCTGCTTTTACCAACTTAGGCATATTAGGGTCATTCGTTCTTTGCTTTCTTTATCTGCAGCCAAATCTCTGGTACATGCTTTTGTGGCTAGTATGTTAGACTATTGCAATTCTCTTTTTCTTGGCCTGCCCAAAAGCCTGCTTTCCACTCTGCAATCTGTCCTAAATGCTGCGGCTCGTCTTGTGGCTAAAGCTCCTCACTACTCTAGCATCTCAGACTTTATGCTAACACCCTCCACTGGCTTCCAATTTCTAACTGCATTAAATTCAAACAAGTAATTATTGTTTCTGAAGCACTTCGAGGTCAGGCACCGTCTTACATTACTGAGCATTTCAAATCACCTTCTACCACTGCTCATTGCCCTCTCCGCTCCACCGATCAGAAGAATGTTTATGTCCCCAGATCAAGCACTGCTCTTACCCAGTATCAGGCTTTTGCAGTGACTGGACCCTCCCTCTAGAATGCCTTGAAAGTTGAACCCATCCATTCGGAAATCACTTCTTACTCCCTTGCTCTGCTCAAAGAGAAAGCTAAAGTCTCACTACTTTACCCTGCAACTCTAATGCCAGGAGTGCCTCTGAGTAAAAATAGAAGAGGCGCTATACAAATGCCACATTACATTACATTACATTATACATTACATTATATCAGCTGGAAAGAACGTAGAACAAATGCCTCAATAATAGAAGAACTTGGGAGAAATAGGCATCTATATTCAGTTATCCAACTTAGGAAACCGAAATACTTTGGTCACATAGTACGAGCAAACAATCTATGCACGACGATACTGCATGGCAGAATTAATGGCAGGAGGAAGAGCGGTCGTCCTCGTAGACGATGGACAGATGATATTGTGGAATGGACAATACAACCAATTATCGCAGATAGCGCAGTCTTATAGGATTACATCAGCGAATATAGCGGTCAGTCAAAGTGTGAAATAAATCAATGGAAAAGTTAGTCATTGCATGAAATGCCTGGTTATTTTAGTCATTGTATAAGGAGGAAATTCTAAGGAATTATATTTAAAATAAGGAAATGTAATAGCTGACTTATATAGCGCCAGATGACTGACTGACTGTAGGCTAGATACCATTTGAGAGCTTGTCTGAGGTAGATTATAAATAGCCTCAGAGAGATCAGTACTGCTGCTACTGCTAGACAGACAGACAGACAGACAGTAGACAGACGGACAGACAATCAGACATTCTGGAACAGTGATAGTGAATCACCAGATCATGGGCTGGGGAAGAACCAGACCTAAGTACTGGAATGTCGGTTGCTGACGTGGCAAATACAAGTAGACAGACGGACACAAACATAGGCACTGACATACAGAGGGTATGACTTAGATATAAGATAGAAACCTAAGAGATAGAGATCAGTCAGGGACAGGCAGAGTCGGTAATCAGTCGGTTTCAGTGGGCTAGTGAGGGTCGGAACTGTCGCGGCTGTACTTCGAACATTGAAGCGATTGTAACAATGTAGAATAGAAATGTTTCACTTAAGATTTAAACTAGAGTCGCATTCTGTACAACTGTCTAGTTCACCCATTAAATATTACAAAACATCGCCAAGCGAGTGCGCTCTCACTTTCATAACGGAGAAGTATTGTAAGAATAATCCTCTCCCTTATAGAATGGTGAAGAACCGCTTGTCCCCACAAAAGTACCTCTTCGCATTAAGTTAAGACTGCCTAGGGCCTAATCATATAAAAATCTAAGAAGTCGACTCGTCAACAAGATGGTCTGCCAGATGCTGCACTTTCGTCTCGAGAGATCGCTTCTACGCTTCATCCCGATGGAAACCAAGCAGACTTCTGGTGGTCGATTCTCGCTTCAACGAAGGCTTCGTCGCTTCAAAGTCGACGCTCCTGTTCCAACCCTTTCTTCGTTCTGACGTCGTCTTCAGCGTCAAAAAAAAAATTATCAGGTACTGTGCTATTCATTATCCTCGTCGCTCAATCGAATCTCGCTTACACTGAGAGAAGCGAGATCATCATCTTCTTCTTCGTCACCGTCGCCGTCATCTACTGTGACCTTCTCTACGTGTTCCACTACGACGCCTGCGTCCTAGTCTCGTGGAACATTTCCTCGTCGCGTCATCCAGCCATAATCGTCACCGTTATTCCTGCTTCCACTCTCGCTCGACAATTCCTACAGTTTCAAGACTAAATTCGCTGGAAATTCTTCGCTTTCATATCAAAGTCATTTTCTCAATTCCTCTCGTCTAGACAATTTGTTATTCTGTGGAATTTGAAATGCGCCGTGTTTCCGTCGGAATTCATTCAAATATTTCCTTCGTCAAAGCGTCTATCGATAGATTCTCGTCCTCATCATCATTATCCTCTGTCCCACCGATACTGAACGATGAAATTAACAGGTGTCTCAACGAAGTCCTTTCCTACCTGTCTGTTTTCAGCTAAGACAATTCAATAGCATTTTACTATAATAATTAATTTTATTTGCAGTCTGTAAGAATATGTTTTATGATCATTGATTGACAATTAATTCTAGTTTTATGACACATCACATCTCTGATTGCACTGTTTAGTAATTTATTTGCTACTTACTAAAATTTTGGTATTAGCTTAATTTTTATCAAAAATGTGGAAAATCACAAGCTAAAATTTCCATCCAGGAAAGATGTAAAATTTTCCTAGCCCAAGAGACTTGAATGACGCATGCTTTGGTCTAGTTTTGAGTGGAATCTAATTTTAGCGCCTACTAGGTTTGTCGATCATGTGCTACTCAGGAATTTTCTGGAATTTTCTTCTAGGTCTCTGGAGACTCTGGTCCAAATCTTTACTCATGATCTGCTATTTCCCCCGCTCTTCCACACTTCTGTGCTCATCTCTAAGCCAATCTCAGCATTTAGCCTACTTCAATCCTTTTCTTGTAGTCTTAAAATTCTGCTGCCTGAGTGTTGGTCTAGATTTCTCTGATGATCATCCTCTCATTCTCAACACCTGTTCATAGAGATAACTTGTTCCGCTGTTTGCACCGATACCTGCTTGGTAGAAGTCATTTACTGAGACTTAAGTAGATGGTCTCAACAGCTGGCCTGCGTCTGGCCGATCTTCACCCTGAATGAAGCATCCTTTGGTTGAACTCATTAACTGAAACTTATTGGATGTAGTCTGTCTCAACAGCTGGTCTGCAGAACCTTCCTCGTCTTTTAATCTCATAAGCAAGGAATTTTGCTAATAGCATCACTTTGGCTGTGTCAAAATAATATTCCCATTACTTAGATAAATTCCATGGACAGCTATTCATGGAACCAATTAACTTCAGTGCTAAGCCCTATATAAATTGAATTGAATTTGACTATGTATATGCTGTATTCAATGATATTAGTATTAGTTCAGAACTACCGACTCAAAGGATTTGAAGATAATTATGAAAAATATTGAAAAATATTTAATAAAAAACACAAAAACAGAAACGCGTAAGCTTATTTTTACAAAAGAAAGAAAGAAAAACGGAACATCATCATTAAATTTGCCTAATAGATTGCGTGTGTACTTGTGATTATTATATTTATATGCTTATAGTGCATTTATGTTTATCTGCTTTTAGTCTTAGAATGCAACGAAGACTTAAACGAATCTGACATAAATTCAGTAAAGCTTTATGTTTTAATGGTATATTGATTCGCTTTAGTAGAAATGAACATAGCCAGTGTGAACAACCTCAAACGCATTAGAAGTAAAATTTCATATTAGGCCTAAGGTATTTTAAATGTTATTCTTTATCTTCGCATTATATTATTTTCATCAGTTTATGGTCGTAATTTTCAGTCGTTGGCTAATTTTCTGTAAAATATGACTGTGACATTTCAGTATTAAACTCATTACGTCAGTAGGCCTAACCCATCAAGTTACTTACCTGCCTACTTCACAACTACGGATAGATCTTCATTGCTTTAGCCCAATTTAAACAAATTATTGCACATGTTTTGATTTGGTGTGTTTTATGTCAATGTGAAATGATGTGATTTTGTGTCTTTTGAGTGTGTTCAGATGTTTTTAGATATCGCGGTGATCGAAGGATTGTCATGGGAGTTCTGTTTCGAAATTAATTGTACGTGTGTATTTTGGCAAATCTGCGACCAACCACAGGCTCCAGATCATTCAGTCCGTAGCGAGATGATGTGTTTTTGTGATTAAAGAGTTGCGATTAAAGTGAATTATTAAGCGTCTTAAGAGGTTTTAGCGTTAATTACGAGAGTTATTTGTATATATTGGCATTCGTGTTACCTGCGGCTGTTAAATGTGAACTCCGATGGAAATTCTAAAAATCTATGCTATGTTTGAGAGCGTCACACAGACAGAGGGATAGAAATTTCACAGTTTCAAGAGAACACTAGAAAACATATCAAAACTCAGATGAGATGGTACTTACCGTTGCATCGTTCTCAAATTGTTTCAAATTTTGCAATGAAGATTTAGCTGTAATCAATTTCACTTTCTGATCTTCCAATTACTATTATTCTTGTAGTCATTTACGATGACTCAGTGCACCTTAAGCCGATGCAGGGTCCTTTTATCTCTTCTAAAGGCGGGTTGAGATTTTAAAGGTTTCACTCCGGTTGGGTACACTGCTAATTCGTTTCAACTTTCCGATGGCAATTTTGGTGATCTTTATTGTTTGCGACGCAGGGCTGCGTCTATTCATTTTGAGGGTGCGATGAATGGGCGTATTTCACTCCGCAGACTATATAAGGCCGCCTTTTTGCTCCCTTACTTTCCTAAAATCTGTCTTTTTCAATAAAATTCATCGCTGAACAGTCAACTTTAAGTTTTTCTAAGAATAGCATTTGTTTCTACAGTTGCTGGCTTATATTTTGCTGAAAGCAAAAATTAGAGTATATGGTGAAATTGATTTGATTTCATTTATAGGCCTATTGTTGATTTATATTGCCAGTTTTTGCGATCATAATTGTTATTTACCTCGTATTTTTACCATACCGTATTATATTTTATATAGCACATGCGAATTTATAAACAGCAAGCAGTATTTTATATGCATTTACGAGTTAATTTTAATACGAACTTCATGAACATTTTAGATTTAAATGTCGCATAACTTTCACTATAATAAGTCGTTATACACTGTTTATTTATATTTAGCTACTATTAACGTCTTCATTTGCGTTGCTTTTACTTAGTTTGATGTTGTGTTGCAGTGTGTTTTGCTTTGATTTTCATAGCGTTTTAGTCAGGTTTATCTACTGTATTTTACTTAGTGAGTTAGACTTATACATTTGGTATTTTATTTTACGACCCGGAGTGTCGTCTTCGGCAAAAAGGGGTATTATAAGGAGGAAATTCTAAGGAATTATATTTAAAATAAGGAAATGTAATAGCTGACTTATATAGCGCCAGATGACTGACTGTAGGCTAGATACCATTTGAGAGCTTGTCTGAGGTAGATTATAAATAGCCTCAGAGAGATCAGTACTGCTGCTACTGCTAGACAGACAGACAGACAGACAGTAGACAGACGGACAGACAAGCAGACATTCTGGAACAGTGATAGTGAATCACCAGATCATGGGCTGGGGAAGAACCAGACCTAAGTACTGGAATGTCGGTTGCTGACGTGGCAAATACAAGTAGACAGACGGACACAAACATAGGCACTGACATACAGAGGGTATGACTTAGATATAAGATAGAAACCTAAGAGATAGAGATCAGTCAGGGACAGGCAGAGTCGGTAATCAGTCGGTTTCAGTGGGCTAGTGAGGGTCGGAACTGTCGCGGCTGTACTTCGAACATTGAAGCGATTGTAACAATGTAGAATAGAAATGTTTCACTTAAGATTTAAACTAGAGTCGCATTCTGTACAACTGTCTAGTTCACCCATTAAATATTACAAAACATCGCCAAGCGAGTGCGCTCTCACTTTCATAACGGAGAAGTATTGTAAGAATAATCCTCTCCCTTATAATTGCACGAAACGACTGACCCTATTGGTCATTACATGCAATGACTGAAACTTTTAGTCATTTCATGCAATGACTAATTATACATTTTTACTATAAAACATATATATATATATATACTTATAAACCAATACAGATTAATTTATTATTTTAATAAGTCAAAACCATATTAAACTGTTCCCTCTTCCTTTATCTACATTTGACTATTCCAAGCTTATTTATCAGTTCTCATATGCAGGTCCTTCTTCTAATTTTTCATTCAAAACAAATCGGTGACAATCAGAATGAAAGGTCGAATCTTCAGATAAATCACGATAAGGAAAGTGAAGAGAACAATACATAAGAAACTGAGTTTCTTCTACAAATATTTCATTGCTAAATTCACCTCTAAATGGTTTGACAGCAAAAACATTTTTCTCCAACATCAATATTTTTAACATGCCACAAGTGATAATTTTTTCAAGATTTTTTCTTAGAAATTCTTTTATGATTTACACACTATAGCTTTTGTCTATTTGCAATCTGTGATGTTTCATCACATAATCTGCAACTGAATGACTTGCCATAAACATAGCATACTACTTTTTTATCCAAGTCGACTTCTATAGCGCCGTAACAAAGCGAAGGCCAAAGTCAAAGGTGTTTTTACATCAATGGCATGTCGATGACGAACGTAGGATGACAATCTTGAAAATCCATTTAGGTGGAATGAAGATATCCGATGCCCAATGAAAACGGTGGAGAATCCCATAGAAAGCGGCCTTTCACAACAGAAACGTTTGCAGCACGGAAGATGTTGAAATTCTGCAGAGGTGTTGTAAGGAACTCTCTGCATGGCAAGATTAGGTGGTGAATTCCTGAGGTGCAGCAGTTCCGCGAGTATTATCCATTGCCGAACTAGGTGGATCTGACCCAAGATGGAATTCCGGGTGAAGATTAGGACGGCAGTCGTTCGATCTAGTCTGAAAGACAGTGTCATAGCATTTTTGAGCATGTGTCTAATCTAGATTGCTACCGACCACGTCGATGTAATGGCAGTCAGTAAAAGATGGCGGTCCAGACACTTGACGACGAACAACCAAAAACGTCCAAAACTGCCCGGAGAAAGTGCAGATGACCACCCAAAAATGACGAGAAGGTCAACTGTCCGCACATTTAGCGCTAAAACAAGCACCAGACGCCGGCAGACCGCCAAGAGTGGCGATTTTCCAAGGCACACGTGTCAAGCAGCCGGAAGGCGCCAACCAGAAATTGTTACCATACATTCAATTATTAGTATTATTATTATTATTAAAGGTTTATTTCCACTGTGAATTCTTTCACAAGTTATAAGTGCGTAAATGATTGAATGCTTTTGTTCATATTTTAGAGACATATGACTTCTCTCCATAATAAATTCTGTCATGACCTATAGGCTTTAACACTGAATGATTGTTCACATATTTTACAAACATATGGCTTTTCCCCATAATGAATTTTCTCATGGCATTCAAGATTGGTTAAATGACTGAATGATTTTTCACATATTTTCTAAACACGCGGCTTTTCTCCTGTATGAATTCTTTCATGTAGTTTAAGGTGACATATTTCAATTAATAATTATTTTCGGCATGAATTGCAAACTTACGGCCTTGCTCAAGTATGAATTCCTTCATGAACTTTTTTTACTGTGTGCCTTGCCACACCCATTTACGATCATATGCTTTCTCACCAGCATGAATTCTTTTCATGGATTTTAAGTTTACTTATGCAAGTAAAATTTAGTAAATGCTTTGCCACATATATTACAGTAGTGCAATCTTGCCATGCTGTGCATATGTTGAATGTTCCATTCACTGACCGACTGTACCAGAAATTTTCAAAGTTATAAAAAAATTAATTTAACAAAGATGACAATTTTAGGCTATTAAACAGCATTGGCGAATATCTAAATGGCCCATCACTTTTGATGTGGAATAAATATTAGCGTAATATTTGAGTGGTATAGTCCAGAGGGCTAAAAATCGCTGTACAAGTAGCCAGAAATGTAAGAAGTTATCTAACAAATTAATTTAATGTGGATGACAATTTTAGGCAATTAAACAGCATTGGTGAATATCTAAATGGCCCAAAACTTTTGATGTGGAAGAGATATTGACGTAATGTTTGGGTGGCGTAGCCCAGATGGATAACACTCGCCGTACAAATGGGCAGAAATTCAAATTTATTATAAATAATTCATTTTAGTTAAATTTGGCCATTGCGCCTCTCCATGGAGCGAATGCGCGAATCTCTGAATATCGAATTCGCTGCTAACTTTATGAAGGTATTGATTCAGCGGGCGTGAAAGAGTGAGATGAGATGACGATCGTGTGGGTCAAGCCGTGTTGTCGATAATCCCCCGCATCAGTCGATAATTATACCTCTCACGCCTTTCACGGTGAACCAGACGAGTAACATTTAATAAACCACGATAACCATAGACTTTATTATCGCAAGATAGTCTATGGTATGAGAAATTGACGCCAGTTTGCAGCATAGAGTTATTATCAGAGGTGACTGCATTACGTCATTTCTAACCAGACTGCGTGAAGCCAGTAGGTAAGTAAAGTAAAATCTCGTGGATTTCTATAGCGCCTTGGAAACAGCACAACAGTTGCTGCTTATTCTTAGGCGCTCAGCCTCTCTTAAAATAGCTATGAGGAAGGTATATTATCAGCCAGGCAATAGTCAACATCCAAAGGGCAGTGAGGCTAGGTTGTTACAGCTATGGAGGATATGATTTTAGAAAAAGGAATGATTTAAGCTTGGACCTGAAGACTTGAGGAGATAATGCAGGAATTATAGGATATGAGGATTCAGATTTTATTGTTTGAAAGTTTCCAAGTCTGCGGAGGGAAGCTGGGATCGAGTTCCAAAGTTCAGGTGAGGCGTATGAGAAGGTACGGTTGCAAATTTTCAGGGATGACTGATTCAGTGGGCGTGACAGTAGTGCGTAGGCTAAAAAATAGTACCTTCATTGTTTCCGGCCATTGTGGTTGAATCGAACGAAAACAGAAGTATTAAGTCACAGTTATATACAGGGTTGCCAACCGTCCGTAAATTTACGGACAGTCCGTAAAGATTTGTCGTAAAAGTGTCTGTCCGTAGAAGTCCGTAAAAAATTTAAGACGTCCGTAAAAATTGACAAAACGGGGAATCTCAACGTTTAATGGAAAATCATTAATTCATGTTTGTGTCTTGTGATATCTTTTTGCTTTGCCTGATTCAAATGTTAATTTTTAAATTGTTGTAGGCTTGTAGCGCGCTATATATTTTTTGTTGAAAAAAATGGCGGAAAATATGAACACAAGCGAGGACGATAGCTACAGTGAAAACTGTGAAATAAACGAAAATGTGGATAAAATTATTGTTAAAAAAGCTAAATTGAGCCGAAAATGCTATTTTCAACCGTCGTGGATAACAAACGGCGAATTTACGGACTGGATATCAACGGACAATGATTCCAAATACAACGCTCTATGTACTTGCTGTAGAAAGGTATTTAGCGTTGCATCTGGTGGTGTACGAGACGTTCGCAGCCACGGTCGTAGCGCAAAACATATTCAGGCAATGTCAACGAGGAGATTTGCTGGTGGAATGTTGCAGTTCTTGACTAAGGATACAAAGCCATCTCCTGTAACTGCTCACAACAAAAAGGTAACGGAATGTGAATTGAAAGTGGCTAATTTTGTCGCAAGAAAAAACTTGCCACTAAGTTTAATGGACGACATCTCGGAAAATGTTGCAGATTGGTTTCCTGATTCGAAAATCGCAAAAGATTTCAGTTCTAAACGAACAAAGGGATCTATGATGATTAAAAATGTTATTGGTAAACTGAACAAAGAAGATTTGTCCACTAAGTTGAGATCATGTCATTTTACTCTGTTGGTTGACGAATCAACTGATATATCAACCACAGAAAAAATGGCCCTGGTGGTAATTTACTTCGATGTTGAAATTGGTAAGGTTCAATATAGATTTTATCGTTTAGTCGATTTAAAAGAAGCAAAAGCAGAGTCCATTTTTGCTGCAATAAAGGCATGTCTAGAAGAAGATAAAATACCACTAGCCAATGTAATGGCACTTGGAACTGATGGGGCTAACGTAATGATTGGAGCCAGAAATTCTGTGCTTTCACGTTTTAGAGATGCACAGCCAAATATATTTCATATACACTGCACATGCCATGTAGCTGCTCTATGTGCCGCTGATGCATGTAAAACATTTCCCAAATTTATTGAACAGCTATGCAGAGACATTCATAGCCATTTTTCACATAGTTGTAAAAGATTACAGCTGTACAAAGAGTTTCAAGAGTTTGTGGAAGCAGACACTCTACGAATATTGCAGCTGTGTTCCACGAGATGGTTGAGCCTGTTGGAGTGTATTAATCGTATCGTTAACCAATACGAAGCACTTTCAAGCTATTTTCAATCAAGTGATGAGTGTGACCGTTTGGTTACAGTGGATAGAATTAGCACTCAATTGCAAAATCCTGTCGTTAAATGTTATTTCTTGTTTTTGCAAGCAGTGCTGCCTATGTTTACTCAATTCAACAAAATGTTTCAATCAAATTCTCCGATTTTACCAGATTTATATGCAGAGGCAAATCAACTGTTGAAAAGTGTGCTGGGTTACTATATACGACCACAGGTACTGTTGTTAGTTGAAGATTTAACGAGTTTTGATCACTTGGAAAGTACAAACTTTAAATCAAGCGATAACATATTCATTGGTTATCAAACTAAACTGCAGCTGCAGCAAGTAGATGATCCATCGACCGTTCAAAAGTTTATTGTTGATGTTCTTGCATTTTATACAAATGCAGCCGGTGCAATCAAGAAAAGAATGCCTATTAGCAACAGAGTGCTGAAGCTCATGTCAGTACTAAAACCCACGAACAGAACAGCGGTGGAACAGTCGGAAATTTTGGAACTGGCCCAGCTTTTTCCGCAAATTGTGTCTCCAGCAGATTTTGATTGTTTAGAGGCCGAGTTTATTGACTACCAAGTTGCGGATTTAAGCAATGTCCTGGACGACGGAAGTTATGATGATTTCTGGCATCAAATTGGACAAATGACTAGACATAAAGAGTACAGATTTCCGCGACTTTCAAAGTTTGCACAAACAATGTTGGCACTTCCACACGGAACAGCAGAAGTTGAACGTGTTTTTTCTGCTGTTAGTTTATTGAAAACCAACTTGAGAAACAAATTGTCTACTCCAATGCTGGAAAGTTTACTGACCGTGAGAAATGGCCCAGGAAAAATTACTCCCACAATGATCGACAGTGTAAATGTTTCTATGTATGATCATAAGCGGGAGGAATTCTACACTGTCACTGATGAATGATGATGAATGTCATACAATAAACTAACGTGATAAAATGAGCATGCCATCATGGTAAATTGGTAATGGATTATGGAGACGTTGTCATAACTCATATGATTTGGATACTTTACATTTTTTAGCTACAATGCTTGGATTATGCAGCAATTTATGCTTCACATTCGTTCGTGTCAAGGTCAACATTTTATATTACATGTGTCCGTAAAAAAAAATTTTTTTTCGTAATTTTTTTGGAGAGTTCTTATATTTGTCAGTAAATGTTACTTTATTGAGTTGGCAACCCTGGTTATATAATTCCTTTTTTCAATTTTTTAATAAATAATAACTTTGTTATTGGGACCTGTCATTCATCTTGGGGGGAGTTTTTGACATAATTATTGGGAGTGGGGATAACTGAAAGTTGACAGTTGATGACAAGGGGGAGGTCAAAAATTGCCCAAAAATTGTTGACATAATTAATGGACAGCCCCGGAATCTAGTAGGCAAGAATTCGGTTTTATATGCATTGAGTAGAATCGCAACATCATTTGTCAGGAATATAGTCCAGTGGGTTAGCCAGAATAGAGGGAATATGTAGAATTTCGCGTAAAAAAGGTTTGCCAAGGAGTTACCCCCATATTCAAGTATTCTTATCGATCATGCTACCTACCCCTTGTGGAAATTTCTCAACGGTCCCTGCCACAATAGGGGCCAATGATATAGTCTAATGGTTGTCTGGAACTGATCCTCGTTTTATTCTCCCTGTTATCAGTCGCTATTGAACCCAAGGGCAGAGATTGGTCATGAGTTCGGTTAACCAATGGGTTGGGTTGGATTACTTTGGGTAGGGTCAGACCTTTTCATATTTATGGTGGGTTGGGTTGGGTTGGGTTGGGTCAGAAAATAAGTAATGGTTCAACAAATTGCAATGTATTACGGTAGGTTGGATTGGGATGGGTCAAGTAACCTTATTGCCAGCATGGGCTGGGCTGGGTTGGAGATTTGATGGGTTGGGCTGTGTTCTGAAAAATGGACCCATAGCCATCTCTGCTCAGGGGAGTAGCCAGTATCTGAGAATTAGGACTCACTGCCATGTATACACACAAACTTCTGAATTCGATCTATACGTGTCGGAAGTCGGAACCTTCTAATTCTCGGGTGGGTCGCAGGCCAGACACATATTAGTGTGACAAAATTTTAGGCCTAGCCATCCTTTCGTAAACGCACATCTCTCTTTGCGTTCGTTCGTTTGATTAAGTAAAGCGTTCCTGTTGTACGCAGAACATTCCCGCTTCATTCGCCAGATGGCATTGCGACATTGTACGTTTACCATGGCTTAATACGTTTGCGTTGTTCGATATTTCAAATAATCATTATAATTAGGCCATCGCACTTTTGATAGTTATTCGACGCATATCTAGTATTAAGAATTTGAAACTATTGCCTCTTAGTTTATTAAGTAATTAGCGACATTCGTTTTCGAATGCTGTTCTTTTGCCTGCGACTTTGCGTAAACCTTTTTCTAGCGAGACGTATTTCTATACATCGCGGTTATACGCGTATGTGGATTTCGCGTGTGTTCGCAAGGTGGCGCTACAGCATTTCACTGTTATGTGATACGATTTCAGCGATCGATACTGATCGATACTTTAATTAATTACTATAATTAAGTTATTGGACTATCGATCATAATTCGATATCTGTATTGTGTTATATGTTCGAAGTGACTTACCTTCCAAGTTTCAAGTGAATGACATCTTTCACTACTAAATTCCGCATGATTTGTTAAGTGTGTTTTGTACACCCGTTTTAAGCAAGGACCTAGGGTCTTAAGTATTGTCACCATACGCCCCTCAGGAGAGGCTAGTATGCTTGAGTTTTTACTCGCATGGAGGAAGACGCCATTCCTCTATGGCCTTGCGTTTCGGTCGACTATCACGCAGTCGGAGGGGGAAAGGCCGCCAGGAGTATCTCCGGCTTCCCGGTACCTCTAACTTCCACTGGTGGTCGTTCCGCCGTCTCGCTGACGACAGCCCCCGAGCGGGCCTAGTCACTTTCTCGGCTGCGCCCGACGTAGCCCCGTGCTTTGGCCGACAATCACGCAGTCGGAGGGGGAAAGGCCGCCAGGAGTATCTCCGGCTTCCCGGTACCTCTAACCTCCACTGGTGGTCGTTCCGCCGTTTCGCTGACGACAGCTCCCGAGCGAGCCTAGTCACCTACTCGAGTGACGTCCGTCTTCTCGATCAACCGTCTTCAGGACCTTCCGACGTTCAACTCCCTCGATCATCGTCCGCCAACGATCGCAGCCGAGCTTCGTCCTCTTCGCCGAAGTCCACTGAAGATCCTCTGCACGACCGACTTCTATTTCAGAGGACACGATCTGTATGTTACTATCACCCCTTCTAGTAGCTAGGATCCCCTTAGAAGTGACAATGCCTCACGCGCATCTAGAGATGGAGTACTCTTCGCTTCATATTTGTGCATTAAGTGACTATCCGTCTAAATATAGAGATAGCTTTGCTAGTGCATGTAGTTAAGCGACCGCTTACTTCGAACATCTTTAGTCGCTTCTTCTACTTAAGGCTTTCTTTGTGCACAAGCGTAGCTCGCTTCAAGGTCATAGGCTAACGTCCGACCCCCACATGGTCCGTAAAGTTGCCTCTGACTGTGGCCAACAGTCACCCCTAGTTTCGGCTCCCTCACGAGGTCCAGTTACCTTGATGCTCCTTTAAGCCTTATTCTTCAGAGTAGATATTTATGAGTTTGATTTCCTTTGTATTTCTGTAGTGACGTTTGAATATAGTGAGCTAATAGAGTAGTTAGGTGCTGCCATTGCAGTAGTCCGCCCTGCAGAACAGTTGTGCAGATGACGAACTAATTAAGATTCTTTTATCCTTTGCATATAATAAAACGTTTATGACCGAAAGAATGAATTGTCTTCTATTCACAAGCGAGCTAGCTGCCCAAATACCAGGGCAGGGGCCCACGTAAAAATTTATTGTAACAGCGATTTTCCTCTCTAAGGCTTTCCTCTTCTGACTAACCGAGGCTTCGTTCATAGTAGGCAGTGCCCGAAGCGGGTCCCCGAATATTTTATTGGAATCCCCGGAAGAAGAATTACGCCACAATTGGAGCCCAATGTGGGGCCTTTTGATTCAAGGGTAGTTGATAACCGCCCAGGGAAAGTATCTGCCCCGGAAAGTTCAGTAGAAGGAGGAAAAACGCGACATTAGGCTCAAGACAGGTGAGTTTCGCGGAAAAAACAAGTGAGTAGTAAGGAGGTGTTTAAGGATAGTATGAAATCGAAGAAAACACACCAAACGTTTCAGATGATGATCTTTTGGTTCGTCAAAGCATTTGTGCAGGAAAATGTGAGTGCCCTATTCTGCAATCCTGGCATTCTTGTGGCACAACTTAATTCAATAGTCTATAGAGTTACTTGACCCATCCCAACCCAATCTACCGTAATACATTGCAATTTCTTTAACCATGACTTATTTTCTGACCCAACCCACCGTAAATATGAAAAGGTCTGACCCAATCCACGAACTCAACATATTGGTCAACCCAACCCATGGCCATCTCTGCCCTTGGGTCCAATAGCGGCTGATAAATGGGAGAATAAAACGAGGATCAGTTCCAGACAACCATTAGACTATATCATTGACGTAGCCACGTGGGGTATCGGCCCCTATTCTGGCAGGGACCCCGGCCGCGGGATTTTGGCAAGACCGTTGAGAAATTTCCAGAAGGGGTAGGTAGCATGATCGATAAGAATACATGAATTTGGGGAGAACTCCTTTATGAACCTTTTTACCCGAAATTCTACACATTCCCCCTATTTCGGAATCCTGGCTACGCCACTGGACTATATTCTTGGTAATGATGTTGCGATTCTACTCAATGCATATAAAACCGAATTCTTACCTACTAGACTCCGGTGTTAATTACTAGATATTCTGCCTAGATCAGCAGCATCCAATGTATACGAAATGCATTGATTTTAACATGATATTTACTTATATAGTTTTAAAATCAATGTATTTCGCAGTGTAATGACGTCATCAACTTCCGGTCACTTGAAATGCGTAGAGAGCTCATTTCTCAGTGTGACTACCATATTTCATAGATTTCATCGCTGTCCGAACTCCAGTTGCAGCATTTTAACTCAATGGACCCAAGTTCGCGGACCCGAGATTGTCTGACGTCAGTCCTTAATTTAAGAGGTCTATGATATATATATATATATATATATATATATATATATATATATATATATATATATATATATATATATATATATATATATATAAGAGGGAGTTGTTATTATTATATATCAATAATGAGGGGGAGTTATTATTATATGGAAGTCGTTATAATATTTAGTCAAAATTGAAATCGTTGACGTCAGCTTCTCTTGACCACCCTCCCCCTGTCATTGCCTACATTCCTGAAGTTATCATCCGTTGCAGGTTGTTGGTATTGCAATGATAACAGCGTTTCGGCAATATCTAGTTTATGACATTTTTCTAATATCTCTCGTCGTTCTTTTGCTGGTCTACGCTGTCGTTTGCGCCAGCTTTCAATTCGGACATTGGATGTCGTGGCTGGTACAGGATCCGGATTCATCTGAGTTGGCCCAGTTGGATCTAAGAAGTGCTTGTTGCAAATGCATGTCCATCTGGTAATGTTCCCGATAGCAAAGTTCTCTCGGCGACATGCTACAATCCACCTCTGCATGAGCTGAAAGATAATTTGACTTTTCTTCACAACTTTATTTTACTCGTTAATCTCAGCCTGACATCATGACATTATTTCCTCTCTATTTGTTTATTCTAACTGTTCATTTCTTTTCCCCTAAGCTTGATATACGAAAACCGATTAATCATTGGACCTACCGCACTGCCGTTGATCAATACTCACATTTAAACAAAATTCCTATCTCCTTTTCCTTAACCCTCCGTTGTTCACATCTTCGTTTTCGCCGTTCGCATTTCCATCTCACCCGACGCACAGATATCATTATCATCCTTCTCGCTCTTTCAGGCGATATCCACCCAAATCCCGGACCATCCCAATCACACATGACACTATGCACTCTCAACATCAGATCCCTCACTAATCCTCAACACACACATTCACTACATGAACTTGCTAACACAAAATTAGACCCCTTCTTTCCAATACACATGCTTCACTCCTCAGCCATAGACATAGTTGCACTAACTGAAACCTGGGTATCCCCGTCTACAACTTCATGCCAGTTGATCGAGGCAACCCCACCTGGCTTTTCCCTCTTGAGCTTTCCCCGTTTGAAAAAATTTACCAACTGTTCTTCTAATCTAGGTGGAGGCACTGCTTTTCTTATTCGTGATCATATACAAATTAGCAATTCCTCTTCAATGAATTTCTCTTCATTTGAATGCTCATTAGTCACCCTCAATCTTCCTCTCTCAAAACTAACTATTTTTAACATTTATCGTCCCCATTATCATCAAAATACTCAGCCTCATTTGTGACATTCCTTGATGACTTTACCTCTTTTTGGGCTCTGCAGCTACAACTCCACATGAATTCTTAATTACTAGCGACTTTAATTAACACGTGGACAAGAGTGATGATCCTAACTCTACCCAATTCATGCAGCTGCTCACACAGACAAACCTCACGCAACACATATCTCTTCCAACTCACACTTTTGGACACACTTTAGATCTACTTATCACGTCATCTTCTTCATCATTATCTCCAATCTCAGCAATTAGTCAAGTCTCTCCATCTGATCATTTTCCCATCTTCACCATTTTAAGTATCTGCTCACCAACTCCTCCACCTCGTGGCACCTACTCATTCCGCCGTCTCAACAAAATTGACATTGCCTTGTTCTGTGATAACATTAAGTCATCTGACCTAATTACTAACACCCCTACTACCCTGTCATCACTGATCGATAAATACAATTCTGTGCTTTCTGGTCTTCTCAATAAACATGCTCCTATCATCACTAGACCTTTTTCGTCTCATAACAGCAAACCCTGGTATAACTCTTTTTATTCATGCTTTCAAGTCATTTCGCAGACGTCTTGAGCGAACCTACCATAAAACACATTCTCCATCTGACCTTTTAAATCTTCGTTCCACCACCAACCGCTATCATAATCTCCTTACATCTGCCAAAAAGAAGTACTACTCTAACATCATTTCAACAAATAGCTCAAATCCACGTAAGCTCTGGAAAACTGTAAATGATCTTTTCCATCGCAAAGACTCAAAACCTCTCCCTCAATCCATTTCCCTGTCAGAACTTGCTGAATCTTTTGCTAAGTTCTTCTCTGTAAAAATCTCCAAGATTCGCAGTGTCCTCAAGTCTTTCACTATTACTCAAACCTCCTCTCCTCATTATCCTCCTCCCCACAACCTCCATGCAATTTATCCAGCTTCACTCCTACAACTGAAGAAGAGGTATCCAAACTTCTACTATCCTTGCCAAACAAACAATGTAATCTAGATCCCATACCTACCTCTTTACTCAAACAGTGTGCCACCGTGCTTACGCCTATTATAACTAGAATCATCAACCTCTCTCTTATCTCAGGCACTTTCCCATCCGCATTCAAAAACTCTTTTGTCACTCCTCTCCTAAAAAGCCTGGTCTTGACAGAGAAGATCTCAATAACTATCGCCCCATCTCAAATCTTTCTCTTCTATCAAAACTTACTGAAAAAATTGTGCTTTCCAGACTGAATGAACACCTTTCAAGTAACTCATTATATAATGCTCATCAATCTGCCTACACTAAACATCACTCAACTGAAACTGTCCTCGCCTACATTTATGACAGACTCTTAACTGCAATTGGTCTTCGCCAAGTTACTGGCCTTTGTCTCCTTGATCTCTCTGCAGCATTTGATACCATAGATCACAAAATTCTGCTTGAGCGACTCTCTCTCTGGTTTGGCATATCTGAAAAAGCTCACAACTGGTTTGCATCTTATCTCAAATCTCGGTCTTTTCAAGTGTCCTGTCTTGGCCAAATTTCTCTTTCTCATATTATAGATTATGGAGTGCCTCAAGGATCTGTTCTCGGGCCTGTACTGTTCAGCCTTTACACCACACCACTTTCATCTCTAATTAATTCCCAAAAATTAAACCACCAACTCTATGCCGATGACACTCAGCTATTCCTTTCCTTCCCACCTCTTTCATTCAATGCTTCTATTATTGAGCTTGAATCTGCATTCTCGTCTATCTCTGCATGGATGTCATCTAATCTCCTCGCTCTCAACCCATCTAAGACAGAGTTTCTTTTAATCGGACTACCCCAACAACTCAAAAAAATTGACAATCCTAAACTAGTTAAGGCTCCTGACACCACAATAATCCCTGTTCCAACTGCTAGAAATCTCGGATTCAAATTTGACTCTTTTCTAAACTTCGAATCACAAATCTCCCAACTTTCAAAAGCCTGCTTTATTCATATTCGTGACCTTCGTCGCCTACGTCCTTGTCTTGATATTAAGACTGCGTCCACAATCGCCACCTCTATAGTCCACTCCAAATTAGATTACTGTAACTCCCTCTACTATAACCTTCCCAAAGCCTCCATCAACAAATTGCAATCAATACAAAATGTTTTAGCTCGTGCTGTTACTATGTCACCTAAATTCTCCCATATTTCACCCATACTAAAATCATTACATTGGCTTAAAATAACAGAACGTATCCAATATAAGATAATAACACTTACACATAGCTCACTTCAGTCATCAAAACCTGTCTACCTTAGATCACTATTAACCCCTCAGCCTCCTCGACCCACACGTTCGTCATCTCATCTCACTCTGTCACGCCCGCTAAATCAGTCATCCCTGAAAATTTGCAACCGTGCCTTCTCATATGCTGCACCTGAACTCTGGAACTCGATCCCAGCTTCCCTTCGCACACTTGGACACTTTAAAACAATAAAATCTGATTCCTCATTTCCTATAATTCCCGCACTATCTCCTCAAGTCTTCAGGTCTAAGCTTAAATCATTCCTTTTTCTAAAATCATATCCTCCATAGCTGTAACAACCTAGCCTCACTGCCCTTCGGATATTGACCATTGCCTGGCTGATCCCACACCTTTCCTATAGCTATTTTAAGAGAGGCTGAGCGCCTAAGAATAAGCAGCTACTGTTGTGCTGCTTTCCAAGGCGCTATAGAAATCCACGAGATTTTACTTACTTACTTACTTACCTCTCTGCTTTTGCTCTGTCAGTCGACGGATCGGGGAACTGTATAAAACGAACGCCTTCTTTCAAACAAATTTCAGCTTTCCTACTGTCATTTGCACGTGTTCCATAGCAACAATGTTTGAAGGGCATACTAATTTGTTTACGGACCTAAATAAACTTTATATCAATTTTAGCACTTCAAACAATACCGCTTGCATGCATTCGACTACCTAATGCCCACATTTGCATACGCATGCGCAGTGCGCGCGATCTAATTTAGGGTCGATTATAAATTTAGATTCGCGATAAGCCTTATTTGAGCGTCGACGCTTGGCTGTTGAATGCGTTTGCGAAGTCCAGCTTCGCTAGCACAGAGTCCGAGCCCAAGGCGTCCAGGAAGCGTCTGGCTGAGTGGATGACTGCTCCACATCCGCTTGGTGTGCCGATGCCGAGCTGAAGAGGAGCTAGCCTATCAGCCATTTGAACAGTCTCAAACGAATTAGCACATTTTGAGGCCAGACGTCGCCAATAGTGTGATAGTGGTGGTGATGATGATGCAAATGAGTGTGTAGTGCTAGGTAAAGTAGGAAAGGTTTATTTTGTTCTATACAAATATAGCATGTGTGACCTAGTTTTGCTTTGTTTACGTATGTAAATTAGGTATGGCAGACGACAGGGTGTGCTATTGGACCAGCGTCGGCCAATCGTACGTCTGAGAAGAAGGTCTCGCTGTGCCGCTTCCAATCAGATGGGAGCAGTGTTCCATTTGTTGCCGCCTATAGGGTGAAGGATAGGAGTTTTCGGTGTTGTGCAAGGAAGGCCAGTTGCGACCGTTGGAGAAGCGATCTTCGTCCGTCGATTTTTATGTCGAATTTAAATAGATTTTATTAAGAGTTTCAATGTATCTAAGCGATCGAGTAACTCTGAGTAGGGGTGGGTCGATTAATCGAAATCGAAATCGCGATTTTTGAAAAAATCGTAATCGTAATCGACACGATTATTAAATAAATCGAAATAATCGATAATCGTCGAAAAAATAATCGAAATCGCGATTATTTTTCGATTATTCCCGTAAGTGATATTATACAATATTTCCGATCCAAAGAAAGATCAATTTACCGTTGATTATCAGATTTTCATTGAAAATGGATTCAACAGCGTCTAAAGACAGGTACCATCTTTCTGGGTTTGACAGCAGCTTTCGATACGGTGTGTCAGGTGGGTTTAATGTACAAACTCTCGCTCAACTTGCCACCCTGGTTCTGTCAACTTGTGGAATTACTCATCTCTGACAGACGGTTCTGAGTTCACTTGGGAGATGTCAGCTCCTGGAGACGTCGACGAAACGGTCTACCATAGGGTCCAGTTCTAGCCCCCACGTTATTCAATTTGTAGGCCTATAGGCCTACAAACGACTTAGGCCTACCTGATACCATCAGTAGGAAGTTTGGATACGCTGACGATATCGGTCTTGCCACCCAGGCTCGATCCTTTAAGGAGATTGAAGACTTGAAGACCAGGGTTATTTCTAGGATTGTGAATTGGGGTGGGGTGTCGGGAAAATCTGGGGTGTGTTTATTTCTAGGATTGTAGGATTGTGAATTTGGGGTGTCGGGAAAACCTGGGAGTGTCGAAATTTGGAAGTCTCTACCGAAAAAGGCTGACAAGCAAAAAAAACGTTATAGAGACTCACAAAAAGTCTGACAAGCAAAAAAAGTCATCCGAGAATAAAGTTGTGGGGTCTATTTCTCCATTTGGGGGCAGGCCTCTTCAGAGGCTGAAGGAGGTCCAGGCCAGTTGGAATTTCGAGGCCTCTCCTAGCCTTCCCAACAATTCAAATTTTGACAAGCGAAAAAAGGTAATCAATTTTGAGGACCGCAGAATACCTTCCTAGCTCTCCCAAAATCCCAAAATTATCAACAAGCAAAAAGGTCATCACCAAATTTTGAGGCCCCTTCTAGTAGTAGCTATCTAGCTTTCTAGCTCTCCCAGAATTCTAGACAAGGAAACAAAGGGAGGCCCCCAAAATGATGGAGGCCCGGGCCGAATGGCCATCTTAGCCCCCCTCTGAATGGGCCTGTTTGGGGGTGTTCAGGGCTAATCACTCCTCTCCTTAGAGATCGACTCCACTGGATCCGTGTTCCACAGCGCATTGTCTACAAGCGCTGTTGGCTTACGTTTCGGGCTTTACACGTTCCACTCTGTCCTGATTATCTAACTGTGCTTGTACGAAGATCGACTGTGATCGAGAGGAGATCGGTTCTTAGGTCCAGTCGGAGAGTGCAGTTGTTGGTCCCTCCCCCGTCCAAGACCCCTAAGTTTGGGGAAAGATCATTCGCGCGGGAGAATCCCGCCCTGTGGAACTCTCTTCCAGACAATGTGACTGGAGCAGTCTCAGCTGGACTTTTCATTAGAAATTTGAAGACACATTTATTTAATATTGGATATGAACTGTGTTAAGCGCTCTTGTTGTAGGCCTTAGCCTTGCGTACTGCGCTATATAAATTGTCAATAAATAAATAAATAAATAAATATGCATTCTGTATGCATATCATTGTCACATCACCAAATTTTAGGGGGTGTCGACCTCAAATTGGGGGTGTTGGGGGGTGTTAGGGGTGTAGAAATATCCCTGTTGAAGACCAACTGAACATCGATACACAGAGGATTGCCGAATACTGTAAAATATGGCGGGAAAGCCAGTTTCTAAAGGTACTGTGAAATAATCGAAATCGAAATCGCGATTATTTAAAAAACCGTAATCGTAATCGAAATCGTAATCGTGAAAAATAATCGAAAATAATCGTAATCGTAATCGGAAAAAATAATCGTAATCGACCCAGCTCTAACTCTGAGCTTGGTCGTGATCCAAGCGTGGTGTTTGTTTTAGAGAACAGGAACATATTTAATTGTTTGATTCTGGTTTCAAATCGGTCTGACCGACCGTTTGCTGTTGACATTAGTTACACGTTGCTAGAGGAGAGCGATAACTAGCAATAGTCAAAGACTATCTATGTTGATGCTATTTAATCGCCGCTATTGTTGATAGGTTATTATTTTGAATATAAGAATAAATATGTCTTTTGATAAGAAAAAAGTGTCTGTCAGTGAATGCTGACTGTGTAAAGATAAGCATATATTAGAACGTATATTAGAGTGTCACCTTGACAACGGCTAAACCAGGACTGATAAGCAATAGCAAGCAGTGGTAACATTAGCTATAGAGAGTCACTATAATGTTCCTTATTGGACGGTGGGCGTGGTCTCAATGCTGTCAGTCCTAGACCACGTGACATCTCCTTTTTTCCATTTAGATGCCTACAATAATTAATTAATTAACAGTGCTAAACAATACTAAATAATGTCAGCATGATATCAGCCTAAATGCATAATGGTTAGTCAGTCAAAGGCTGTTATGCTTTAAGTCTATCTATATCTAATTGGCTTTATGATCGTGCGCCCCGAGCGAGTTTTATAGGGTTGTTGCATTGGCTCTGGGTTCGCCCTCCTCTGTTGTTCTTCAGTTGATGGTGGACCTGGTGGTTGAGGAGCGTGTGCTGGTTGGAACGTAGCAACAGCGCCATCTGGGGAATCTGACTGGCGCGACTGTAGTTCGTCGTCTATTCGTATAGGGGCTTCGATCGAGAAGGTGACGTGCCTCGACGTCCTGCGACGGATTGAAGAATCAGGAAACTGGACGTTGTAGGAACGGAAAGAGAGGACTTCCTTGACTTCAGCCTTTCTCCAGAATTTGTTCTTTGGGTCTCTCACACGCACTGTTTGTCCTTCTTTAAACGCAGGCTTCGCCTTTGCCTGTCTGTCATAGTAAAATTTCTGTTTTATCTTTGCATTTTCTAGCGCAGTTTTAGTAGACGCAGTGGTGGGAGTTGAAAGCAATTTGTCGCATATTGGTAGTTTCGTGCGAGTTCGTCTTCCGAAGAGTATCTGGGCAGGCGACAAACCAAGTTGCTCTGAAGGTGTATTACGGAAATCGAGTAGCGCTAGATAAGGATCACTATTTTCTTCTCGTGCTTTTTTCATGATTCTCTTCAGAGTTTTCACGGTAGACTCTGCTTTTCCATTACTTTGAGGATAATTTGGCGAGGAAGTGACATGCTCAAATTCGTATTTCTCAACGAAACGTTTAAATTCTGCTGACTTGAATGGGCTGTTGTCGCTGTAGATTTTATCAGGCAGACCATGGCGACAAAGGTGCTGACGAATACAGTTGATAATGTCAGTTGTCTGCTTCGAGAAAAGACGATCTACTTCCACGAAATTTGAGAACAGGTCTACTAATAATAGGTAGTCTCGCCCTTCAAAGGTAAAAATGTCACAAGCGAGAATTTGCCAGGGTCGGTCTGGAGCCGGGTGGGGTAGCAGAGGTTCTTTTTGCACCGAGTCTTTGTGCTTCTGGCAAACATGGCAAGTCTCGACCAAACGTTTAATATCCGCACACATTCCGGGCCAAAACACGGCCTCCCTCGCGCGTCTGACACATCCATTCACCCCAAGATGTGATATATGTATTCTTCTTAGTATCTCCTTCCGTGCGGGGATCGGAACGATCAAGCGATCTGCTTTGAAAACTAAGTCTCGACTGACACTGAGTTCGTCGGAAAAGGTCGCGTAAGGTCGAAGGTCTTGAGGAAGGTCATGAATTCTCTCAGGGAAACTTCTGAGAATTTGATCCTTGAGACGCAGATAATTCGGATCTTCCGCTGCATCTGTGATTAATTTCAAAGTAGAGTCCGAAGCGACCATTCTAACATCTGCCATTTGGCCTGCTTCAACGGTTTGAAGTAATGCGATCTGCTCTGTAAATTCAGTTCCCACAGCTTTGGGGTCACATGCTCTGCTGAGCGACTCAGGCAAAATTAGATCCCTCCCCCTGCGAAATCTTAGATCTATGTCATATGCTTGGAGCCTTAGTAACATTTTCTGTAGTCTTTTTGGCGCCGAAGCCAAAGATTTCTTGAAAATTGCCAATAATGGTCGATGGTCGGTCTCACAGATTGTTCGACGTCCATAACAATAGTAATGCCAACGCTCAAACGCAAAAACAATTGAAAGAGCTTCTTTTTCGCATTGTGCGAAATTATTCCTTTCAGATTCAGTCAAAGAACGACTAGCAAATTTTGCAGGCTTTCCACATTGAATTAGCACCGCTCCTAAACCGAAAGAGCTGATTGAATGATTGAATCAAAATTGGTTTCCTACCATCGTAGTAGCTTAAAACAGGTGCAGATTTGATCATCGTCTTCAATTTGTTGAAGGCCTCAGTGTGTCTGTCGCTCCACAGAAATTCATTTTCTGATTTCAAGAGTTCACGCAGCACAACAGTGGTTTCGCTGAAATTCGGACAGAATCGCGCTAG
Organism: Metaphire vulgaris; assembly: GCA_018105865.1. Lineage (NCBI taxonomy): Eukaryota > Metazoa > Annelida > Clitellata > Crassiclitellata > Megascolecidae > Metaphire > Metaphire vulgaris. Next base: position 4,373,707 of record CM030857.1, read on the forward strand.
ATAAGTTGCAAAACCGAGAAAACGTTGTACTGCCGCTTTATCTTCCGGAATGGCATAATTCTCGATGGCGGCAATCTTTGATGCTGAAGGTTTAATAACTTTAATTCCGTCCTTCGTCAATTCGTGACCCATGAAAACTATGACGTCACGATGCAATTTCAGCTTCTCTAAATTTAATTTAATATTCTTCTATCTGCAACGGTGAAGTAGCGCAAGAAGATTTTCATCGTGATTCTTACAGGCTTCTTCGTCACTGTCGCCAGAACCTGTTATTAAAATATCATCCGCTATGCAGTGAATTCCTTTCAGTCCTGATAGCGCTGCATTAATTCGCGCCTCAAAAATCTCTGATGACGTCGATAATCCATAGGGAACCCTCAGGTACCGGAAGCGGCCAAAAGGGGTCTCAAACATACATAAATAGCTGGACTCTTCATCGAGCATCAGATGATTAAATGCATTTTGACAGTCAACTGTTGAAAAGACTTTTACACCAGACAGTTGAGGTAATACATCGTCCAAAGTCGGCATATGGAAAGTACTGCGGATCAAGACAGGATTTAGTGTACGAGTTGGATCAATGCATAGACGCAATTTTCCATTAGTCTTCATAGTCACAACTAGTGCTGACACCCAGCGAGTTGGTTCAGTAACTGCTATTATTATTTGGTCTCTAACCATTTTCTGTAGCTCGGCTTCAACGCGGTCTTTAAGAGCAACTGCGATTCGGCGGAGAGGCAGTTGAACGGGTCGGAAGGATGGGTCGAGCTCCAAATGAACGGGTCCTTCCATGAGTCCAAGTTTACCATCAAATAAATCTTCGAATTGCGCCAGAACATCAGCTTGAGATAATGTTCGGTTTTTTGGCAGAGTGACGACAGACGGCGACAATGGTTCAATAGCACAAGTGGACGACGATGGTTCTATGACGCGAGTGGACGACGAAGGTTCTATAGCGCATATATTTTCGTCAACGATGCGCAGCAAACCCATTTCCCTGCAGGCAGATATGCTGAGGATTGGGTTGTCATGAAGTGTGACGTAGACTTCGCTGCTTAAGCATTTTTTGTCGTTGGATGAGTAAGGACGACGTCGATCATTCCGGCGGTATATAACTCGACGCCGTTGAACATCTTCAAAGTGGCGCGCGCTGGACGTAGTGTTGGTCTTGTCGATAGGCTTTCGTAGACGGATTTTGGAATCGTCGTGACAGTAGAGCCGCAGTCCATAAGAAAACGAACACGCTTATCGTTCACCAAGATGTGCGTATAAATTCTCCCTCCAGAGTCAGTGGAGTTAAGAACCAGTATCGATTCGAAATCGTCTGTTAGCTGTCTCACGCTAGCAGTGGAAGCGCTGCTTTGACATACAGCCGCATAGTGACCTTTCTTGCTGCAAGTTCGACAGACGGCGTTAGAAGCAGGACAGTTGAAGCGTCCGCGGTCATGAGATCGACCACAGTATTTACATGAGTTGCGCGATAGAGACGTACCTCCTTCCGGGCGATGATGACGTTGGTTTCGTCGCTGACTCTGATCTCGAGCATCGCGTCGTCGAAAATCAGTTTTCCCTCCGCCCTCGCGCTGCTGACGTCTGCCGTTTCCGCGTCCGTGAGGCGTAGAATCTCGTCTGAGGACGTTCACTTCTTCAGGCGACGTCATCGCTTTGAAGTGACACGAAGTTGTCTCTTGCGCTCTGCAGATGTCTATGGCTTTCTCCAAGTCTAGGTCTTTCGTGCCTAGAAGTTTCTTTCGCGTGACGTCATCGCTGATCCCAATGACGATTCTGTCACGGATCATTGACTGTTCCGCGTCCCCGAAGCTGCACGAGCGAACCAATCTCCGTAAGTCGGCGATGTAGCAATCGATCGACTCACCCGGCGTCTGCTTTCTGCAATGAAAGACGTAGCGCTCGTAGACTTCACTGACGTCACCGACGCAATGGCGCTTGAAGGCATCGAGAAGCGACGTTAGTGCTCGTTCTCTCAGCATCCGTGAGAGACATAGTTTCGTACACGCAGTAGGCGTCCGTGCCTACACAGGCGAGTAGAATAGCAGCCTGGCAGTCCGGTGCTTCCTGGTCGATTTTAGCAGTTTTACAATAGTTATTCCATTGGCCGTGAAAACGTTTAAATTCACTTGCGAGGTTCGACGCATGCCAGTTCAGCTTGGCAGGAAGTGGAATCTGAGATGGTGTAGCCATTACGATACGATCAGTGTTCGATACGATCAGTGTTCGATACGATCAGTGTTCGAAATTGTAGCCTATCGATATGCTTAACTTTGGCTAGTTTTACTCACGCACTGACACCATGTAAAGATAAGCATATATTAGAACGTATATTAGAGTGTCACCTTGACAACGTCTAAACCAGGACTGATAGGCAATAGCAAGCAGTGGTAACATTAGCTATAGAGAGTCACTATAATGTTCCTTATTGGACGGTGGGCGTGGTCTCAATGCTGTCAGTCCTAGACCACGTGACAGACTGGCCCGTCCTGTAAGTAGTTAATCAAACATAGCTAATTAGTTACCCCTAGACCAGCGGTTCTCAACCTTTATAGTGCCGCGGCCCTTTTAATTCAATTCCCCATGATGTGGCGACCCCCAACGGTAAAATTAATTTTCGTTCACAATGTAAACTGCTAAAAATAATAATGCTACGACAATAAAAATGTTCGAAATCGTTATTATTTAATTGTCTCCATGTCTATCCTCAAAAGACAATGATAGTAAGACAACTAGTACGTCGTAACTACCACTGAGGAAATTTTGTACAATAACAGGAAAAGAGACAACTCCATATTTCTGATGGTCTCGGGCGACCCCTGGCAAATCGTCATTCGACCCCCCTGGGGGTCGCGACCCACAGGTTGAGAACCGCTGCCCTAGACTATATACGACGAGCATATGTAGAGTTAGAACAGGCGGCCATCACAATAGTATCCGATGACGATTGGCCGGAGACCGCTGGTTTTCTTTCTTAAGGCCAACAGATTTCCTCCGAAGAGCACAGGTCGTACTTCGTCGGGACAATCTCCCCTTAGCAAGAGATTGATGAAATTCGCGAGAGAGGAGAGTAGCGTAGGTCCCGTGTCACTGTGATTGACCAGCTCCAGTATATGTTGGTGTCTTATGCCGTCCGGTCGTCCACTGGAATTAGAGGCAGTGGCGCTTCCAGGATTTGGCAATTGGGAGGGCCGTTGGGGTGGCAACTTCTAATCATGGGGCCAACCATTTGTTGTTAAGTATGTAGTATTAAGTAATAAGTATAGGTTCCCAACAGGAGGGGCCACTGGGGCCAAGCACTCAATAGGGCACGCCCTCCTCCGGCCCTCCTGAGGAGCCGCCACTGACCAGAGGGGAAGGATCTGATCTCTTTCAGAATTTCCGACGCCGTTACCTGGATTGGCTGCACTTCGATATCTGGAGAAGGTATGCGGTCGTTGTCTAGCGGTTCGGGATGCTTCGCGCGGATCGTTCCAGCCTCTTTCCACTGACGAAGTGGTCTCACACATACGAGCACTGCCGGATAAACAATGCGTCGACCCTCTGCCGACTGTTCTTCTAAAAAGAAATTCTCTGATCTACTCGCTCCGTTTATCACTGAACTCTTCAATCGCTCTATGTCCGCTGGAATCGTGCCGACAGCATTTAAAGTCAGCCTACATAACCCCGAAACTTAAGAAATCCAACTCAGACTCTGCCGATGTGAAGGCCGCTCTCTAAACTAACAGTATTATCAAAGCTTCTCGAGCGGCTCGTTTCTCACCCGTTACCTGACAACATCCAATCTGCTTCCCGATCTACAGTCTGCATACCGCGCCCACCACTCTACTGAAACAGCAGTGTTGAAAGTGACATATGACATTCTCCGCGCGCTCGATAGGGGGGATGTGGAAGTCATCGTGCTGCTGGATCTTACAGCCACCTTTGCACAGTGGACCATGGCACTCTGCTGTGTACGATGGAAGCTTCGTTCGGAATGGGCGGCTCAGTGCTCCAGTGGTTCACTTCCTACCTATCGAATCGCACGCAACACGTACGCTGCGCCAACTCCGTTACGCCGCTGAGCCAGGTATTGCGCAGAGTTCCACAGGGGGTCCGTCCTGGGAACTATTCTCGTCGTGCTCTACATCCCTGACATAGTGAGCATCATTCAGTGGTTTGGATTGCATGCCAACCTCTATACGGACGATACACAGGTCTACGGGAGCTGTTCCCGTGCGACAACCGAATTGCTCCAGCAGAGAATCACGCTGTGCTTGACAGACTTGTCCCAGTGGCTGAAGACACATCGGCTACAGCTCAATGCTGCTAAGACCGAGGTCCTTTGGTTAGCTGCTGAGAGGCAGAAACATTTCATACCGTCTACCTGCATACGTATATCGACGGAATTGATGTGCAACCGATGTCATCGGTGCGGAACCTCGGGATATTCCTGGATATTCCGGGATATTCCAGTATATGTTGGTGTCTTATGCCGTCCGGTCGTCCACTGGAACCAGAGGCAGTGGCGCTTCCAGGATTTGGCAATTGGGAGGGCCGTTGGGGTGGCAACTTCTAATCATGGGGCCAACCATTTGTTGTTAAGTATGTAGTATTAAGTATAGGTTCCCAACAGGAGGGGCCACTGGGGCCAAGCACTCAATAGGGCACGCCCTCCTCCGGCCCTCCTGAGGAGCCGCCACTGACCAGAGGGGAAGGATCTGTTCTCTTTCAGAATTTCCGACGCCGTTACCTGAATTGGCTGCACTTCGATATCTGGAGAAGGTATGCGGTCGTTGTCTAGCGGTTCGGGATGCTTCGCGCGGATCGTTCCAGCCTCTTTCCACTGACGAAGTGGTCTCACACATATTTCCATATCAATGAAAACACACGTGGCGAAGACTGGCTGGATGCTTCAATATACCCTCAGGCTGATTAGAAGTATTCGTCGCTCAGTGTCAGCCACTGCACTCAGAACAATGGTCTCCACTCTGGTGCTGACCAAATTAGATTATCGCAATGCTACCCTCGCTGGACTATGGGAAACCCTGCTAAGCCGTCTTCCGTCCGTTATAAACGCTGCTGCTCGCATGGTTTGACATATAAATACCAGGTATTGACATATATACACCAGGTGAACACGTCACTCCATCGCTTCGTGATTTGCACTGGCTATCAGCGTAAGAAAGAATCCACTTCAAGCTCGCGTTATTAACCTACCGATGCCTGAACGGTGTCGGACCTGCATACCTGACTGAACTGGTACGAATGGCTGACTTGGAAGGACGGAAACGCCTGAGATCTGCCAGATCCACCTCACTGGTCGTTTCGAAGACGCGCCTTCGAACTGTCGGTGATCGCTCATTCCCTGTTGCCGCGTCGAGAGCGTGGAACTGTCTACCTCCATCTGTGCAAATCTCTCCATCGCTCAACACCTTCAAAGAGAAACTTAAAACCTGGCTATTCCTATTTCGTGATTTCTTCTGTAATTCTTGTGTGATTCCTTTTAATGTGTTCACGCAGTTCTTATAGGACGAGTTACCACAATAATCAGTACGCTGTAGTAGTAGTAGTAGTAGTAATGGTAGTAGTAGTAGTAGTAGTAGTAGTAGTAGTAGTAGTAGTAGTGGTAGTGGTAGTAGTAGTGGTGTGTGGTGGGCAGGTGGTAGTAGTGGTAGCAGTAGTAGTAGTAGTAGTAGTAGTAGTAGTGGTAGTAGTAGTAGTAGTAGTAGTAGTAGTAGTAGTAGTAGTAGTAGTAGTAGTAGTAGTAGTAGTAGTAGTAGTAGTAATAATAATAATAATAATAATAATAATAATAATAATAATAATAATAATAATAATAATAATAATAATAATAATTTCTTGAAATGTAACAATTGAAACGGTCCATAGTTTCCCAGTCTATCCTAAAAAAATAATAATGAACTTTCCTATTTTTATAATTTTAAAAAATGAAATTGTTGCCGTCAACTTTTCTTGACCCCTCCTCTGTCAAAAACTGCCAATTTTTCACACCCCTTCTCTATATTGTTGACGTTATTAATGGACAGCCCCTTACCGTTACTAATTGATATATTGACTATTGACTACTCTGTCACGCCCACTCAATCAGTAATCCCTGAAAATTTGCAACCGTGCTTTCTCATACGCCTCACCTGAACTTTGGAACTCGATCCCAGCTTCCCTCCGCAGTCTTGGACACTTTCAAACAATAAAATCTGATTCCTCATTTCCTATCATTCCCGCATTATCTCCTCAAGTCTTCAGGTCTAAGCTTAAATCGTTCCTTTTTCTAAAAGCATATCCTACATAGCTGTAACAACCTAGCCTCACTGCCCTTTGGACGTTGACTATTGCCTGGCTGATAACATACCTTCCCCATAGCTATTTTAAGAGAGGCTGAGCGCCTAAGAATAAGCAGCTACTGTTGTGCTACCCTACCAAGGCGCTATAGAAATCCACGAGATTTTACTTTACTTTACTTTAGCTATTTTTAACTTTTTTAACGTTTAGTCAAGTTCATTTCTTCCAACTCACAAATGAACAAGCCGTTACAAGCGTACATATACCATTATAACATGTTGTAATAAAGTAATAAAAACAGCGTATTTAAGGTCTTCAAAGACAAAAGCCAAAGTGGCATAATTAATATAAAACTGTCTATTTGAAGAACATATTAATTATACAGTTAAATTTTATGGCTTAAATCTAAGAGCATGGCATACTATGGAGCATAGAAATAACTAAATCCTTATTAAGAAGTTCAAGTCTTGAATCCTATTGCATACACAAGTTGGAATCAACTTTTAAGAAAGGCTAAGTGCCTAAGAATAAGCAGATACTGTTGTACTGCATGCTAAAGCGCCATATAAATCCACGAGATTTTATTTACTTATTTGTGACGAAATTATAATAGTCATAGTTATAGTCAGAAGAAATAATTATTCATAAATTGTCTTTGCTTTATAAACATGCACATTAAGAGCGTCATAAATATTCATATAACATTATATCGGTTTACGAAAAATAAAAGACGCTAGCCGTCAAATTTGAGAGGGATATAGGAGCTAAATCTTCTCCCAATTAGTCCAAGACACGCGAATCAGCAATAAAAATTGGCTTTCAGACGACTCTACCAAACTGATTTAAGAAATATAGACAAAGCAGACTGGGACGAGACAAGTCAAAATTTAGGCATTTGAAATTGTAATTATAGCTTCGAAATCTGAAAAGAAAGAAGGAAAGATGAAAAACAAACGACTGTTGCACAATAACGCAATATATATTCAAATAGTTATTTTAATTTTATTCACAATAACAAATGGATAACATTGCAAACGCTTATATGTTAAAAAGAAGCTTTTAAAATAATGTCCTGGCGTCGCATTCTCATAAAAGAATTTAAACAGCTGCAGTAGATAAGTTACACAATTGCTTAAATTGTAGGTGATAAAGTCATCTTTAATTTCGTTTTTGTGCCCTTAAATTGCACGTGAAAATGGCGCCTCCACAATCGAATGTTATTTATTTTGGAAAATTTCATAATCAGTGTACAGATAGAGTGTAAATCAGCTGGTTGCCTCTATCCCACGAAAAAATTTGCTTTGTTTTTGGGACGTAAGTGACCATGTTATTCATTTGGAATGGATTAATGAATTTCAGAGAAATCGTTAAGTTCTGTCTATTAAATAAATCATATGCATAATCAATATCTGTTGTCTTCGCCCTGGTATCTCGAATCAAATATAATATTCCACATGCAACGAACCCATTGCTATATTGCTTTCTATCAACAGATATATTCACAGAGGTCATCAGCGACATATTAGTGTGGTTTAGTCTAGACACAGTGATAGTTTCAGTATCAGAATCATTAGAATAAATCATCCAAATACCATTTTCATCAACTGACAAATCAAAATAGCTAGATTCGGTTCCATAAAGAAAAGTATCTCCACTGTAAGCAGCCCGTTCAATGCAGAGCTTTGCAGAGGCTTGATTGTCTTTCAAACTGAATTTTATTATTTCAGCATATCCAGTTCTTTGATAAAAGAAATTGCCTTGAAACACCGCATGGCCAGTCCCATAGAAATAATATTCTAACGTGTATGCCTTTTTCAACCTGTCTTTACGAAAATCAATCATGCTGGAATATTCATACAGAATATTGTCTGAAATATATTTGGTGACCCACACGTTTCCTGAACTGTTCTCCGAAGACAAATCTTGCATCCAAAAGCCCCACAGAGCTCCTATGGATCTTTGAAACTGCGGTCTACTAACTAGCCGAATTCTGCAATCTGTGCTTCAAATAGACAGAATATAACCATGCTGAATTCAATTGAACCTTAACAAATGTCTGCTAAAGTCATTCATTTTATGCATATCAGATTTGATAGGTATTTACGCAAATAGACAAAATCACTAGTCTTGGTGTATCCACGAGGGGCCCGTGGGTCGGGTGATCAGCAATCTGCCAACATTAATGGAAAGATTCTTACGGAAACATTCGGACATTTTGACATAATGAGGGTAAGGAGATTGCCAAATACCTGCTAGAAGTTGCAAGAAATCTGCAAATTTGCTTAAAATTTCAAGATTTTAAATTTTTTTAAAAGATTTGATTACCCTCGCCACATTCCCTCAAGCCCTTAAGTAGGATTGGTAATGTCCCCTCCATTCCGGAACCATAGCCACGCACTGATCTCTTGCAAATTTAAAAAACACTGGATAACACGACTTTATTAACTTATTCAGATGCGATACGACACGCTGATTCCAAATCTGTAAGCGGTTTTGCTGTAGCACGTCAGGTTTAAGTTATTACCAACTAATTGTTTTGCATGTGTACACAGTGGCGGCTCCACCGGGGAGGCCAGGGGGGCCGTGCCCCCCCTAATGAGAGCCCGGCCCCCCCAGTGGCCCCCCCAGTTGGGACCCTATACTTAATGCTACATACATTAACAACAAATGGTTGGCCCCCATGATTAGAAGTTGCCACCCCAACGGCCCTCCACTTGCCAAATCCTAGAGCCGCCACTGTGTGTACATTGTGTATACTGTCAGAGTATAATGTCATGCATTATATATATATATATATATATATATATATATATATATATATATATATATATATATATATATATATATATATACGAGTCAGCAGAAGACAATGAATAAGAAATTAAATGATTAGGGAAAAGACAGAGCAAAAAGAAACGATACTCGAATCAATACAGAAACGAAGACTGAAATGGTTTGGTCATGTTGAAAGAATGAAGGAAGAATGAAGGAAGGAAGAATACCAAAGAAAGCACTATACAACTTTGTTGAAGGGAAAAGAATAAAAGGAAGACCATGAAAAACATGGATAGAAAACTTAAAAGAGGATGCAGAAGAAATGCAAATGAACTTCATCCAATTGACCAGAGCAGCAAGCAGCAAGAGACAGACAGAAGAAGTGGAAGGATTCAGACCCATCGTCCAACCCAATAGGGAAAGACGGAAGGAAAGAAAGAAGAAGAGTATATATATATATATATATATATATATATATATATATATATATATATATATATAACGTGTGTTTTACGGAAAATTTTGATCTGCTATAAAAATGTTAGTTTTATTTATAATTGCATAAAATTATTTTTACTTTATGATTTTATGTATTTTGTCTATTTTTAGAAGAGTTGTATAAAAAAATTTGAAAGTATTATAATTGCAATAACATCAAGACGATCATGTGTGACAAGAGCGGATTGTTTTTTATGGGTGTGGATTGTACAATGTACATCATGAAAGACAAGGTAAAGATAAAGGTAAAGGCAAAGGTAAAGGTAAAGCATGGGGATGACCTACCTAATTAAATCTAACCAGTACTTCGGTGTGAAGGTAGGCGATTAAGACAAAATATTGGGTGCCTCATGTTATTTGCATGTCGTGCAACTGCAGTCTAACTCAGTGGCTTAATTAAAGGAAAGGGCAAAATGTTTTTTTACTATACCCATGGCTTGGCGAGAGTCCAAGGATCAATACTACCGACTGTTCTTTTTGTTTAACTAACGTTATTGGTTTTTCAATCAAGAACAGAAATGCAACCTTCCAAACCTTCCATCTGCCATCAGACCAGTTCCTCATGGGGATGACCTACCTAATCTAATCTAATCTGATCTGATCTGATCTGATCTGATCTGATCTGATCTGATCTGATCTGATCTGATCTGATCTGATCTGATCTGATCTGATCTGATCTGATCTGATCTGATCTGATCTGATCTGATCTGATCTGATCTGATCTGATCTGATCTGATCTGATCTGATCTGATCTGATCTGATCTGATCTGATCTGATCTGATCTGATCTGATCTGATCTGATCTGATCTGATCTGATCTGATCTGATCTGATCTGATCTGATCTGATCTGATCTGATCTGATCTGATCTGATCTGATCTGATCTGATCTGATCTGATCTGATCTGATCTGATCTGATCTGATCTGATCTGATCTGATCTGATCTAATCTAATCTAATCTAATCTAATCTAATCTAATCTAATCTAATCTAATCTAATCTAATCTAATCTAATCTAATCTAATCTAATCTAATCTAATCTAATCTAATCTAATCTAATCTAATCTAATCTAATCTAATCTAATCTAATCTAATCTAATCTAATCTAATCTAATCTAATCTAATCTAATCTAATCTAATCTAATCTAATCTAATCTAATCTAATCTAATCTAATCTAATCTAATCTAATCTAATCTAATCTAATCTAATCTAATCTAATCTAATCTAATCGAATCGAATCGAATCGAATCGAATCGAATCGAATCGAATCGAATCGAATCGAATCGAATCGAATCGAATCGAATCGAATCGAATCGAATCGAATCGAATCGAATCGAATCGAATCGAATCGAATCGAATCGAATCGAATCGAATCGAATCGAATCGAATCGAATCGAATCGAATCGAATCGAATCGAATCGAATCGAATCGAATCGAATCGAATCGAATCGAATCGAATCGAATCGAATCGAATCGAATCGAATCGAATCGAATCGAATCGAATCGAATCGAATCGAATCGAATCGAATCGAATCGAATCGAATCGAATCTAATCTAATCTAATCTAATCTAATCTAATCTAATCTAATCTAATCTAATCTAATCTAATCTAATCTAATCTAATCTAACCTAACCTAACCTAACCTAACCTAACCTTCTAATCTAATCTTAAATATCTATAGCGCCACTTCATAATGCACATCAACCGATGGCACACCAAATCCAAATAATTAAAAACGGGTGAGAGTCTATGGTGGATAGGCCAGGTGAAAAAGATGGGGTTTTAATCTGGTTCTAAAAATCTGTAATGAATTTGCAATGCGCACATGTTGAAGCAATGAGCTCCAGAGTTTATGGGCGGCCACTGAAACGGCACGAGAACCAAGAACTGCCCGAGTATGGGAGAGAGAGAGAACTATTGCAGACGATGATCTGGTCGAGTATTTGCTTGTTTGCACAGAAAGTTTAGAAAAAAGGTAACTAGGTTTTTGTAATAAGTGTTTTATATATCTGAAGACAGATTTTAAAGTCTCTCCTTTCTTTACTTACGAACTGGGGTTATATGCTCGCGTTTTGGAGATTTTGAAACCACCCGAGCCAATGAATTTTGATCTCGTTGGAGTTTAGCCAGGTTGGATTTTGATATGCCAAATAGAAGGGAGTTGCAGTAATCAAGACGGCTAGACACTAATGCATTTACCAAGAGCATTAACTTCCGGTACATAACTCACAGCAGAATTTCCATGAGTTACTTGAGCAGCCTGAGGACAGTGAAGAAGGTGCAACCTCCTCAACAACAAGACGAGTATTCTGCTAGTATATCACATCTCATTAATCAATCAGATCTCAGTGACCTTGTACGCGATCTTAATTTAAGTAAAGGACAGTCAGATCTGCTGGGCTCACGACTTAAACAATGCTGATGTGAACGCCACTTGCTATCGACATCGCAACAAACGTCTGTCACAGTTCTTCACTATTCATTCATTAGTTCACATGGACGACGGAGGTCCGTTGTGCCAATCTCGTGTTGCGCGATTTGTGTCCGCGACCGATGGCTGAGTGCCATTCATGAAGAATTGTGAAAGGAAGACCATCGCCGATCTGCTGGGGCTATGTACGGCGTGGTCTGCCAGGACGTCTTCTCCAGTTCGGAGGAGGGCGCGTCTCGGTGCGTCGAGTAATAGCGCAGGCGAGAGCGCGATGGGCCGGAATGTTGCTGTCCTGGCGAGCCACATGACCGAAGAGAGACAGACGGCGCCGCGTGATAATTTCTGTCACTGGCAGGAGGACAGTCTGTTTGGAGACTGCTTCATTGGTCACGAAGTCAAACCAGCGAATGCTGTCTCTGGCAGCGCATATGGAATGCCTGCAGTCTTTGAGAGTCTCGTCTCAGCAGAATCCAAGTCTCAGAACCATATAGGAGAATTGGCAGGACGCAGGATTGATACATACGGATCTTGGTAACAAGCTGTATCTGTCTTTGACGCCATAGATTTGAAGTTCTTCACTATGCAGGATCAGATTTGTTACTGCAATTATATAAATGGACTGTTCGTCAAACTTGGCTACAGCCACAATCCTGACAACTGGCGTCCTTTTATTGGCTCCTGTAAAGCCAGCTTAAAGCTGTACTTCTTCGTATAGGAAACGAACAACCATCAGTACCTCTTGTTCATGCAGCTGGAGTTAAGAAATCTTATGAAAGCATTATGGTAGTTCTCGATCTCATTTAAAGAGGATTTAAGTGGAGTATCTGTGGCGACTTGAAGGTTGTCGGTCTTGTGACAGTAATGCAAAGTGGATACACTAAGCACTGCTGTCTCTGAATTTGGGATAGCCGTGCCAGACATCAGCACTATTCAGTTCAACAGTGGCCTTCTATGACTGAATACAATCCTGGCAAAGACAACGTAAAGCACAAACCGCTTGTTGATTCTACAAAAAGTTTGCTTTCTCCATTACACATTAGGTTTGCCTTAATGAAGAATTTCGTCAAAGCGCTTGACAAAGAAGGTGCCTGCTTTCGTTTCTTAAGGACTAAATTTCTAAAGATCAGCGAGGCTAAGATACGAAAAGGCATTTTCGTTGACCCACAGATCAGACAGGTGATACTTGATACAAAGTTTGGAAGCAAAGTTGACATCAGTGGAGTCGGCAGCATGGCGATCGTTCAAAGACATGGTTGGTGGATTTCTCGAAAATAGGAAGGCGGGCAACTATAGAGAGCTGGTGTAAAAACTGATCAGTGAATACCAACAATTGGGAGCTAACATGTCGCTAAAGATGTATTTCCTTCACTCGCACCTCGATTTCTTTCCTGAGAACCTGGGCGATGTCAGCGATGAGCACGGGGAACGGTTCCACCAGGAACAGAGGTACCAAGCGAAGTATAGTCCAGCTATGATGGGTGATTTCTGCTGGCTGCTGCAGCCAGGCAACAGCAGCTGTTACTAGAGGAAGTCGTTGAGGTCGAGAGTGTTTCCTACAAAGAGGGCGAGCAAATAGTAGCTATCACCTATAATGACATGTGCTTCATTTACAGTAGACTATACAATTTTTCTATTTGCTCGTAACTAAAAATTCTGACATGATAGAAGATTTTGGTGGCTATATTTCGCTTTAGCACAGCTTAATTGTATTTAACCACCACAATTCATATCAGTTAATGACAGAAACATTTTTTGTTACTCAGCGAAATCGAAACATACAAATGTATTTCTTTCTACGTCATTATCATCATCATCATCATCATCATCATCATCATCATCATCATCATCATCATCATCATCATCATCATCATCATCATCATATTTGAGGTCAATATCATCGCACTAGAATACTAGATGAAGGGAAAGATTTTAATTAAAAGTTTTGTTTTTGTGGCAGCCGAAGACAAGTTAAAGGCCATTCCATAGTTAAATCTGCCTTATAATCAGGTGTTTTGCCAGATCGGCCATCAGATTGATGCATTGCATCAAGCCGCTACTTATAATCGACACCATGATGATGATATGATGATGATGATGATGATGATGATGATGATGATCATCATCATCATCATCATCATCATCATCATCATACATATAATGATGATCATCATACATATGATGATGATGATGATGATGATGATGATGATCATCATCATCATCATCATCATCATCATCATCATCATCATCATCATCATCATCATCATCATCATACAATTTGTCTCCATCTTGTTTAGCTCTGTGTTGCTTTGACTGATCTGACGATCAGGTTTGATGAATTGCATCAAGCCGCTACTTATAATCGGCACCATCATGATCATCATCATAATCGTCGTCGCCACCACCACCACCACCACCACTCTTGCTCTGACTAGGATGCCCCCATTCCTCAGTGTCATCTAACCACTCGTCTCGGTCGGCCTCTTCGATTTTCCCATCTATCGTTCCTAGCATGAGCTACTTCACCAGTCAGTTGTCCTTCATCCTGCATATATGACCGAAGAAGTTTTCCCATACAATTGTTCGCATGATGTTAGTTTTGCCTTGATTTGATTCTTTCTAGTATCTTCGTGTTCAGCCAGGCGACTGGTGCAGATGACATGATACGAAAGGCGACAGCAGTGTTCTCATGCAATGTGCTTGTTTGCTCTGCGATTTCCTCTGCTCCGCTACTCAGTTGTCATCGCCATCTGGCTGAATCGACCTAAGGGCTCCTGAGGGCCTCGAATCCGCGACCTTACTCTATCGTCCAACGTTGTTACCACTCTGCTAACTCTCGCCCTGGGTGTGTAGTAAGAAACAAATTAAAAAATTATTTAGTAGTACGCTTACTTTCAGTTGACGATGGTAAATTTGATAGCGGACTTCCTGTAACATATCAATAAATTTATTTTTATTATAATTTTAGTTTGAATAAATTTGGTGATGCTAGTGATGAATGATGATCGCGGTGAACGACTCCGCCAGGACATTTCAGTCCAGAGGGTCACTGCAAACCTATCATCCTATACTAGTGGTTCTTAACCGGGAGTATTTTGTACCTATCGGGGTACTTAAAGGTCATTGTGGGGTACTGAATAATCTGGAAGTTGTGTCTGTATATTATTATTATTATTATTATTATTATTATTATTATTATTATTATTATTATTATTATTATTATTATTATTATTATTATTATTATTATTATTATTATTATTATTATTATTATTATTATTACATGGTGCGTGGTTGTTAACGCACATTAAGTCATTCACAAGTGAAGAATCATAAGTGCGGGATGAGTCACATGACCTAAACAGACATGACCCACACTGCAGACTTGCAGAGTGCAGTTTTCAGTCGGCGTTTAAAAACAATCAACGAAACAGTTAAGTATAAAGACTTTTACTACAATTTACCCTGCATACTATACAAATACTGTTGAAAATGTTTGTACTAAAATAAAAATTCTAAAGAAAATACCACTTTATGGCTTATGCGCAATCTGTGACAGATGTTTGTTGGAGTTTATAATTATTTCCATTTTAAAATTATCTTCAATATATTGTGGAGCGCAAACTTTTGTCCTGGGATAAGGTACACTGGTAGGGGGTACTTCGCTTTCTTATTACTCGTTTCAGGGGTACGTATAGCATGAAAAAGTTAAGAACCACTGTCCTACACGATAGGTGGTTTCTGCAGCGGTCGACAACAAACATATCCTGTACCACTCAGGAACGGCATGGGTGCGTGGAGTTAAAGCATAAATGGAATTGCTATGTTACTCTTGTACAATAATCATTATTGAGAACACCGCTTATTAAGCGAACCAGGTGTTTCAATACCAGAAGATCCTATACAAAATATGATAGGACTATTGGCTTCATAATGGCTATTGGCTGTGTTACATAAACATTATTTCAGACAAATTTCCAATTATAACCGAAAATGTGGTCTGCTTAAGAAATGTTACTTTGGCACACTTAACGTCACAAAAGTATGTGCGTATGTAAGAATGTAAACATGTATGTGTATACAGGGTGTAAAAGTGAAAAGGGCACCCCTTTATGATATTTAATATCTCGGCTGCATGTATAGCGATTTTAATGAAATTTATAGGCCATATACCTGGGAATGTTTTTGATGCAATTGCCAAATTGCATGCTGATATCTTTAGTATTTTCTGAAATATGGCCAAAAAACTAAAGAGACCCACATTTTGAAATTGACATTGGAATATAACGTCATAATAAAGTGATAAAAATTATTATTTTTTATTTATTTGACCCTGAAAAGGGCCGTTTGAAAGGGGATTTCAGATGATTTGCTAAGGGAACAGGTGCTCAAAATGCCCCCTCAGCCTTCACACATGCCGACAAGCGCTTCTTCACTGACAGTATCGACTTCTTGATCTGGTTCTCTGGCAAACTCTCCCAGATATTCTTCAGCACCGTCTTCAACTCCGTGATGTTTTGTGGCTTTGGCTGATACTTTTGATATCTGTCGAGCATGATTCCCCAGACGTGGAAGTCAAGTGGATTGACATATGGGGAGTTGGGTGGCCAGTCATCTTTCTTGATGAAATCTGGACAATTTTGCTCCAGAAAATCCTGGGTCCTGAGAGCAGAGTGTGAAGGTGTTCCGTCTTGCTGGAATATGAAATCTTCTCCAAGCATATCATGACAGTCCTGCAGCCAATCATAATGCTGCTGTGTTTATCTATTGGCCGTAAGTAACCCTTGACCTTGTCTGGCGCAATGACAACGACGCAATTTTAGACTTTAAAACGATACAAATTACTATGACGTTATCTTCTGTTTGTCAATTTTAAAATTTGGGTCTCTTTAGTTTTTTGGCCATATTTTAGCAAACTCTAAAGCTGTCAATATACAATTTGGCAACTACATCCGAAACATTCCCATTCCCATTCCCTATAAAATTAATTGAAATCGCTCTACACGCAGTCGAGATATTAAATATCATAAAGGGGTGCCCTTTTCACTTTTACACCCTGTATATAGCCTACAGTGCATGTACGTATGTGTATGTATGTACGTATGTATGTATGTATGTCTGCAGTGGCGTAGCCAGGATTTCCGGAAGGGGGTTTGAAAAAAATTTCGTCGATAACCGCCAAGGGGGGTTTTCACCCCAAAAATCGCCTTAAAAAATTGCATGGATGGAAATACATATCAAAATTTTTCTGCCGTCCAAAGAGAGGGGTTTAACCCCAACCCCCCGTGGCTACGCCACTGTATGTATGTACGTATCATAGACCTCTTAGAATAAGGACTGACGTCAGGTCCGCGAACTTGGGTCCATTGAGTTAAAATGCTGCAACTGGAGTTTGCACAGTGAAATTTGAAATATGAAATTTGGTAGTCACATTGAGAAATGAGCTCTCTACGCATTTCAAGTGACCGGAAGTTGATTACGTCATTACACTGAGAAATACATTGATTTTACAACGATATCACCTTAAAATCCATGTATTTCTCATATATTGGATATTGCTGATCTTCGTCGAATATTTACTAATTGGCATCGGACTCTAATAGACAAGAATTCGGCTTTATATGCACTGAGTAGGATCGCAACATCATTACCAGGAATGTTCAGTGGCGTAGCCAGGATTCCGAAATAGGGGCATTTGTAGAATGTCGGGTAAAAAAGATTCGTCACGGAGTTATCACCAAATTCCTCTATCCTTATCGATCATGCTACCTACCGCTCCTGGAAATTTCTCAACGGTCTTGCCAAAATCCGACGGCCCCTATTCCTGCCAGAATAGGCGCCGATACCCCCACGTGGCATCGCCAATGATATAGTCTAGTGGTTGTCTGGAACTGATCCTCGTTTGATTCTCCCAGTTATCAGCCGCTATTGAACCCAAAGGCAGAGATTGGCCATGGGTTCGGTTAACCAATGGGTTGGGTTGGATTATTTTGGGTTGGGTCAGACCTTTTCATATTTATGGTGGGTTGGGTCAGAAAATAAGTAATGGTTCAATAAATTGCAATGTATTACGGTAGGTTGGGTTGGGATGGGTCAAGTAATATATAGTCGAATGGTTATCTGGAACTGATCCGCCCCTCGTTTTATTCTCCCAGTTATCAGCCGCTATTGAACCCAAGGGCAGAGATGGACATGGGTTGGGTTAACCAATGGGTTGGGTTGGATTCGGTTTGATTGGGTCAGACTTTTTCATATCTATGGTAAGTAATTAAGTAAAATCTTGTTAATTTCTATAGCGCTTTCAAAAGCAGCACCGAAGTAGCTCTTTATTCCTAGGTGCCTAATCTTGAAATGAAGTAGCTGTAGCCAAAGTCATTCATGCAGGGCCATTTAATCCAAAGGGCCAGTGGCCAGCTGTGGAGAAAAATATTTTTTGAAGATACATAATTTCAGTTACGAAAGAAAAACTTGAGGAGATGTTGCAAGAATGGAAGGAAATTGTGACTCAGAATTTGTTATTTGACCATGGTGTAGACATCGAAGGGATGCTGGAATTGAGTTCCAAGGTTCTGGTGCAGCATATGAAAAAGCACGGTTGCAAATTTTGAGAGATGATTGATTCAGGGGACGATACTTCTCTTGCCGTAACTGAACTAATTGATAAAATATCTGCAGCCATGGATACTAACCTATTTACTCTCGGCATTTTCATCGATCTTTCAAAGGCATTTGATACTATTGACCATTCTATACTCGTAAATAAACTTAGCCACTATGGCGTCCGTGGAACTGCTCTAAACTGGTTCTCATCATATCTATCTCACAGAAAACAGTATGTCCAAATTGAAAACGAGTTCTCAGATCTTCTCGACATTTCATGTGGAGTACCCCAAGGCTCCATACTCGGTCCCATTCTATTCGTAATCTATATAAATGATATCCACGAATCATCAGATCAATATAAATTTATCCTTTATGCTGACGATACTAACTTATACATCTCAAATAAAGATCCCAAAGTCCTCATAGACGTCGCATCTGGAGAATTACCAAATGTACTCCAATAGTTTCAGCAAAATAAACTTGCTGTCAATGTAAGTAAAACTCATTTCATATTATTCCACAAAAAACGATCAGCTCAATTCCACATACCCGATACCATCACAGCTGGAAACCTTAGTATCACCCGCACGGACCACACTAAGTTTCTCGGTATAATAATACAACAGCACCTAAATTGGGACAAACATATCCTTTAAATCTCTCAAAAAATTACAAAAAATATAGGAATTTTAGCCAGAATAAAATCATCACTTCCCTCTCTTCACCTAGTCTTGCTATACAAATCTCTCATATTACCATACCTAACCTATTGCAATCTGTCCTGGGGAAATTATTCTAATACAAGCATAAATAATCTATTTCTCCTCCAAAAAAGATGATAAGGATTATATCCCATTCCCCCTTCCTCGCACATACTGATCCTCTTTTCAAACACCTAAACCTATTAAAAATCCATGACATTCAGGTTGTTCAGGTAGCTACCTTCATGCTTAAAATAAAGGATATGCTTCTTCCTGCCCACTTTCAAACATATTTTAACCTCTGCTCTGATATCCACTCACATTATACACGAAGTACTACAGGCAACTTCTTTGCTAATACTAGAAATACGTCGATATATGAAAAATTTGTTAGATTCTCTGGCCCCAAAGTTTGGAATTCTCTATCTAATGAAACTAAGAAAATTAGATCCCTCCATAAATTTAAAGAAACTATTTCAAGTTCATTAATCTCAAAATATGTCACCTTGATTCTGCGAAATATTAGCTTAAAATATGTATATTGTATTCGCACTTTGCACGCTGCACCCTCACTTTGCACCATATGTTAAAATTTGTTTCCGGTTGTTACTTGCTTTCTGTATTTATAAACATGGTATTCAGTCAATTGGAACATGTCCATAGTTAGTATAAGCTTACTGGTTCACCGGGAAAGCAGGCCTTGAACAGAGAATGTTACTCTTCTCCTGCTTATCCCTTTAGTTTCTAAATCATTCAAACGTCAACTGTAATTTTATAAATTTTAATCTTTCATATATAGTCATTTTATTTATTTACTGACCTTTTGCCTGTGTAACTCTTTTACATCATAAATTTGTGACATTGAAGATCACTGGTTCTGTCATTGATATTTTCTTGATACTAATAAACAGATTTGATTGATTGAAGGAGAGTTACATGAGAGGAAGATCGAGTAGATTGAGGATGTTTGTGGGATTATCAGATTTCGTAGGTATACTGGTTTTGATGTATGAAGTGAGTCATCGAAATTATTTAATATTTAATACCTTCTGTTATTTTCAGCCAGTGCAGAGATTTGAGTAATGGTGTAGCCTAATATGGCAGAATTTAGATGATTTTGTAACTGCGCGAGCTGAGGCATTTTAAATCGATTGGAGTTTACATATAGGTTAAGTTAGGTTAAAAAGTCAATTTATATAGCGCAAAAACATGAACGAAAAGTCAAAGGCTAGAGCGCTTTACACTAATACGATGTCTCGAAGAAATGAGTTTTAAGCATATGGAAGGTTTTGGAAGATTGTGAAACACTGAGTTGCAGTAGTCTAACTTAGAGTGAACTGTTGAAGTGACATGAGCTTCAAAATTAAGGGAACAGTCAAAAGTAAATCCAAGATTGTTTGCAATTGGAACAGGAGTTATTACTGTGTTTGGGGCTAAAGTCAGTGTGGGATTTTCGATTTTTGCAGTTGTTGTGGCAGTCCAATAATTAAAAAATCTAATTTGAAAGGATTGAGTGCAAGTACAGTAGCTTAGCTAACATCCACGATGAAATTAACGAAAATGCTGATTTAAGTTCAGTGACTGAAGTTTGAAAAGAAGACGGTGTGAAGATCAGAAATAATAATTATTGAGTGTCGTCAGCATAGAGTTGATGATTAAAATTTAGAGAATTAATTAAGGATGACAATGGGGGGTAGTGTAGAGACTGAACAAAACAGGTTCAAGGACTGTACCCTGTGGTACTCCATAGCAGTGATATTTCAGTTAACTGAAACTGAAGAGAAACTGAAATTATTTTAAAACAGTTAACTGAGACTGAAACTAAAATTATTTCCTAAACTGAAACTGAATAGAAACTAAAATTGGCAACCCTAAAACTTAAACTGAATATAAACTGAAATTATTTAAAAAACTTAAATTGTAAGCATTTACCGAAATTTTTGAAAGGTCTTTTTAGATTTAAATACACAACTTGCCAGTTGAACCACCACAACACACTATAAAGAAGTCATTCTCAAAGCAGGGAGAACAGTTGAACAATTATTGAGAAAGTCATCTGTTTTGGTGGAGAAAATGGTTACAAAATGTGGTAGGCAGGTGATTTCAGATTGTACAACGAGGTGTAATAGTACTTATCAAATGGCAAGGAGGCTATTGGAAATGACATTCTAGCAAGATATCAATCTTAGCTTCACCCAATAATTATTTAATGTGACTCTTAATTTCTAATAGCCTGCTTCTCCATCACAACACATATTTTGAAAACAGCATCCTGTTGCTTCTCAATCCTGAGAAGAATTCAAAGCATACAGAACTCTATTCCACCGTCGGTTGTAAAGACTTTAGTGGTGTCTCAGGTTATGCCACGTCTGAACTATTGCAATATGCTCCTGGCTGGGCTAGCAAGGCAACTGACTGACAGACTTCAGGCTGTCCTCAATGCAACAGCACGTCTTGTCTATCAAGCCAGAAGATCAGATCACGTGACACCGCTTCTTTGTGAACTTCACTGGCTTGTGTTCCACAGCGGATTGAATACAAAATGGCGATCCTTGCTTATCGGTGTCTTCATTGTCTGGCGCCATCATTTCTGTCGGATGATTTCTGCAAGACTTCTGACATCAACTCTCGTCAACAATTGCGATCGAAGTAAATGCACATTTGATTTAACTTAGTTACTTAACTGAACTGAACAATTGTTGCTTCACAATTCTTGAACGTTGACAGTGATTACCAGTTAACTGAAACTGAATAGAAACCCAAATTATTTTAAAGCAGTTAACTGAAACTGAAACTGAAACTGAAATTATTTCAAAAACTGAAACTGAAATTGGCAACCCTAAAACTGAAACTGACTAGAAACTGAAATTATTTATGAAACTGAAATATCACTGCTCCATAGTATAAGTCGGAAGGCAATGAAGTTTGGTTTAAGGCATGAAACTTGGAAGGATCGAGCTTTAAACCAGCGGTGAGCTATAGAAATTGAAATTGGATGTTGACTGGCTGATCACATACCTTCCCCATAGCTATTTTAAGAGAGACTGAGCGCCTAAGAATAAGCAGCTACTGTTGTTCTGCTTTCCAAGGCGCTATAGAAATCCACGAGATTTTATTTTACTTTACTTACTTTTTAGAAGATATTCCAAATCAGAGGGAAAGGCGTTTCAGTAGACTTTTGTGACCTACATGGTGGGTTGGGTTTGGTTCAGAAAATAAGTCATGGTTCAAGAAATTGCATTGAATTACGATAGGTTGCGTTAGGATGGGTCAAGTAACCCCATAGCCTATTCAATTCAGTTGTGCCACAAGAATGCAATGGCGTAGCCAGGATTGCAGAATAGGGTACTCACATTTTTCTGCATAAATGTTTTCATGAACCAAAATATCATCATCTCAAACGTTTGCTGTGTTTTCCTTGATGTCATCTTCTTCATCAGGTGCTCTGTCAAAGACAGGTTCCGTTCTCCAGCGTCGCCACTTCTTTCTATCTTGAGCTTTTATCTTCAGGGCTGAATACTTGTTTTTTTTCTGTAGTGTCGAACATCCACTTCAGCATCGATGTCCTTGGTCGCCCTTTCTGTGCTTTCCTATTCATCTTTCCTTATAGTACTTCTCTTAGTAGGTTTGATTTTTCTCTCAGAACATGGCCTATCCACTTCTTTTGTCTTGTACGAATAATGTTAATTAGGCTTTCCTTCTATCCTCTTTCATACTTCTTCATTTGTTATTTTTTTCCGTCCAGCTGATTTTTCCATTCTTCGCCAGATCCACATTTCGAATACCTCTAGTCCCTTTATGTCTTCTTGCCTGAGCGTCCAAGTTTCTGATCCATGGTGTCACTTGCCAGATCAGTGTTTTGACCAATCGTTTTTTTCAGATTAAAAAAAATCCTTCTCAATAGTTCTCTCCTGTTCATAAAGGCTTATTTCCCCATGGCAATTCTTATCTTTATTTCTCTATGACACTTGGCATTTGTGCCAAGCAGGCTTCTAAGATAACAGAATTCTTCTATCTGTTCTATTTCCACTCCATCAATGATTATTTAAATTTCTCCACCGTGTCTGCTGATTTTCATGACCTTGGTCTTCTTTAAATTTATTTTCATTCCGTAATCCTTGAGGCTGTGTTAAGAGAGTCCACCAACCTCTGCAATCCATGATTGGTGTTTGCCATAATTGCCTGGTCAACAGCAAACCTTATGTCTCTTATTCTTTTTCCACCCGCCACTACTCAATCTTCTGTGTTCTCAAAGGCTCTTGTGAGTTATTCTGTGTAGAGATTGAACAACAATGGTTAGAGAGGGCATCCTTGTCTCACACACCTTTTCAGAGTTTCTGGTTCAGAGTCTTTTCCATTCACACGGATAGATATTGATTGATTCATGTACAGGTTTCCGTTGAGTTTTCTGTCTCTGTAGTCTATTCCCATTCTTCTGAGTGCCCTCATCAGTTTTATCCAGTCCACTCGATCAAATGCCTTTTCATAGTTCACAAAGCAGATGTAGATTTCAAGGCCCCTTTCTATGCTTCTTTATCTTAGCGCCCTAGGAATTCCTATTGCATCTCTGGTACCTTTGCCTTTCCTGAATCCGTCCTGTTCTTCACTGATCTCCTTCGCTACTTCTGCCTTTGCTTCTACTCGTTTTGCAAGGATCTTCAAAATTATCTTCGAAGCATGAGAAAGCAGGCTTATTGTTCTAAAGTCTCCACATTCAGTTGCATTCTGTTTCTTTTCTGTTGGAACTGTTTGGAGGAAGTCTTCTGGCCACTCCCCGGTACCATATATTTCTTGACACAGCCTCACTAATTCTCTTGTTGCCCCTTACCCAGATTCTTGAGCATTCCTGCAGGTATATTGCCAATTCCTTCAGCTTTGTTGCTGCAATTAATCATTCTTCCAAGATTTCTGGTCCAATATCATCAACGGCAATCTCTGCTGCATCTCCATCAAATGTCTGTGGGTTCTTTTGCGCACAGTACAGAACTTCAACGTATTCCTTCCATCTTGTTCTTACTTTGTCGGGCTCGGTTATGATAATGCAATTCTTGTCTTTTACTGCTGTGCAGCCTGTGCTTGCCCTTCCTCTTTTCTCGTTCAGTGATTTGGCCTTTGAATACACTTTGTCATTTTTATGTAATACTACCCTTAAATACCTCCTTACTACTCGCTGATTTTGGACGAATTTCACGACCTGTCCCGAGCCTAATATGTGACGGGCTTCCGATCGACCGAGAATTAGAAGTCTCCGACACGTATAGACTATAGATCGAATTCAGAAGTGTGTGTATATACACAGCAGTGACTCCTAATTCTCAGAAACTGGCTACTCCCGTGGGCAGAGATGGCCATGGGTCCATTTTTCAGAACCCAACCCAACTCATCAGATCTCCAACCCAACCCATGCTGGCAATAAGGTTACTTTGACCCATTCCAACCAAACCTACTGTCATACATTGAGATTTCTTGAGCAATTATTTTCTGCCTCAACCCAACCCACCATAAATATGAAAAGGTCTGACCTAATCCAACCTAATCCAATCCCACCCATTGGTTAACCCAACCCATTGCCATCTTTACCCTTGGGTTCAATAGCGGCTGATAACTGGGAAAATAAAACGAGGATCAGTTCCAGACAACCATTCGACTATATAATTGGCGTAGCCACGTTCGGTATCGGCCCCTATTCTGGCAGGCTGTGGGATTTTGGCAAGACCGTTGAGAAATTTCCAGGAGGGGTAGGTAGCATGATCGATAAGAATATATGAATTTGGGGCTAACTCCTCGACGAACCCTTTTTATCCGAAATTCTACATATCCCCTATTTCGGAATCCTGCTACGCCACTGGGCTATAATCCTGGTAAAATGTTTATGCTCCTTCATGGATCAACATGTTCAACATCAAGAGTCATCTTTCTTGCGCTAATGGAGCAGAAAACTTTTTACCTGCTGAAACAGTCTCGCGAGCTTGAAGCAGATTAGAAAATACTTGAATCTGGGTTGCAGAACACTAGTTACTTGCCCATTCCGAACTGGTTTTTCTTGCTGGTGACAATGTGACAATGATGTAATATGTGACAATGATGTGACAATGATGATACCATACGACATTTCTGTTGTGACAAAATTACTAATTTGAGAAGTAATTAATCTGGCTCTTCCGTGCTTTGTTTTATAAGTCAACCATCAACATGATCGACTGTAATAAAGTTTGCCTTACACCACCACCATTGCTAACAGCTATTGACAATTAAAGTCTTCAGCACCATCAGGTGTATTTAATTTCTGGTATACCTCGCCACTCTAAGGCAGTTGAACGTGTTGGTAAAGATATCTCTGCAGCAAGCGCTACAGCAGCGGTTCTCAACCTGTGGGTCGCGACCCCCAGGGGTGTCGAATGACGATTTGCCAGGGGTCGCCCGAGACCATCAGAAATATGGGGTTGTCTCTTTTCCTGTTATTGTACAAAATTTCCTCAGTGGTAGTTACGACGTACTAGTTGTCTTACGATCATTGTCTTTTGAGGATAGACATGGAGACAATTAAATAATAACGATTTCGAACATTTTTTATTGTCGTAGCATTCTTATTTTTAGCAGTTTACATTGTGAACGAAAATTAATTTAACCGTTGGGGGTCGCCACATCATGGGGAATTGAATTAAAAGGGTCGCGGCACTATAAAGGTTGAGAACCGCTGCTCTACAGTTTATGGACATGAATCCCGACATAGAAAGATTTGACATGTGATGCATCCAGAACAGAACTGCCTATTGTTGGCTATAAGTCAGATTTTCTCAAAAGTATTGTGGCGAACCGGGTGCTCTATGTCCCGAGGCCTCTAAAACTGAAGATGGCTCTGCCCAGTCTGCTACACAGGGTAGGATTCAACACTAAGGCACGTGTCCGTCCGTCTTAGCTTTTTGACTAAGAATACTAGGCTATCACACTATGCACTCTATTTATCGCCCGTTTCCTTGGTGCACCGCACCCTTCCTATGACTCAATAGCACCGCTCTCTCAGCGCACGGCACCTATATCTCACCGCACCGCAACGCACCACACCTAGCTCTCAACGCACCGCACCTGAAGTGCTTCTACTTAGGGTGCTCCGCTCTCAGAATGCTTAATCCTTCGCGACTCCGGTCTTTCGGTGCTTCACTTCAGGGTGCCTCCTTACCGTAGGGTGCACTCCGCTTAAGGTGATTTCATATCACATGTTGTCACACAAGGTTCGGTCTTTGCAGTGCCGGATTGACGTGTAAACTACAGCCTACATAAGCTGCAGCTTTTAGGGTCGCACAATCTGCTGAGGCCTCAATCTCCCCTCAAAAAATCCTATTAAGAATATTTATTTATCATTTCCTTGTTATCTTATTTTCTCAGTTTGTTTTTTAAATATTTGTGATTTAACAACCTCTACAGACAAATCTAATTACAACGAAATAATATCCAATAATTCGCGTTTTAAGTGTAATTTAAAAGTAACAAGCTATATAAAAAAGTAAGTTTTGTTACTATACTAATAATAATGGTCTCTTTCGAGTTCCGATTATCGACGCCATACGAACTTTTATCTTTAAATGATTGTAAACTCGCTAAGCCTTTTGACAGTTGACAGTGACACGAATATGACCACGAAATTTTTGATTGGCTCTCGTTTGAAGATATTCAATATAGCTAATTTTTTCATGTTTCACCATGTGAATTTATCCTGTCGGATTGTAACAAGATGCTAGATAAGCCTTAACTGTTGCTATTTTGCAACACATTGCATAATACACACACACACAGACACACACACACACACACACACCATTTAGATTTATTGCATCGATCACAGTACTACTGCTGTCAGTGACTAGAAGCCAGTCAGAAAGGTTGGGCATTTAAAATATTTCATACTTTTTTTATAATTTTCATACCTACAAAAGCATCACCAGCAGTTGGAGCCTTTCTTCTGAGAGGACGGTTATCTGGTATTTTGCCCCGATAAGCCCTCGTGAATTTCTTAGAAATCACTTATGACACAAGAATTTAGCCTCTTCGAAACTGAGCCTTAAAAGACAATGGAAATCGTATTTCATCTACTTTAGTAGTGCAAGCTATCGACATGAAAATGACGTTTGATAACTAGAAGCAGCAACCGAATTCTATGGAGTATAACAAGTGCAACTGGCACCTATGTGGTGATTTGTAAGTAGTAACCCTTCTAATAGGATTGCAGCAGAGATGCTCAAAATACATGTGTTTCTTGTGCGTGTGAGTGAGATAGATGAACAAGGCAATTGCACTACTTGCTGAAGCCATGGACTCGCGGGGGAAATGTAGCAGTTGTAGCACTGATCGAGACTGACAAAAGCCTGCTATCACCTATTCACGTCAAACTAGGTTTGATGAAGAACTTAGTGAAGGTCATGGACCGGGTTTCGCTAGATAGCGTCGACTCAGCGAGGCAAAGATTAAAGAGGAAGTTTCGTGAGACCTCAGATTCAAGAGCTCTTCGAATATAACCAGTTCAACAATTTGCTGTAGATAAGTAAGTTCTGAGTACAGTGGCAGTTGCTTATTCTTATGTGCCTGACCTCTATCGAAATAGCCATAGGCAAGGGGGATTGTCTGTCGGGCAAAGATCAGTGTATCCATGAGGCGGCGAGACGTGTTGCTGTAGGCTGCAGAGGAAATGACTTTTGAAATAGGAAGGTTTGACTTTTACACCCAAATTCTCGATGAGATAATGAAGGTACTAAAGGAAATGAAGACTCCAAAGCTTCTCGTTTGACCGTGCCGAAGGCTACGGAGGGAAGCTGGAATTGAATTCCACTGCTATGGTGCGACGTATGAGAACGCGCAGTTGCAGATTTTGAGGGATGTCTGATTTAACGGGCCTGAAAGTGTGAGATGAGATGACGATCGTGTAGATCCAGAGGCTGAGACGTTAAGAGCTTTCTCAGTTAGACCGGTTTTGATGAATGAAGTGAACTGCATAGCATAACTTAAAACTTAGCATCATGGGCGCCCACATAAATTTCTCTAGGAGAGGGCAAAACACAATGGTCATGGCTACGCCACATAAATTTTTCGAAGAGGAGCAAAACACATCTTAAGACAATGGTCACGGTTAATATTTTAAGCAAGGTTTTAAAATTTAAATGGGAAATATTGGCATTTATATTTTCCAGGAAGGGCAAGTGCCCCTCTTGCCCAATGTTAAAATGGCTTAGGAGGCATTACTGCCTTGTGTGAAAGCCACTAGGGGCAATAACGGGGCTTGAACCCGCTCCGTCAGTCTGACGCTTTAGCACGTAACCCACTCTACCATCTTCCGCCCCTACTCATTATTATTTTGTACTGGATGCGTCGATTTATTTATTTTTATGTATTTTTTATGTATTTTATCCCAGCACTAGTTAACATTTGCTATGAGCTATCAGCATGTTCCCTATTGGATGATAGACGTGTTAGTTATCCACGTGCTACATTGGTTGGGACATGAGACTTGGTTTGATTAAGTCATAGTCGACGTGATGTTGTTACTGTATGTATCTTGGAGAATTCCCGGAGAAGAAATTAGCGAACGACTCAGCAAGGACACGAAATTGGTTTATAGTTTACCAGAGTTTTGTGAATTGCAGCTGTTTGTTGAAATTATGTTAGAATAGTATTTCTTTGTTGCAGATATGAGGAGTCTATGGTAGCGGTTTGTGGCGGAACGGAGGTGTTGTAGGTCAGATGGATAGTCAAAAGTATTGGTTATTTCAAGACGATGCAGGTGATACGAAACAAGACGGAATGCTTTTCACGTTGTGTATATCAACTGATTTATCGGACTGTAGCATGTATCCAAAGATCCACTTCCTTCATTCCATTTGGATTTCTTTCATAGCAACTTTGCGACGAGCATGGCGAACGTATTCAGTCCATTGGGAACGATGATGACTTCCAGAGTATTTATATGATAGGCTAATGTACAGTAGTTTTTGTTCGCTATATTTAGGCCTAATAATGTTTAATGTGTTCGCTGGTGACTGGTGAGTCCGATTTTGGATGCACAAATCCTGCCACAGTCGGCACAAAGAAAACCGGCAGTGGTGAAAGATGCTGAGTTGAGGACTTGAGGTGATTCTTTCGGTCTTGTCTTCTTTCAGCATTGGAGATGCGTTTGTTTTCCATGATTGTAGGACCAGTATGGACAAGTTTGCGCCATTGTGTGCGGTCCAGCCACTGTCTCCCAATTGTTTGGATCAATGTTGCACTGCTTCATGGTGACCTTTAACTGATCTTTGTATCTTTTGAGCTGTCCGCATTTCTGTCGACGACCGGATGAAAGTTCACCATACAAAAGATTTTAGGAAGGCGACTGTCTTCCATGCGATAGAGATGCCCCGACCATCTAAGCCTCATTTTCGACAGAGTGGCATCCACACTTACAGAGTTAGCCTTTTTTAGTACCTCCGTGTTATGTACTCTATCTTGCCAACGAACTAAAAGAATGGAGCGTAGACATCTTATAATTCAGGGGTGCATAACCTTTTAAGGTCGAAGGGCCACATTTTTCGGTTCCAAGACTCTGCGGGCCACATGCTCTTTTTCCAAAGCAGAAGTGGTACGTTGACAGTAACCGTTAGTAGTAATATTTAATATGGTTATGGATAAAATTTAATTCGGCAGGACTGATGGAATTAATAGAATTAATAGAATTTCTGATGAATACAATCAATCCAGTAGGAACAAATGAGATTGAAATGGTTAGTAAGTAAGTAAAGGTTTTCACCCGTAGGCTCATGCCCGTAGGGTCCGGTGCTGATCCCCGTATTTAGTAGCCAGCAGCCCATAGGTGGCTAAGCCATACATCGGCGGACGGTGGCCAGTCTCTTCCGCCGAACCTATGGTTACTATCGCAATGTTGCCATTGCTACTCATTTTTGATGTTACTACCGCCCTCTAGCGATTAAGGCTGAGTCGACCTTAGGGGCTCCTACGGGATTGAACCCGTGTCGTCGGCGTGCCTGCCCAGTGATATTACCACTCAGACTTATATGAAATGCCTCTAAGGTTCTAACGTGACGACTGTAGAGGGTCCAACATTCACCTCCATAAAGTAGAACGCCAAGGACAGTGGCATTGTAGACGTTAATTTTCGTCTGCACTTGGATACCATGTACCTTACATAATCGTTTTCGCAGACGTCCGAAGCTCACAGCAGCTTTCTGTATCCTGGTGTCTATCTCGTCGTCTAGCAGTGCAGTATCACTTAAGACAGAAGGTCACAGAACCGAGGTATGGAAATTTCCTTACTTGCATTATTTCCCGTTCGTCAATTATTATTTTTACTGGTTGTGTTGGACAATGGGGTGGTGGCTGATATAAGATTTCTGTTTTGGATAGGTTGATTGTCAGACCAAAGTTCTTTGCCGCAGAGACAAATCTGTTGGACATTGTTTGAAGAACATCTGCATTGCAGGCAAAGAATGCACAGTCGTCTGCATGTAGCAGTTCCTGAATAAGTGCTATAAAGACTTTTGTCTTTCCTTTCAGACAACTAATGTTGTAGAGTTTGCCATCAGTGCGGCATCTAATATAAATGCCTTCTGCTAAATCTTGGGTTGCCTCTCGAATGACTGCAGAGTAGAACAGTATAAATAGCAAAGGCGCTAGTACACAGAGGTTTAACACCTGTAAAATTTAAAATGCTTCTGACTTTTGTTGATACTCAAGCAACCATACCCTCGTGCATCTCTTTCACCACAGCGATGAATCCAGGACAACCAAGCTTCTATAGAATGACCCAAAGAGCTGATCGATTAATGGAATCGAATGCTTTTTTGATGTCGAAGAAAATGGCGTATAACGGCATGCTTTGTTCTTTGCATTTTTCCTGCAGTTGCCTTGCACAGAATATAATATCACAGGTGCCACGTTTTGGCCGGAACCCACATTGTGTCTCAGACAACACCCGGTCAGCCAAGTGTTCAGATAGCCTTCTTGTGAGCACCTTCGAGAGAATCTTCCCAGCAATTGACAAATAAAGAAATGCCTCTGTAATTGTCGCAGTCGGAGCGATCACCTTTATGTTTGTAAATTGGGATGATCAAAGCATCTTTCAGGTCATATGGCAGCAAGGCCTGATGCCAGATGGCAGAGAATAATAATCGATATATATATATATATATATATATATATATATATATATATATATATATATATATATATCGATAGGTGGCGCTAGTCGAAGCTGCCAAGTAAAAATCAGTCGTGTTATGTTTTGTTAATTTTCCTTAGACCTCGTTTCTGCGATTTTAGATTAACTAAAACTGAAATTGTTCGTAAAATAAAACGTGCATCGCGCAAACTTAACTAAAACTTGAGTATTCTTTGCGGAAACGACAGAAACGGTTTTCGTGTTTCGGCATCGCTGTATTTAAATGTTAACGCCATTTAAGATGGCTGACATTCGACGTCTTTAAAATCGTTGCGTTCTCACTTCTTCCAATCTTCCAAACAGTCGTTCAGCCAATACTGCGTTTGATCTATCTTTGGAATATGAACGTATTCGGTAGGACCAAGACAAGTAACTGCTGTGAAGCAGTTGTGTGAAACAATGGAACAAAGATACTAGGGAAAATGGTCCACTATCATGGTGGTTGAATACTGCTAGACACTACCTCAAGATACTACCGAACAGCTGTCCAGGAGATAGACAAAGACATTTAAAACATGGCCATGGCTTGATTTTTATGAATTGGAATATTAACCATAGGCCTATTGTAACTATTGTCATGCTTTACTGTAATAAACAATAATTGCAACAGAAAAACTAGAGCCAATTTTGCATTTTTTATTGTCAAATTCGTGTTCGGCACATAAAATTTAATACGAAATTACAAATATAATTTCTGTTACACGACTTTTCAAAATTTTTGTCCAGTGATATCAATGCAGCTCAAACAAAATGGTGTTGAAAATAAGCAAAAACATACCATTTATCATTTTGTGATCTTTCACCCATCCCACCAATGTGTCTGATTGAACGTCTTTAAAATTTACACACATAACAATTGACATTGTTTGTCATTTTAGCTAGAGCCTAATACAAAAATAATCTAGAAAGCTAAATAAAAAATTATACTCAAAATAATCGATTAGCCATCATCCTACTTAACCCGATGATGACGATGATGATGATGACGATGATGACGATGATGATGACGATGATGACGATGATGATGATGATGATGATGATGATGATGATGATGATGATGATGATGATGATGATGATGATGATGATGATGATGATAATAATAATAATAGAAAGAGCATCATGTGGCCCGCGATGCCGTCTGACTACGTACCGGAACGATCGATTGCAACACAAACATCAAAGCATGGTAAACATGTGACTATGCGAAATAACCTTTGTAAAACTTTCACTAGTATTTTCTCAAAGACCTTACGTGATGGGATAAATTTCAATGCACATCTGCGATCTGCATTAAAAATCTACACAGAATGGCACTAGAAAATATACAGCAAATGAAAATCTTGTTTAGCAGTGTAACGGATGCAATTTTTAAAATAAAGACAAGTGATCACCGATAAAATCAATCTACTCACAAGCAGGATCTCCCTTGTTTCCTTTCGGTCCTTGAGGACCTACAGAGTTCACGCCAATTAATAATTATGGCAGCTGTAAATCATAACTAATTCTTATGCAAAATGCCATCATCGTCAGCGCCACCGTCACCATCGTCGTCGTCGTCGTCGTCATCATCATCATCATAATCATCATCATCATCATTATTCACCTCTTAAAGTAAAACTATATTAAGCAATCATGATGGCAATATAAAACTGCTTTACATGGGCAAATTTGTGAAGCGGCGTCTCCTTTTTCTCCTTTATCGCCTTTCTCTCCTCGTCGTCCTGATGGACCAGTATCACCAGATGATCCTTTCATTCCAGGTGTTCCAACTGCACCACTAACGCCAGGAGGACCGCTAATACCTAAATATTCAAGCGGATTATTCAAGCGGATATATCATCTAATACATTGTGTAGCTCATTATTTTAAGTCATAGTTGGTTCAGGGCCAATATTCATGTGAGAAAAGTGCAAAAAAATAGGAGTAATTTTTATCCGGAATTGATAGGGTATCTTCGTCAACGATTCGTCATCATCGTCGTCGTCTCTAATCATCATTGATCTTCCATATACAAAATCCATCGCCGATGTCTCTTATCTTTTCGCGCATATAGCATGACTCCGACGTCCGCACACATGTTATCATGATATGATATCATATTGTGATATAATGTGATGTGATGATATGATGTTACGTGGCGTGACGTGACATGACATGATGGGATGTGATGCGAATTGGTGCGATGCGATATATGATGATGATAATTATTATATGACATGATGCAACATGACATTGACATGGCATGAAGGAGCATAGCATAATATACTTTTATAAATATATTAACTTTATTTGACATCTATGGAAGATGAAAGTTTAAGAAAATGTTATCTATATTCTTTTTTCTTTGAGCCTTTTTCTTATTTCGGCAATAACTTTGTAAAATTTAGACTAAGCTTGATTAAACTCTGTAGCGTAGTAGCACAACTACCCGTTGCATCTATTATTTCTGGCAACTTTAGTACTTCTTGAAACTGAATACAGCATAATTATTTATGTGCCTCATATGATTTTGTCAGTGGTGACCACTAAGCGGATGAGCGGATGGCAAGGAAGCATTTCGTGCTCACGTGAAGACCTGATCTTCTCGTCAATGAAAAGGATAAAGTCAACTTCTGTTGACGAGGAATTTGCGCAACAACTGATTTGATCGCGCCAAACGAGCTAGGCTACTGTCAATTCCTGCGCAAAGCGCTTCTTCAGGTACTTACACGATGCAAGTCATCGTTAATAATTGATAAGTGGGGCAGAATTCTTCACAGTGAGACCACCAACTGTCACAAACGTGACATTACGTGACATTGGCTGGGCTCAAATCGTCTCCAGCTCAATACTGCAAAGACAGAAATTATATGGATGGCAACCGGAAGACAGCAGCACCCCAAGCCCCTACGTCAGAAATCTCGGCATCTATAACGATAATACCCCCACGACGAGGCAACACGTGACACGCACTGTCGCCAGCTACTTTGCGGTTGATCCGCAGCATACGAAAATATGTCTCTCTTAATGCCATGAAGACTTTGATCAGTGCCTTAGTTATCACTAAACTCGACTACAGTAACGCCACCTTAGCTGGGCTCCCGAAACACATCCTTGGCAGACTCCAGAATGTACTTCATGCGACTGCACGCCTGATCCATCGATCGAGGAAGTATGATCACACCACGCCACTGTTGATCGACCTACACTGGCTCTCTGTCCCCGAGCGAATAACTTAGAAGCTGGCAACCATCGTCTATCGGTGCCTGCACGATATCGGACCATCCTATCTCCGGTGTGAACTCCAGAGATCGGCAGACATAGACAGTAGAAGGCGTCTGCGATCTGGCTCCACTCAAGCACTGCTCGTGCCGCGCACACGCCTTGCCACTGCCGGCGACTGTGCCTTCCCGGTTACCGCAGCGAAAGCCTGGAATCGTCTTCCCACCTGTGTTCAAACATCACCTTCTCTGGGCATATTTAAGAAGCGACTGAAGACTTGGCTGTTCGAGATCAGCTATTCTGTTAAATCTTGATCGATATTATTCATGTACTATGAATTCAAGTAGTCCTTCTAGGATGATTTACCACATAAATCTTAGCTTTAAATAAATAAATAAATAAATAAATAAATAAATAAATAAATAATAAATAAATAAATAAATAAATAAATAAATAAATAAATAAATAAATAAATAAATAAATAAATAAATAAATAAATAAATAAATAAATAAATAAATAAATAAATAAATAAATAAATAAATAAATAAATAAATAAATAAATAAATAAATAAATAAATAAATAAATAAATAAATAAATAAATAAATAAATAAATAAATAAATAAATAAATAAATAAATAAATAAATAAATAAATAAATAAATAAATAAATAAATAAATAAATAAATAAATAAATAAATAAAAATAAATAAATAAATAAATAAATAAATAAATAAATAAATAAATAAATAAATAAATAAATAAATAAATAAATAAATAAATAAATAAATAAATAAATAAATAAATAAATAAATAAATAAATAAATAAATAAATAAATAAATAAATAAATAAATAAATAAATATTACAGATGAGTGACGTTCAGGAAGGTAGCAATGGTTTCTATAGCTTGTATCAAAACTTGGCTGCATCAGTCTCATCTCCATTGAGTCGGGCGTAAAGGTGAACGGCGCCTACTACTGGGATGTGCTGCTACAGGAGATGCTTTCTGCCATCTGCTCACAAAGCCAATGCTGCCATTGTATGCTATGTAGGCTACTTTCTTCTACATGTGCTCTGTCCACACACAGGTTCCATACTCCAGCGTCGCCACTCCTCTTTATCTTGAGCTTTATCTTCAGGGCTTGAAGAGTCGAACGTGGCGTTACGTCATCATCGATGTCCTTGGTCGCCCTCTCTGTACTTTCTCATTAATTTTTCCTTCTAGTACTTCTCTTTGTAAGTTTGATTCTTCTCTCAGAACATGACCTATCCACTTCTTTTGTCTTGTACGAATAGCGTTTATTAGGCTGTTCTTCTTTTCTATCCTCTTCCAGACTTCTTAGTCTGTTATTTTTTCCGTCCAGCTGATTTTTTCCATTATTCGCCAGATGCACATTTCGATTGCCTCTGGTCTCCTTATGTCTTCCTTTCTGAGCGTTCAAGTTTGATCCATAGTACTATAATACTATATACATATAAATCTATGTACTGCAAAAATCATAATGACGCTACGTTTTGTTTAGCTGCAAATAAAACATGTGGTGTGGAACTTGCAGACAGATTTGTGGAAGATTCCCTCAGTTACATTGCTGTAGAGTTTTATGAAGATTTGTCAAAATTTTGTAAAGTTATTGCTAAAATTAAAAGGGTTTGATTTCAATTCGTACACTGTGTAGTTTGCACCTAGAATATTTTCTCTCAACTAGTATCGGTTTGCTACTCCCTGAAAGACTCGCATGGTTCATGTTTGGTACAGTATTTAGCTGGAGACGATTTGAGCCTAGTCATTCTGTCATTTCTTATGTCTTCTTCACTTAGGCCATCTTCTGTCAGTACTGATCCTAGGTATACGAATTTTGGTACTTGTTCTATTATTTCCTCTTTTAGTTTTATATTAACTTTCCCCTTCTTGTTCCGCGTGACCATTGCTTTAGTTTTCTGTATATTTATTTTTAGCCCCACTTCTTCTCCGGCCTTGCTTATTTCATTGGCTAATATTTGTAGGTGATCTGCTTTTGTTGTTATCACATCTATGTCATCTGCAAACCTTAAGTTATTTATTGTTTGTCCATATACTTTTACTCCAGCATCCTCTTCTTTTGTGTTTTGTATTGCTTTTTGCATTACCACATCTAGTATTATATTGAATAGCAGCGGAGATGAGCCACATCTTTGTCACGTTCCAATTGTTATCTCAGACCATTCTGTTAGTTCCCCATTAATTTTCACTCTGCTCATTGTTTTACTGTATAAGTTTTTTATGAGATTCACTAGCTTCTCTGGGATACCATAGTGCTTCAGTGCTTGCCATAGATCTTCATGCTGTATGCTGTCAAATGCTTGTTTGAAGTCAATGAAACTGTGGTAAATTTTCCTATTTGTTTCGCAATATTTTTCTACTATCCTTCTGATCGTATGTATTTGATCAATTGTACTCCTTCCCATTCTGAAGCCTGCTTGTTCCTCTGTCAATATTTCTTCTGAGTAGTGTTTGAGTCTTTGTTGTAGCACATTTGTATATATTTTCCCTGGTATACTGAGTACGCTTATTCCTCTATAATTATTGCAGTTTGTTTTATCCCCCTTTTTATGTATTGGTACTATTATGGCTTTTCCCCATTCCTCTGGTGATTTTTCTTCTTCGAATATTTTATTGCATAGGTTGTGGAATATATTCACTGTAATTTCCTCTCCTGCTTGTAGCATTTCATTTCTGTTGTTATCATATCTGTTCCTGGAGATTTTCTAACTTTCAATCTTTTTATGGCTTCTTTTATTTCCTCATATTTCCTTATATTTTATTTTAATAAGGAAAATTGGACTAGCAAGTGCAGCATTTGGAAAACTTCAGAAGATATGGAAAGACAAACAAATATCACTGAAAACAAAACTAAAGCTATATAATACACTGATCAAACCAATACTATTATATGGATCAGAATGCTGGACCACAAAGAAGAAAGACGAAAGAAGATTAATGACTGCAGAAATGAACTGGTTAAGAGGAATAGCAGGAATCAGCAGAAGACAAAGAATAAGAAATGAAACGATCAGAGAAAAGACAGAGCAAAAAGAAACGATACTCGAATCAATACAGAAACGAAGACTGAAATGGTTTGGTCATGTTGAAAGAATGAAAGAAGAAAGACTACCAAAGAAAGCACTATACAACTATGTTGAAGGGAAAAGGAGAAAAGGAAGACCAAGAAAAACATGGATAGAAAACTTAAAAGAGGATGCAGAAGAAATGCAAATGAACTTCATCCAATTGACCAGAGCAGCAAGAGACAGACAGAAGTGGAAGGAACTCGTTCAAACCCATCTTCCAACCCAATAGGGAAAGACGGAAGGAAAGAAAGAAGAAGATTCTGTCATTTCTGCGACGCAGTTCGTAATTCGTGATTGGAGTTGTTGGGTGAGGGCTGAGTGACAACTCCCATATAGGCTACTTGGGTATCATCTGCATATAGGCGCGCCTGCAGATAGATCGACCAGGTATAATGCAAAGAGAATGGGTCCGAGGACCAAACCTTGAGGGACCCCATTCGTGATTGGGTAATTCTCCGTTGTTGAGTTGACGCAGTGTACAGAGTATGTGCGCTGTATGTATGTGCGTTTGATGAGAACCATGCAAGTGCGGTGCCGCCAACTCCGTAAGTTATTTCCAGCCTATCCAGCAGAATGTCGTGGTCGACAGTATCGAACGCTGACGTCAGCTCTAATAATATAAGTGTCGTTATCTTTCCGGTGTCGAGTTCACATAGAATATCCGCAATTACCTTCATGACCGAGAGGGCTTGCATACTTGCGGCGACTTCTTCGACCGTCAGCGCTCGGAAAGTGCTGAACGAGTGGAGTGGATTTGCTGGTCTAAACACTGGTGGGGCGAACATTTCAGTGGCAGGCGTATTTTCCGCACTTTTTCTCCTGATACTCACGGCGATAAGATCAGCTATAATTGAGTCGGACGCTTGTGTACGTCCACGTCCGAGCGTCTAGAGTAATCCATTGCTGTGCGGATTGCCCAGCTTCCACTTTTCGATCCCAAAATAATTTTTTTCGTCGGTCGGATGATTCGTCTGTATTCTTTACGTTGCACTTCCCAGAGCATAACCTCCTGGACTTCTGATTGTTGCGCCCGATGCATAAAGCTTTTTTTTGCTCGCAACACCCTTTTGCGTCCCGACAATCATCATCGAACCCTGGGTCAGAGGGGCGTCAGCGACGCGTGACAGTTGTAGCTGTAGAGAGTTTGTTTAGTACTGTAATGATCTCTTTATTATATCATCATCATATTTGCTTTCTGCCAGCTCATCAGCGGCAATAGCTAGACACAAAATGTTTCCAAGAAGTTCTATCTTCTGTCAATCGTCTTCCTTCTACTATTGTAATTCCTTTCATGTTCATGTCTTCTCTGATGTTGTCCATCCACTTTTTCCTGGGCCTTCCTCTTCCTTTGTTTCCTTCTATTTGAGTGTAGAGAGCCTTGTATGGTAGTCTCCTTTAGTCTTTTTCTTCTAATTTTGTCGTTTATTGTATCTTTCATGTTGAGACGTTGTCTGATGTCTTCGTTTCTTATTTTTTGCAGTCGGGTTACTCCCAGGATTCTTCGTAAGCACGTCATTTCGGCCACCAGTAGTCTCCTTTCGTCTGTTTCTTTCATGCTCCATGTTTCTGCTCCATATATAATTTGTGGGACTACTATGGTGTTGCATATTGTGACTTTTGTGTTGATGTTTATGCCTTTGCTGCTCCAGATTTTTTGCAATCTCCCCATCGTTTGCAGTCCTTTGGCGATTTTTTGTTTTATGTCTTCTTGATGTCTTCCATTACTGCTAATTTCTCCTCCAACATAGGTGAAACTTTCGACTTGTTCTATTGTTGTGTTATCTAGTGCTGTTTTGATTTGAGCTTTTCCCTTTCTGCTGATTGCCATTATTTATTATATAGTTCCGCCATTTCATCCACGTCCATCTCCGCCCACGCTTCATTATTATAGAGTGAGGAGAGCTTGACTTTTCGCTGGAAGGCGTGTAGATCGAGCTTGCTCCATGCACGACGAGTGGTTGAAGCGCAGTTCGGGGTAGAACGTGCGAGCTTTACGTCACATAGGAGAAGAAGTTGGTCGGAGAGTCCGGTGTTGACCACTGACACAGGCGACGGAACGGTTTCTCTACGGACGGCGACACGATATCGATGACCCCTCCGGCGGCATGTGTTGCACGAGTGAGGTTGAGGGTTAAATCGTAGGTGTTGAAGAGTTCCTTCGCGGGGTCTTCTTATCTGTCCAGGCGCACGTTGAAGTGCCCCGCTGCATAGATTTATCGAGGCCAGGCGGTTCAGAAATTCAGACAGCTCCGCGAAGAATATCTGAGATATTGCCGCTGAGCCGGGTCGGTATATTACCGCTAAGCACACATGACGACTCTGACGTGACTATCTCCACTTTTTTACCAGCCTCGAGCGCAGTTGTCGAACTTCCTTATCCAGTACTTCAAATGCCAGAACAATTACATCCAGCATTTCCGCCAGAAGAGCAACATCGTCTGCAAAGTCCAAGTCGGTAAATGTTTAATTTCCAAGTGCTGTCCCCACGATTGCGGATTCGTGGTGGACGGTTCTTTCCATTATACCAAAAGGAGCAGAAAGAGATCTGGATCACACCTACAACCATGTCTGGAACCTGTGTTTATTGGAAACCATTGGACATTTGACCTTCATACCGAACTGCTCTGACTATAGGTCTCTTTCACCAGTTCGACAATCTTTGGGATTGCCCGATCGATAGCATTAGTTTCCATAGTGCAGGTCTAAAACCGCTCTGTTAAGACCCTTGCTTAATCAGCAGGCGCTCTTTGACCCTTGATAGCAGAATTGATGCTAAGATTTTCCCAGGAACGGAAGGAGGATTATACCTCTATAGTTTTTACACTCCCTCCGACTGCCTTTGCCTTGTGGAACAGAATAATGACGTCTCGTTTCCAATTGTCAGGTGCAAATCCTCTGATCCAGACTCTGTGGAAGACTCGTGTTAGCCATTATGTGGCAGACGCCAGGAGCCTTTCAGTTCTTTGCCCGTTGAATGGCTGGCTGCAGTTAACTCGTCTTTGATTGGCGGGTCACAAATAACAGTATCGTCAACATTGTTTGGCAAGGTGGCAGGTTCATTCGGCGACGTGGTATGGGTGGGACGGTTCTTTCAACAGGAAACGACCCGTTTCCTGTTGAAGAGGGCGTAAAAGTGCTCCTTCAATCGCTGCAGCTTCTGAGTCATTCCCGTACGAATCTGGACGTCGCGGGAATTTATTGGGCAACATGTATAAGGTTGTTTCACGATGATGATGATGATGATGATGATGATGATGATGATGATGATGATGATGATGATGATGATGATGATGATGATGATGATGATGATGATGATGATGATGATGATGATGATGATGATGTCCGATCATCATCATCATCGTGAAACAACCTTATACATGATGTCCGATCATCATCATCATCATCATCATCATCATCATCATCATCATCATCATCATCATCATCAAATCGCTTGGACAGCCGAGGTCCGTTGCGCTAATCTACCACTAGTGGAGTGTCCACGTCCTAGTGCAATGTGCCATTCGCGCGCCATAGCGATTTGCAAAGGCACATTTTAGTTGACCTGATCAGCTTCAGCTTCTGCTGCTTTTTCATCCGCTCACTGTTGACGATCTTGGCGAATTGTTTGCATTGTTTCTGTAGACGCTTCAGCTCAGATAACTTGTTTAGCTGTCCGCTTCTCCTCTATTAGTTTCAAGGTGATGTCACTAATCCACTCTTGACGGGAGCTGGACGGGAGCTTGGAAGGATTTAATCTGCATTACTACAACTAAGACTACAGCGCCACGAATCGCATATGGCCCGATATTTATGTAACTATTAACCTTTGTCTCCAGTTGTCCCTTTTGGACCTTGCATTCCTTTAGCTCCGTCTCTTCCTACAAAAAAGTTAGCACAAAGACGTTGATGACGGTATTACGTTAAGCATCAAGAAGCATGTATACTGATAATCATACTGTACATTTAAAAAGTTGCACATGGGCTGACATAAGATATGCATGGGCGTTTACCAACATTAACAAGAAGATCCATGATACAGTAATTGTCGTTTGATATCCATCTTCTTACAAAGCAGAGATTTATTGCGATCCACTAACATTGCTTCGCAGGTGCAAGAGGCTCAACCGTCCTCTAAATTAACACTGTTTTGGACCTGCTGTATTGTCATAGTACAGAGTTAAAGGAGAAAAAAATATTTCATTACTTCTGTCACGTGCACACACACGCGCACGCGCGCATAACAACGTCTCGTATGAACAGGGGATAACTGGGGATGCATCTCAAACGGATTAGCGATTAGTGATGTATATTCACAAAGATATGTACATACACATAGCCAGACAATGCCATCCACAAATTCGCTTCCAGCAATATAACAATAAATTTTGGCACTATGACGTTGTACACACCAGACTAAAATGGCTTTTATATTTCAACGAATAATTCGAGCAAGACAAAATAGCGCCGAGAAAATCGCGGCGACAAATTAGCGCCGACAAATTAGCATCGAACTAAGAACCGATAGAGAACTAAACTTGAATGCGCCTTCGTGAGCTGATGGTGCATCAACCATCTTTTCTCATATTTCGCTGCCAATTTCGCAGGGTTTTCAAATAATATTACGTCAAGGCTAATTTAACTGTTAAAAATGTATTTTCATAATACCCAATAACTAAATACACACTTTTCCTAAGTTTTATTCTATACTCTGGGTTGATAACATAGATATTAATTTAAATCTATGTTTTTCGATAAATTTAAAATATGAAATATGACAAAAAATATTTCAGTCTTTGACTGAGTTCCGAATGCGCCTTCGTGAGCTGATGGTGCATCAACCATCTTTTCTGATATTTCGCTGCCAATTTCGTCCAAAACCTGTGTGACAATGGCGTCCTATTCTTCTGCGTCTCCCGACTCATTCAGAATGTCATCGAGTTCGTTAATCATTTCTTCGGTCATATCCATTCGAGCTCTTTGCCGTCCAAATTCCTTCATTATAGTGGCCGTTTTCTGCAGACCCATAACCTTATTCATAGCAGCCATCGACTTTGTTGTGGTTGCCATGGCATCGGTCATCTTCATATTAGATTGCATTAGCTTGCCCTGAGTTCCAATTCATTGAACCTTCGACCCAACTGCAAATGTCTTCGTTTTCTGCTCCCGCAGGTTAAGTAGCTGTTTTGCCGAAACGGCGAGTGCCTCTTTGTTGCCCTGTTTTGCTGCTTGCTTGATTTAAATCTCAAGTTTCTTTTTCTGTCGCTCAAGATCATGGCGCTCGCGCTCACGATCTCTTTGCGTTTTAGGGATTACTCTGTCTGTCTGCCGCATTTGTTCCTCAATAGCTCCACTGAAGTCGGAGTGAAGATAATTTCTAGCAGCTCTTCCAGTTGATGATGGTTCTCTTGCCCTGTCTGCAGAGACTGCTGCTGGATCCGATCAGCCCGGACCCCTCGTGGATCGTCTGTTTTTGCCCATTTGCTTAGACGGCACAATTCGTCCGTCACACCATCGGTGATGCAAATCACTCGTTGTTGCATTGGTCCTCAGTCGTCTAGACTACGGCAACTCGACGCTTGCTGGTGTCTCCTGTCACCTGATTGCAAAACTGCAGTCAGTCGGGACTCAGTCCTAAACGCAGCTGCCCCTTTGATTTTTGCAGCTCGGAAATACGATCACGTTACGCCTCTTCTACGCGAGCTACACTGGCTTCGTTTCCCGGAGAGGATTGATTTCAAACTTGCTACGTTGGCATTTAAATGTCTCAATGGATCGGCGCCTTCATATCTGGCAAACGCTTTCGGCCGCGTGTCTGATGTCAAAACTCGATGCCACCTGCGCTCGGCGTCTACGACTGACGTTCTCGTGCCTCGAGTACGGCGTTCAACGATCGGTGGCCGTGCTTTTCCGGTCGCTGCTGCTCGCGTCTGGAATGGACTTCCGCCTCACGTGAGGTCATCAACGACGCTGGAGACAATCAAGAAGCACCTTAGAACTGAGCTATTCATTAGATTATGCTTTAAATTTATGTTTTCTCTCATAACAATGCAAAGAATATCATGGACAGAAAAACAAACAAATGAAGAAGTCATGAAAAAAGCAAATACCAAACGTAAATTCTTTAACATCTGCCAAAGACGAAAATTGAGTTATTTTGGTCATGTACAAAGAAACAACAAAGATAGCCTACAGCAAACAATACAACAAGGTATCATGCCAGGAAAAAGAAAAAGAGGTCGGCCGAACAGAAGATGGGTGGACGACATAAAAAGCATCTAAAGAAAGAACTACCTGGAAATGCCTGATTCATGACGTCACCTCGTCTTCAACTAATGAAGGAAAGAGGAAATGATGATGATGATGATTCATTAGATGCTATGATGTAATGTGACCACCTCTCTGTACTTATATAGCAGGGGTGCATAACCTTTTAAGGTCGAAGGGCCACATTTTTCGGTTCCAAGACTCTGCGGGCCACATGCTCTTTTTCCAAAGCAGAAGTGGTACGTTGACAGTAACCGTTAATAGTAATATTTAATATGGTTATGGATAAA
The DNA here is from genome assembly GCA_018105865.1 of Metaphire vulgaris. Taxonomy (NCBI): domain Eukaryota; kingdom Metazoa; phylum Annelida; class Clitellata; order Crassiclitellata; family Megascolecidae; genus Metaphire; species Metaphire vulgaris. The sequence goes on from CM030857.1 coordinate 4,418,064, forward strand.
ATTTAATTCGACAGGACTGATGGAATTAATAGAATTAATAGAATTTCTGATGAATACAATCAATCCAGTAGGAACAAATGAGATTGAAATTATTAGTGCTGTAATTTAAATGTAGAATTAAAGGCTAAGGACTTGTTAATCAAAAAATAATATGACCATGTTCAATTATATTATTAATTCATAAAATTTAAAAACCAAACGTCAATCGTCTTTTTTACCCGATGGAGTTGTTGAGGCTGAACGTCTTTAACAATCTTATTCATATTTTGTGACAGTTCACTTGTTGCAACTTTCAAAACCGAGCACTCAACCTGAACCTTAGAACATTTTTTAAAAATTTCATTACAGAAAATGTTTGTTCACACAAGTAAGTGCTTCTAAATAGTCGCGAAGGCCTTAAAGTGGCCCGAAATGCTTTATTGCTTTCATATTAGCGCTGCAGAAGAAGCCATTCGTTTCAAGGGTCTAAATCACCATCAATTCAAGTTGTTTATAGAAGAGATGGGTGCCTCTTGCCATGACATACCATATTCACAGATGGGAGAGAGTAGAGAACGAATTTTAGAATTCTTTGCCGAACTGATAGCAGAAATTCGTGAATTTCTTAACAGCAATGGCATAATAATAAATAATAATCACTAGGTTTAAGGGTGTAGCGACAGCAAGACAGCAAGAAAACCTTCGGGGCCACTTTAAAGCCTTTGGGGCCACTTTCCATTGAAATCCTGGAAACGTCCGCGGGCCACAAAAAAATCGCCGGCGGGCCACCAGTGGCCCGCGGGCCACGGGTTATGCACCCCTGTTATATAGGCAATTTTATTTCTGTTTCATATTGTTATTGTTACGTGCCCTTGCAGTCGTTAGACAATATGTCACGTTAATCTTGTCGTTTAATAATAATAATAATAATAATAATAATAATAATAATAATAATAATAATAATAATAATAATAATAATAATAATAATAATAATAATAATAATAATAATAATTCGTCAGCCGCATCAACCGTTCGCAATTCTGGATTTTCAGTCGCTTCAGGCAACTTCTCCTTAACGAAGTCCATGGGAAGGCCTTTCTCGCTCGTCACAGAATTCGCTGACGTCTTGATCGCTGCAACGACCTCTGTTTTTCCTTCATCCTTCTTTTTTCTGCTGTCGTATTCGAACGCGTTTTCTGACGTCGTTCGTCTGACGTAATTCGTAATTCGAAACCGAGTGCGATTGTGACCTCACGCTCGGTTGACTCTGAGCGCAATTGGAGTGGAACGAATCCAGGTAGGCGAAACTACCGCCCATAAGTTCCATCGACCCCACGCCGGTGGCGGCGGCGGGGAGCAGTTTATCCAGGTCGTCTACGTTAATCGACCGCCACTCGTCTTCGACTTCGACCGTCAACAGACCGGAAGTAGAAATCACCGGATAGGACATCACCGAAAGTAGAAATCTGTTGGCTGCGGGGGTCCTGTCCGCGGGTCGATGGTTCCACGCAGAAGCGGATAATCGGTAAATCGGGTGACTGATGGCTTTCCGCTTGAACCCTCAATTCACTACTTTTCATTTCTTCAATAAAACTCGGCATTGAGAACTGGTTGAAGCTGAAGTTAAGCTAATAGTAATTTAATTACCAGTGTCCATCGCAAGAAACCTTTGCTCTTGATGCATTTAGTTGGACGATGCAGTCTGAGCTTGTGGTAAGTCCACGTTCAATCCCAAACCGTGTTTATCAGCATCTTCCTTAACGAGAGCGTCAACTTGAATCGGTTGTGTTGTAGGTGTGAAAGGTTCACGCATAGCAATTGGAAGGGCAGGTTTTTGGTTTTCGACGAAAAGGTACCTTAAAATGCGACGTTATTAAATAGCTGCGCTTCTTGGACGTGGTCGTACACAAGTGTCCGACTCGATTAAAGCTGAGCTCTTCGCTGAGTGTATCAGGGAAAAAAGTGCGAGAATACGCACTGCCACTGAAATGTATGCTCCGCCAACGTTCAAACCAGCAAATCCCCTCCACTCGTTCTGCACCCTCCGGGCGCTGACGGTAGAAGAAGTCGCCGCAAGCATACGGGCACTCCCGGACAAACACTGCTCCTTGGACCCATTACCAACTAGTCTACTCAAAGAGAGTGCTGAATTTTTAACTCCGTTTATCACTGAGCTCTTCAATCGCTCGATCTCCTCGGGGACAGTGCCTACTATCTTTAAGACCGCTTATGTTGTTCCTCGGATCAAGAAATCTAACTCTGACCCCTCAGATGTCAAATCATATCGACCGATCTCCAACCTATCGGTTCTTTCTAAGCTACTGGAGCGCCTTGTAGCAAGTCAGCTCAACCAATATCTGACGACTCACAAGCTGCTTCCAAGTCTGCAGTCGGCCTACCGCGCCTCACACTCGACCGAGACAGCGGTCCTGAAGGTAATTGCAGATATCCTACGTGAACTCGACACTGGAAAGGTAGCGGCACTGATACTACTAGACCTGACTTCAGCGTTCGATACTGTCGACCACGACACTCTGCTGAAGAGGCTGGAAATAAGTTACGGAGTTGGTGGCACCGCACTTGCATGGTTCTCATCATACCTTAACCAGCGCACTTACTCTGTACGTTGTGCCAACTCAACATCGGAGAATTACCCAGTCACAAATGGGGTCCCTCAAGGTTCAGTCCTCGGACCCATCCTCTTTGCATTATACCTGGTCGATCTACTCGACATAGCTCACAAGCATGATCTGCAGGCACACCTATATGCAGATGATACCCAAGTATATGGGAGTTGTCACTCAGCTCTAACCCAACAACTCCAATCACGAATTACAAACTGTGTCGCAGAAATGACAGAATGGCTAGGCTCAAATCGTCTCCAGCTCAATACTGCGAAGACAGAAATCTTATGGATGGCAACCGGAAGACAGCAGCACCTGCTCCAATCCACTTCGGTCCGGATCAATGGTCACGATATCCATCCAAGCCCCTATGTCAGAAATCTCGGCATCTATATCGATAATACCGCCACGACGAGGCGTGACACGCACCGTCGCCAGCTGCTTTGCAGCACTGCGGTTAATTCGCAGCATACGAAAATATGTCTCTCTCACTGCCCTGAAGACTTTGATCAGTGCCTTAGTAATCACTAAACTTGACTATGGCAATGCCACCTTAGCAGGGCTCCCGAAATACCTCCTCGACAGACTCCAGAGCGTACTTCATGCGGCTGCACGCCTGATCCATCGATCAAGGAAGTATGACCACATCACGCCACTGTTGATAGACCTACACTGGCTCTCAGTCCCTGAGCGAATAACGTATAAGTTGGCAACCCTCGTCTATCGGTGCCTGCACGACATCGGTCCCTCCTATCTCCGGTGCGAACTCCAGAGATCGGCTGACACAGACAGTAGAAGGCGTCTGCGATCTGGCTCCACTGAAGCACTCCTCGTGCCGCGCACACGCCTTGCCATTGCCGGCGACCGTGCCTTCCCGGTTACCGCAGCGAAAGCCTGGAATCGTCTTCCCATTTCTGTCCAAACATCAACTTCTCTTGACATATTTAAGAAGCGACTGAAGACTTGGCTGTTCGAGATCAGCTATTCTGGTAGATCCTGACCTATAGGCCTATTATTCATGTACAATGTAATGTGTTCGAGTAGTCCTTCTAGGACGATTTACCACAAAAATCTTAACTTTCAATAAATAAATAAATAAGCTGTGTGTAGGCTGAGATACGCTGAAAGAGATAGAATGATTCTCTCGGAATCACTCGGATTATCTGTAACGCGTGTTATTCGACGACCAATTTTGTCGATGAATTCGCTGCCTTCTGCGTTGAGCGGTCCCATAGTTTCGAATACAATCAGAATGAATTTGTATTAGGCGGGAAGGCCGGAGTATTTGTGGCGCTTGCGTGTTTCTGCATTTTCCGCTGCGGCTCCGAGTGAGTTTGAGGTTAAGATGCAGGTAGGATTTCTCCTTCTCATATTATAGATTATGGAGTGCCTCAAGGATCTGTTCTCGGGCCTGTACTGTTCAGCCTTTACACCACACCACTTTCATCTCTAATTAATTCCCTCAAATTAAACCACCAACTCTATGCCGATGACACTCAGCTATTCCTTTCCTTCTCACCTCTTTCATTCAATGCTTCTATTATTGAGCTTGAATCTGCATTCTCGTCAATCTCTGCATGGATGTCATCTAATCTCCTCGCTCTCAACCCATCTAAGACAGAGTTTCTTTTAATCGGACTACCCCAACAACTCAAAAAAATTGACAAACCGCTGCTGTTTAACATATACATCGAAGAATTAGTACAAGAGGCGATGGAGAATACAGATAAGGGAGTTAAAGTTGGAGGAGTACTACTAAAGGCGCTGCGCTTCGCAGACGATCAGGCCATGCTAGCAAGCAATCAAAAAGGGCTCCAGGAAGTAATGGATAAACTGATACAAGTGTCAGAAAAATATGGAATGAGAATCAATACAAAAAAGACTAAAGTTATGGTAATAAGTAAAAAAGAAGGAATGGGAGTGGAAATAAAGGTTTATGGACAGATCATAGAGCAAGTGAAGGAATTTAGCTATCTAGGAAGTCTGATAACAACCGATGCCGGATGCAATAAAGAGATAAGAAGACGTATAGCAATAGAAAAGGAAGCTTTTTACAAGAGAAAGGAGCTGATGCAAAGTAAACTAAAACTAAACCTAAAAAAGTTTGGTAAAAACATTGATATGGAGTGTGGCGTTGTATGGGGCGGAGACGTGGACAATGAGAAAGGAAGATATAAAACGACTAGAGGCTTTTGAAATGTGGATTTGGAGGAAAATGCTAAAAGTAAAATACACAGAGCATAAGACAAACGAGGAAGTCATGAAGGAAATAGAAGAAGAAAGAAGCCTGATAGATACAATCCGGAAAAGGTAGAGAAATTGGATGGGACATGTCCTCCGGCATGACTCTTTACAATAATCGAAGGAAAAATGGAGGGAAAGAGAGTGAGAAATAGACCGAGAAAGATGATGTTGGAGTGGATGATGAATAAAGGATATCAGGAACTCAAAGAAGAAGCAAGCAATCGATCGGAGTGGAATAACTGGATACCTAGACCTGTCGAGAGACAGAAACACTGATGACGATTCATGTTCATATTCACATTCATGTTAGATGTTCATATATGTTCATAACGCCAATGTTGTTGCTAGACCGAGAAGAAAATATCAGAGTGCTATTAATAGGTGCGACATAGTTAAGCATTACGTGGTCAAATGAGCATCAAATTTGCCTTGGTGCCCTATTCAACTAACATTTGGAAATATGCAAACGGACAGTAAAGAATGAAGTGAGCTAGACGTATGTGTTATTTATCTTATACTGGATATGTTAAGTTATTATAATACAGATGGTATAGTATGGGTGAAATATGGGAGAACTTTGTTGACTTAGTAACAGCGCGAATGAGTGCATTTCAAATTGATTACAATTTAGAGATGGAGGCTTTTGGAAGGGAGTTACAGTTACAGTTACAGTGTTAGTAGTTACAGTGAGTGGACTATTGAAGTGACGATTATGGAGGAAGTTTTGGCATCGAGGCAGAGATGTAGGCGACGGAGGTCACGAATATGAACATAACAGACTTTTGAAAGTTGAGAGATTTGTGATTCGAAGTTTAGCAAAAATAAAATTCGAATCCGAGATTTGTGCAGTTAGAACAGGGAACTAAAAGCTTAGGATTGTCATTTTTTGAGTTGTGGAGGCAGTCCAATTAAAAGAAACCCTGAGGTGGGTTGAGAGCAAGATTGGATTTCATCCATGCAGAATTGATGAAAATGCTCGTTCCGGCTCAATGATAGAATGTTAAATGAAGAAGATGAAAAGGAAAGGAATAAGTACGATTCTAAACATTGAATGCTTTCTAATTCTCTAAGCAGTGCTCGATAGCCAATTTTCTAATAATAAAAAGTCTTAATCATGGAAGTCAGAATTCACTTAGTGTGTGAGAAATCACAGCTATTTACGTGAAATAGTTTAAATGCTGTATTTACTGCTTTTATCTGTGTGGTCAGTCTAAATTTATAATTTGTTAAAACTTCTATTAACGGTTTAAATTAAATTGCTATAAAGAAAACAAATTATTGCAATGTACCAGATAGGCCATTATCGCCTGGTCTTCCCGAGTCACCCTTTCTTCCTGAAAAATATACAGCATTGTGCGTTAACTTATGTATGTAAACGATTGTCTAACTATAACAGTACAAATCACTCGACTATACGTATATAATATGGGGCGAGGATATGTTCTGGCAAAAATGGACTGGATTAATCAGTCATCCCTGTAAATCTGCAACTGTACCTTTTCACATGCCGCACCTAAACATTAGAAATCGATCATTGCTTCCCTCCGCAGCCTTAGACACTGTCTGAAAAGAAAGTATGAATCTTCATTTCCCATAATTCTTGCATAATCTTTTAATGTCTTCAGATCTAAGCTTAAATCATTCCTTTTTCTTAACTCATTTCCTCCATAGCTCTAACAACCAAGCCTCACTGCCTTCCGGATATATTGACCTGGCTGATCACCTTGCCCATAGCGATTTTAAGGTTAATTAAGGCCCTTAGTTAAGCGCCTAAGAATAAGCAGCTGCCTACAAAGCGCAACATAAAATCCACGCGATTTTGCTGACTTATACTGCTAAATCTGGAAGATTTAGTCTCAACCTGCCAAATCCCAGCAACTAACCGACCGACCAACCAACCAACCAAGGCTGTCCATTAGTTACATCAACAATTTTTTGTCAATAGCTGTCAAACTTTCAGTGACCCCATAATGATGTCAAAAACTTGACCCCCATAATTATGTCAACAACTTTACCCTCCAGCGACGGATCACAGTGACGGGCTCCTCTTAACAGTTTGTGCGATTCTTTTGCTCATCAAGTGTCAAACTGTAATGACGACCTTTTTGGGTCTGCGTGTGTAATAATGTGGTGATGACCATTTGTTTTTTGTAGTAAGGTTTTGTAATAAATAGCATTCTACGAAATTTCCAATTTTTATTGTTTGTAAAAAATGAAATTGTTGACGTCAACTTCTCTTGACCTCTCCGCCTTGTCAACAAATTAACTTTTCAAAACCATTCCTCTAATCTGTTGACGTAATTAATTGACAACCACCAACCAGCGATCACTCACACTCACACACAAACACACACGCTTAATCATATTCACTCACTCACTACTCACTCACTCACACTCACTCACGCGTTCACTCACACGTTCATTCACACTCAATTATTCATGCATTCATTAACTCAAAAACTTGTATTGTGCCACTATCATAATGCCCAGGACATCATCCGATGGCGCGCCAAATCCAAACCGAATAAGAAAGGTCAGTCCGATCGGTGGGGGGCGCAGTCTAAGATGATGGGCCAAGCCAAACAGGTATGTCTTAACCTCCTTAGCGTTAACCCAAGGACTACTAGAATTGCCTGGACGGCCAACTGAAAAAGGAGCCATACTTCAGGGGGCTGAATAAATGCAGCCTCCTGTGCATTTGCATGTAATTTTGGACTTTTTCAACTTGCAATTGCTCGGATTCTGTGAAAGCCAAAACGATGAGGTATACACCATTGATTTGCATTTTTATCCCTCTTTCAAACCATCCGTGCAAAATTTAATAACAATTGGGATAAGGGTCCACAATCTGGCCTAAAACAGAACCACCCTCCAAACAAATTTTTTTTATGTTCCAAGCTGTGTTGCTAAAATTTGTGAGTGGCAACCTAACTTTTGTGAACAGCAAAGTTGTAGGGGAATGTAATTGGAACAAAATAAATCAAACATTTTGAAAATTGGACAATATTTGGTCGAGATATATTCTTCCTATCCCGAGCACTCTCCTTCCGATAAATTGTCGTTTCGATCAGTTTAGAACGATCACTTGTATTTCTTTTATAATTTGCTATATCTCGACCAAATATTGTCCACTTTTCAAAATGTTTGATTTATTTTGTTCCAATTACATTCCCCTACAACTTTGCTGTTCACAAAAGTTAGGTTGCCACTCACAAATTTTAGCAACACAGCTTGGAACATAAAAAAATTTGTTTGGAGGGTGGTTCTGTTTTAGGCCAGATTGTGGACCCTTATCCCAATTTTATTAAATTTTGCACGGATGGTTTGAAAGAGGGATAAAAATGCAAAACAATGGTGTATACCTCATCGTTTTGGCTTTCACAGAATCCGAGCAATTGCAAGTTGAAAAAGTCCAAAATTACATGCAAATGCACAGGAGGCTGCATTTATTCAGCCCCCTGAAGTATGGCTCCTTTTTCAGTTGGCCGTCCAGACAATTCTAGTAGTCCATGGTTAACCCCGAATAACGTTCGGGCGAGAAAAACCATGCTAAAAGCATTAACCCAGAGCGTTACTCGGGCAAGATATTACGACTAGGTCTAAAAAATGATAACGTGCTGGTTGATGGTAACGAGTTTCAGAGCCTGCCGTTTAGATATATCGACCGCTGCCGGGCTGACCTTTTCAATAGCTATTTTTAGAAAGATAAAGCACCGACAAATACGCAGCTACCATCGTACAACCTTAAAAGCGCTACGTAACTCCACGAGATTTTACTTGACTTACGTGACGGTACTGAATTATCCGGTACCGAATGTTCCATAGCTCTAACAACCAAGCATACGCTTAACCTATCTTAACCTATCTTACAATCGCTATGGGCAAGGTGAACAGCCAGGTCAATATATCTGGAGGGCAGTGAGGCTTGGTCGTTAGAGCTATGTTAGAGCTATGTTCGTTATGGATCATTATCATTTTTTAGACCTAGTCGTAATATCTTGTCCGAGTAACGCTCTGGGTTAACGCTTTTAGCATGGTTTTCCTCGCCCGAGCGTTACTCGGGGTTAACGCTAAGGAGTTGAGCGAGTGGATCTTATTGATATAGAACTCGCTTAAGTAAAATCTCGTTGGACGCTGGCAGTGGTGGAATGAGTTGAAACGGCAACGTTACGAATGCAGCCACTGGTTTGGCTGGATTCCCGGAAAATTCGGTACCGGAACATTCGGTACCGGAGAATTCGGCACCAAAATTTGACTTGTGGAAGATTCGGTACCGGATAATTAAGTACCGGATAATTCGGTACCAGATAAATCGGTACGTGTTCGACATACAGATCAGTAGCCATAACCCTAATCATAACCCTAACGTTTATCCTAAAAGTGTAGAAATCAGTAACATGAATATAATTATCAATAGTTTACCCACCTCAATTCTACTTAAATATTAACTTAAATATATAGGGGAATATACATAAGTATAGACACACAACCCAAAACCAGAGGGACTCTGGGATTGGAGAAGGGAGGTGGGGTGGGAGGTAGTGCATGTGCCTAACGCATGTAACCGAATTTGCCATACTGAAAATACCGTTCCCAATGTTCCGGTACCGAACTTTCCATGACCGGTACCGAATGTTCCGGTACCGAATTTTCCGTCCCGAATTTTCCGTCCCGAATCTTCCGGTACCGAATCTTTCGGTCACCTTTGGCTGAGAGCACCTTCGGCCAATATATGGTTGAGCTCAGTGGTCTTTAACTGTTATGATTACGTACCTCTGAAGCAAGTATAAGAGAGAGAAGTACTCCCTACTAGCCTACCTTATCTGAGGACAAAATTGTATGCTCCGTAATATGTTGAACAATCATATCTGCTACATTTGTCATATGGATAGATTAAAGATCATTAAACTAAGCAGTGATGGGCAACCAGTTAACTAATTAGTTACTAACTAAAAGTTAAACTAATGTTAAATAAAAGTTAAACTAAATAATTTTTTTAGTTATCTTCATAGTTTAATTAAGTATAAACAGTTTAGTTCAAGTGCTAGTTTAACTGGCAAATTCCAAAAATAACTAAATAGTTTAACTAAAACTTTTAGTTGGTGTCCCGAATTCTCAATGACAGTCCCTTAATCTTAATTAATTAATTAGTAATTAATCTTAATTAATTAATTAATAATTAGTTGCCTAAATTTTCCCATATTTAACCCATACTAAAATCATTACATTGGCTTAAAATAACTGAACGTATCAATATAAGATAATAACACTTACACATAGCTCACTTCAGTCATCAAAACCTGTCTACCTTAAGATCACTATTAACCCCTCAGCCTCCTCGACCCACACGTTCATCATCTTACCTCACTCTGTCACGCCCACTCAATCAGTCATCCCTGAAAATTTGCAACCGTGCTTTCTCATACGCCTCACCTGAACTTTGGAACTCGATCCCAGCTTCCCTCCGCTGACTTGGACACTTTCAAACAATAAAATCTGATTCCTCATTTCCTATAATTCTTGCATTATCTCCTCAAGTCTTCAGGTCTAAACTTAAATCATTCCTTTTTCTAAAATCATATCCTCCATAGCTGTAACAACCTAGCCTCACTGCCCTTTGGACGTTGACTATTGCCTGGCTGATAACATACCTTCCCTATAGCTATTTTAAGAGAGGCTGAGCGCCTAAGAATAAGCAGCTACTGTTGTGCTGCCCTACCAAGGCGCTATAGAAATCCACGAGATTTTACTTTACTTTACTTTACAATCTATTCTTTTCTGGGTCAGTTTTCAAAACAAACTTGACAAACTTGTGCCCCTGCAGTCTAGACTAAGACTCTAAGACTGAAATATTAAATAGACAACAATTAATTATTTAAATGGTTCATTGACTGAATGTTCATGTTGCGAGCATCGTCTATGTTTTCATGAACACATGCCTGATACATAGGAAATAGTTGTCAAATTAGTTGCAAAAAGTTCAACTATACTTTTTAGTTTTTAGTTTTAGAAAGTTAGTTTGCAACTAAAAGTTGAACTACTTACTGCTAGTTTAAACTTAGTTATAGTTTAACTAATGTTTTTCAAGTTTAAATTTAGTTTATTTATTTATTTATTTATTTATTTAAAGACAATTTTTATAGCGCCGTGCAATAGGCTTAAGGCTTAAGGCGATAAGGGCGCTGCACAGTGCACACACAGCCAACCATATCCTAAATTAAAAAGGTGCGTCATTAGTTCTCTCAGGAACAGCCCAGCAGAGTTGGCCTTCAGTCACTGCGGTCGGCAAGGCGTTCCAGAGCAATGGGTTCCCGCGTGAGAAGGACCTGTCTAAGAAACTTCGGGGTCTGTGCCGGAGGCGGGACGAGCAATTGGACACGATGGCCGGAGCGGTGACGACTTCCGTGCGTTCGACGTTGATCTTAGGACTAGCTCAGCCAGGTACTGTGGACAGTGCGGGCCCTTTAACGCTCGGAAGGTTTAGTTACAGTTTAATTTAGTTATACTTTAACTAATGTTTGTTAGTTAGTTGTCCATCACTGCAAATAAGCTTCTTTTATATTAATAAAAAAAACTAGTTCTTGTTATTAGGTATTCCAGCTGAATTCATACAATTTGAATCTCTGAAATCTGTATTCTATTCTATTCTACTTGATAATTTATGTAGCGCTATAGCATGGCCAAGGCCAAAGGCAAGAGCGTTTTACAAAAGACAGTCATATGATAAACGAAATAAATGAGTTTTAAGGTTCGATAAGAACGACTCAAAGTTGGTTGTCGTGGTCACAGAAGCTGGAAGTGCGTTCCAAAGGAGAGGATTGCCCCGAGTCACAGATCTTTCTCCAAGCTTCACGGTCTTAGACGGAGGGGGAACGTAGAGGTGAGATCTAGGAGTAGTACTAGGATATTTCACTGTTGTCCCTAGAGGTACTTCTGTTCGCAACATTGGTGTGACATTTGACTCTTCCATCTCTTTCACTAGTTACATAAATTAAGTTTGCAAATTTGCTCATTATGTTCTGGACATCTTTCGGCGAGAGAAAGGCTAGTGCGCTACTGTAGCAGCTTGTTGTCACCTCTCGATCTCAGTAGTCTTGACTGTTCTTGCACTTGGCTGACATCTGCCAGGTAGCTGGGCTGTTGTGTTGTCATCGTCTTAAAGGTGACTAGCGCAATTTTGTATAGGATACGGCATCGTTACTGGTGGTCAATGAAGACGAGCAAGGATCGGAGTGTGGTATTCTGTTCGATGCAGTTTACAAACGGTCCCCGCCAATAAGTTCTGTACCCTTTGCAGCTCTTGTTATTTTTTCCCGAGGTGCTGTAAAGTACAGAGTTGCAGTAGTCTATTCTACTGCTAACCACGGAACAGGCTATATTGAGGCGGCTGTGTCAAAATAGATGCTGCTACGGAGGTGCCTTAGAGTCCGCAGGTTAAGGTATGCTGACTTGCAGATTAACATGGTCGTCAAATGACAATTTGTCGTCGATGGTTACACCCAGACTGCAGATGTTGTTCTTTGTTTGAATGCAATAGGTGCCTATCACAAAAGATGATATACTGCCGTCCGTGCGTTGCCGCTAGCTAGTTCCGACGACAATGGTTTCCGTTTTGTCTGGATTCAGCGACAATCCATTGACATTTATTCCAGAAGTGAACATCATGAAAGCAGTTGTCCAGAGTCAACATTGCTTTAAGTAAGTAAGTAAGTAAGTAAGTAAGTAAGTAAGTAAGTAAGTCACGTTCAGATTATTGTGGTGACTCGTCCACAGATGGGCTGCTTGAACACATTACAGAGTTAAAGTTCATAACTAGTCCGAAACAACCAAATTTTTAGCCTCTTTTTGAAAATGTTAAGCGAAGAGGAAAGATGAACGAATGGAAGTAGCCGTTCCAGACCCTAGCAGCAGCCACATGAAATGCGCGGTCTCCTACGGTTGTGGAGACGCGTCCTCGGAACAGCCAGTAAGGCAGACATGGCGGATCTCAGGCGCTTCCGGCCTTCCAGGTCGGCGACACGTTTCGGTTCGGTTGTCAGATACGCAGGACCTGCACCATTCAGGCATCAGAAGACCAGCGTCGCGTCACAAGCTTGTAATTAATACGTTCCGGCACAGACAGCCAATGTAAGTCACGGAGTAGTGGTGTTATAATATATATATATATATATATATATATATATATATATATATATATATATATATATATATATATATATATATGTTTATGTTACATGGTTCTACGACAATTCGTCTACAGACTTTTCGTCTACGACACTTCGTCTACAGACTTTTGGTCTACCGACACTTGGTCTACTACGACAAATGGTCTACCGACACTTGGTCTACTACGACAATTGGTCTACCGACGTTTGGTATAATGACAACGAGCGCATTTACACAGTGGCGGCTCCAGGATTTGACAAGTGGGGGGCCGTTGGGGTGGCAACTTCTAATCATGGGAGGTCAACCATTTGTTGTTAGGTATATAGTATTAATTACAGTAGCGTCATTTCACACTTTTCTTGGGGGCGAGAAAATTTTTTGCCAAATTTTAGGCAAGTTTTAAGCAATTTGTGCAAATTTTAGGCTTTTTTGCAAATTGTAGGCAATTTAGGCATACCTAACAACAAATGGTTGTCCCCCATGATTAGAAGTTGCCATCCCAACGGCCCCCCACTTGCCAAATCTTTGGAGCCGTCACTGTGTAAATGCGCTCGTTGTTATTAGACCAAGCGTCGGTAGACCAATTGTCGTAGTAGACCAAGTGTCGGTAGACCAAAAGTCTGTAGACGAAGTGTCGTAGACGAAAAGTCTATAGACGAATTGTCGTGATACCATTATATGTTATATGCTTTGTTGTTAGTGAGCGCAATGTACAATCATTATTGTGTGTTCGGCATATCATTGGCATACTGTTCATTCTGGATGAAGCTGCAATTTGTGTCACTGGGGCAACGTACAGCAACACACGGTCTTGGTACGGAGCCTTCTATGACTCAAAATTCACAGCGCTCTGTCGACGACTGTTTGCTGTCAACACTTACTGTCTGAGTGCGATTACTTAGGTACAATGCTATCCAGTTGAAAGGCAGACCGGAGATGCCAAAAGTGTAGTGTAGCATGCACAGCAAAATAATGATTATCAACTGTGTCGAAGGCAGCTGACAGGTCCAGTTGCACTAAGGCAGTTCGATGGCCAGCATCGGCTGCGCCGTACAAGTAATTTTCAGCAATGCCCTTTCCGTTATTTGATGGTGCCGGTAGGTTGACTTGCTGAGGTTTGACAATTGTTGTGTGTGATGATATGAGTCGGGTCAGAAAGAGCCTTTCGACTATTTTGGAAATAGTGTTCAGATTTGAGATTGGCCTGTAGTTGAAGAATTCTGATCGAGCCAGTCACTGTTTCTTGATGAGTGGAGTGACAATAGATGACTAATGACAATGATAGTGGCGCCATAGAAATTGATTGATTGATTGATTGATTGATTGATTGATTGATTGATTGATTGATTGATTGATTGATTGATTGATTGATTGATTGATTGATTGATTGATTGATTGATTGATTGATTGATTGATTGATTGATTGATTGATTGATTGATTGATTGATTGATTGATTGATTGATTGATTGATTGATTGATTGATTGATTGATTGATTGATTGATTGATTGATTGATTGATTGATTGATTGATTGATTGATTGATTGATTGATTGATTGATTGATTGATTGATTGATTGATTGATTGATTGATTGATTGACCGACCGACCGACCGACCGACCGACCGACCGACCGACCGACCGACCGACCGACCGACCGACCGACCGACCGACCGACCGACCGACCGACTGACTGACTGACTGATCGATTGATCGATCGATCGATCGATCGATCGATCGATTGATTATAAATGCTGTTTCACTTAAGTTAAACTGTAGTCTTACCTGGTAATCCGGGTTTCCCTGGTAAGCCTGGAGGACAATAGTTTTTTGCCGATGCGCAAAATTCTTCCATGACCTTACTCTATAATTAAATTGAAGAAAATATATAGTTTTGCGTCACAATTGTTAAGTTTGTTAAGTACTGTTTCATTTTAATTAACATTCATTTAAACCACATTATCATTGACGCAAACAAGGATGCAAAACTTAAAGCCAGCCAGCCACTCAACTTTCACACTTCTCTATGGTCGTCTCAAAAAATGGGTGGAGGCTCTCGAGTCTTAAGAAAAACAACTCCAATCGCACTAGGATTATAAGCATGCAATATATTTGTAAGGTAAAGTCCCGTACTCGAGTCTCAGGATTGGGTTCCGGCGCTTATCTCCGGTCCGGTCAGCGACGTAGGCATTAATCTGATGAAGGTTGTCATTACTTCCCCCAGACCCACATTTTACCTCACAGCTTAACGCTGTTCTTCAGTTTACCACCGCCCTCTAGCGAATAAGGCTCAGTCGACCTTAGGGCTCCTGCGGGAATTGAACCTGCAACCATCGTCCATCGTCCAGCGAATATCGTCCATCGTCCACTCTTCTAGCTTTCCGCACCTTATGTATTCGTACTTCTCAAATTACGACCTATCAGTAGGACCAATATTCTAGCAGATCTAAAATATGTGTCGCAACTGAAATTCTTGTAAGAACTGATTTGCCATTTTTCATTAATTTTTTATTGCAAGCAGGTAAAGAAAGGACAGCTCGTGTTACAAGCAATTCGGCAACCACAGAACGCGATGTTTTTGATATGGTAGACAAAGTAGTTGCTTGATACGATGACCTGCAATCATTGAGGGGTGAAAAGCGAGGTCAATTACGTAAACCCGTGCCTGTCAGTCGTGGCTTCGCACGGAAATCCCCTCCTCTGGAATTCCTTGTCGGACAGCGTGTCGTCCGTCACTTCCTTTGGAGAGTTTTCGAGCAAACTAAATACGTATTTATTTAATATATCGTTTCCAGGTTCCTTGTAAAGCACCCTTGACTTTGGCCCTTGCTATGATACGGCGCTATATAAATTGTCATGAACAATAACAATAATTCGTTTTCAATTGACGCCAACCGATAACAACGTCATCCCGTGTATACTGTCGGGCCAAATCTGCGTAATTGCGCCTCCCATGTTTACTAACTCAAGAAGATGAAGTATACAGAGAGGTCAATTTCACGAGATAAGAAACTTTTGGGCCAATTATACCACCACGAATTGAAACATTCGCATCACCAAAATTGCAGCTTCTGATCGCTGAGCTGATCCAGCCCGATCTTAGTTGTGCCCACTGCTACGAGCATACCACATATGAAGGACTCAGGTCAAAACTCTCAACGGGAAGCTCGACCCCAGATATGTGCGGATAAGACAGCGGTCAAAACAATCGAATAAAATTTAGTAAATTCCACAAGCATTCCAATCTGGCATGACCTTGACAATGCATTTTAACCAGACAGCATTAGACCAGAAATTATCGACTCATCGACACAATAATCACTGATTTTCTGATTACGGCATGAAACTGATAAAAAATTATCCCATACCAAAATCAAAAAAGTCAAACACATCTAAACGGACGACACTTTTCCAAAGACACCACCTAAGATCAAGGACGACAAAATGGTAACGCTGACTAACAGCAAGATTCGAGCAGGGCCGCGGCAATCTTTGCATCGTCGTCTATGCTCCGACAGCCAGCCTTGATCAATTACTCAACCAGCAACCAGATTCTGTCACACAATAACAAAAACAATATTCCCGCAATAAGCCAACATGACGGTCTCATCACCCTGGCGATTACAAAGGTGTCACACATGCAATAGACAAGGTCCTGTAGCTTTGGATAATCCAACGACAACGGCAGAAGATTGCTTAACACGCACAAACTCGCAGTGGTTGGCTCGTTGTTGAAATGACACAAAGTATATCGCAACACGTGGGTCTTTCCTCCGATCAATGCGCAGTCATAACAGGTGTAGAACTACAATACTGATCAACGAAGAAACACGATTTTGCCACTGCAGATCTCAATGCCGATCTTCTTCGCCAAAATCTTTGTACTGCAAAAGACTGAGTAATATTAAAAAACAGCTTTGCTACTTTGAACCAGTGACAAGAAAGTGATGCAGAAGGCTTGTTCTTCTCGTGTTCTGAGAAGTTAATTGGACACCAGCAGCACGCACAAGTGCAGAAGGCATCGCCATTAAATAGATGAAGAAGGAGAATGAGAATAAGAATAAGGAGACGGAGGAGAATAAGAAGGAAAGGTGAAAGAGACGTAGAGAGAAGGAGGAGGACGAGTAGGAGGATGAAGAGGAAGAAGAGGAAAAAAGGAGGAGTAGATGAAGGAGGAGGAGGAGAAAAAGAATAAAGTAGAGAATAAGGAGGAAAGGAGGAAAAGGAGAAGGAGAAGGAAGAGATTGAAAAGAGGAGATGAAAGAGAAAGAAAATTATTAGTATTATCAGCATTATTAACTTTTTCGTTAGAATTATTATTTTTAAAAAGGAGGAGTAGATGAAGGAGGAGGAAGAGAAAAAGGATAAAGTAGAGAATAAGGAGGAAAGGAGGAAAAGGAGAAGGAGAAGGAAGAGATTGGAAAGAGGAGATGAAAGAGAAAGAAAATTATTAGTATTATCAGCATTATTAACTTTTTCGTTAGAATTATTATTTTTTAAAAAGGAGGAGTAGATGAAGGAGGAGGAAGAGAAAAAGGATAAAGTAGAGAATAAGGAGGAAAGGAGGAAAAGGAGAAGGAGAAGGAAGAGATTGGAAAGAGGAGATGAAAGAGAAAGAAAATTATTAGTATTATCAGCATTCTTAACTTTATCGTTAGTATTATTATTCATTATTAGCATTATTAATGAGCATGCTAAAAAAGATTACCGGAATTCTGGAAAATGAGGACATCCAAACCCAATCATTACTCGCGTTATTTCGACGTTTTTTCACGTAACGAGACGCCTGTTGAGTGTCTTGTGTTTCTCTTTCTGTATACCCGGTTTTCGATAAATCACGCCTATTGCGTGTTACTTTCATCTCATGAATTGCACCTGAATCCATTTTATTCGAACAATTGGCAAAATGTGCCCATTCGAAAGAACACAAAATAGAGAACAAAACTAAAATTCCTATTAGAGTTACTACCAGATACAAAGCCTTAATATGAAACCAAATATAGTTAGCAATCTTTGCTTCACTTTGATTCTGTATAGCCATTGTACTTATACTCTTGTCAGATTCTTCTAGACTAAACCTTATGAAGTTTTCCTAGGCATATTCCAATGACGTCGAATGCGTGCACGCGTTAGCTCAATCTGGCTTATGAAGCAATAGTATTAACGGGCTGAGAGCCTTTCAGAATACTTGCTTCCATTCGTTTCTCATAAAGCATTTGTACACGCTGTCCCGGATTAACCTGACTGCAATGTGCGTGCAAATGCTGCAACTCGTTATTTCGCTTAACCAAAATGTTCTGTCAGTAATATTGGTTTGTATGTTACAGCATGTGAACGCAGGATTTTCTGAACCCGATTTTTTTGACCGTGACCGCACAAACTTTGCCAAGCTTTAATATTTTTTGTTTCGCTACGTTTTTTGCGCATTTACTCTGCCAAGTCATCGTAATTTTTTTGTGGTGCAACGAAAATATTAAGTTAAGCTTCGTGCCTTAATAACTGTTGTGCTCCATCATATCTGTCAACACCTGGCGATGGGACATATCTGCGGCCCGCAAATCGATGTCTCCTCAGTGTACCACAAACATAACACTGGTCAACAAGGTTTTTGTTTCCTGTGCAATTTCTGGTGTTCCAGGTAGATTTTGTCATGCTGATTACAGGAATAATTTTGAAATTTTCCTATCACGTAGATTTTTTGAGGAAAAGCTGATTTTAAATTTTAAAATTATAAGAATTTTTAAATCGTGGTTTTCGAGAGTTATCTGAGTTATGGGTATTCAGGTTAGGCAAGAATCTTATGTGACCGCCATAACAGATGTAATATGCACTTCTGACTCACTTAACTACATGGATTTTGAAAATTAGTATAATTAGGCATGTCCAGACATGCCCAGACGCGCCCAAACCTGTCTTCAAGACTACATGCCTAGCATGCATTGTTGCTATGGTTACGCAGTCCTATATAAATACCAAGCAGCACTAGGAAGCAGCTGCAGTCTTTCTATTTGATGAGATATAACTGTTTAGTTAAAGGCTGTGAATTGAATATATTAACTAATTTAATTAAAGTTTCTGAAATGTCGCGTCGTTGTCGCAATAGCAGTGACACGTTCTGCTACATCTGTGGAGAGTTTACGTTGAAATCACAGAAGCGGAGTATGACAGCAATCATAAAGAAAGGATATGAGTTATATTTTGGATGCAAAATTGGCGACCAGGACAAAGTATGGGCACCTCATATATGTTGTTCATCTTGTGCTACCAGTCTGCGAGCTTGGCTTGCAGGTAAGCGTCCATCCATGCCATTCGCCATACCAATGATATGGAGGGAGCAGAATAATCATGTAACGGATTGCTATTTCTGCATGACGAATGTTACAGGATTTTCTTCAAAGAATAGGAAGTCTATTGAGTATCCTAACCTTGCCTCGGCAATGAGACCAGTTCCACACGACGAGAGTCTTCTTGTTCCAACCCCCCGAGTTTTGGACACTGGAGGACGAGGACGAGCATGCAGAGACAGATGAAATGCTGCAGATGATTCAGCTACGGAAGACCCAGAGTTTGAGCCATCGACATCCAGCAATCCTCATTTGATTTCTCAGACAGAGCTCAATGATCTGGTCAGAGACTTAGATTTGTCAAAAAATCAAGCAGAATTGCTTGGATCTGGGTTGCAAGGATGGAATCTGCTCTCTCCGGGTACAAAAATTTCAGTATTTCATAAACGGCATGAAGACTTGACTCGATTCTTCAAAAAATCGAGTCTTACTTTTTGCATTGACATTGATGGATTGCTTTCTGCTTTCGGCTGTAAGCACAATCCATCCGAATGGCGACTTTTTGTTGACTCTTCGCTGTTAAGTTTAAAGGCTGTTTTGCTGCACAATGGCAATTCATACCCTTCAGTACCCATTGGGCATGCTGCTTACATGAATGAAACATATGAGAACATGCAGCTGCTATTGAAACACATAGAATACTCGAGTTACAACTGGAATATATGTGGAGATCTGAAAGTTGTTGCAATTCTACTCGGTCTGCAGCTAGGCTACACCAAGTACTGCTGCTTTCTTTGCGAGTGGGACAGCCGAGCTAGAGATTCACATTATGTGAGAAAGGTCTGGCCACCTCGCAGGGACTTGGTTCCAGGACAGAAGAACGTTAAACATGATCCTCTTGTTGATCCGAAGAACATTTATCTCCCACCTTTGCACATCAAAATTGGGTTAATGAAAAACTTTGTCAAAGCAATGAACAAAGAAAGTGAAACCTTTACATACTTACGACAAAGGTTTCCACGCACCAGTGATGCTAAAATAAAAGAAGGCGTTTTTGTTGGCCCACAGATTCGAGAGATGCTCAAGGACAGCCACTTTGAGGGCCTTCTGCAGGGTGCCGAGCATGTTGCCTGGACAGCCTTCAGGGATGTTGTTGCTAACTTTCTGGGCAACTACAAGGCGTCAAACTATGTTGAACAAGTTGGAAATCTGCTAAAAGCTTACAAGGCAATGAAATGCAACATGTCACTGAAGATACACTTCCTTCATTCTCACTTGGACTTCTTCCCAGATAATCTCGGCGCCGTCAGTGATGAACATGGTGAAAGATTTCACAAAAACATTGCCAGCATCGAGAAACGCTACCAGGGAAAGTGGAAACCGTCTATGCTCGGAGACTACTGTTGGTCACTGATACGTGAAGCACAGGACAGTGACTACAAACGAAAATCTACAGCAAAACATTTCTAATTTTCTCATGTCTTGTCATTATTGCCTAGATCCTTCTGTAGGATTATGTTGCAGAAGACGTTACAATACTAAATGCTAAATTGTCGATTTCTTAAAAACCTTACGTGATACAGAAATTCTAATTACATATTTGTGTTCAGCAAGTCAAAATCTATTAGTTTCACCAAAATTTGTAGAGGAAACAAAAACTTGCATAAAATTTGTTGACCAGTGTAATCTTCCTTATTTTCCTAGTTTTTAAGGCATGCTCTTAATGCCTTGACCCAATCATACCTAATTTATCGCCTGTTGATTCTATGACCCACTTTTTAGTACAAGCTTATCTTTTATCTCATAATCATCATAATCATCATCATCAAAATTATAATCATACTAATCATAATCATCATCAACATCATCATCATCATCATCATCATCATCATCATCATCATCATCATCATCATCATCATCATCATCATCATCATTGCCGTGGCGATGGTTCTTTAGCTTATATCAGTGATGTTAATCTTTGTCCTTAAGGTCTCCTTAAGGACCAAACTGAAGTCCTCGTCCTTATTCTCGTCCTTGGGGTTCGGTGCTCGTCCTTATCCTCGTCCTTGCAGGTCAGTCCTTGTCCTCGTTACTTAGTCTTTTAAAAATCCTTATAAGGACTAAATTAGCTGCATGCCATTTTCAATTGTATTAATGATATGTTAATGTAAATATTTGACTTGTCGACGGCCTCGGGAAATCTTTGTATAGCCGGTTATTGTCTCCTCCGTTCTAAACTTTTGCAGCCGGAACCAACGAGACATCTATCAGACCGCTAGGGATGAGCTCCTTTTCAGATATGAGAGGGTAGGGTAGGAAGGGGAAAGGCATTGAGTATGGGCCCCTTACTTTTTCACCCGAGTTTACAGTACACCTATGGTTGAATAGGCAGGCCACCAAATAGTCAAAGCCGGTGCAAGTTTTGCTATCTTCCCTCAAGACTACCGCTCTTGGCGACTTTCGAAACTTGAATTACGGTGTCCTACTTTGACCAAAAAGTCAATCAGTCTGCTTGGTCGGACGGCCTGACCTTGTTAACTGCGATAAACAAAAACATCGGAATTTAAAGAAAGTGATTTTCGTGATTGAAAGTTTTGGTTATGCTTTTGATTTGACCTCTTTATATAGTTTAACCCCACAACTCGAGCGGATCGACGATCTCCTGTCATTGCATTGCGTCTTTTTACAAAAGAGGCAAAGTACTCCGGACAGCACGAGTCATGCAGCGCTCTGTACATCAGCCAGCATCTCTTGAGCACAATCCGCTCAGGGGCTCGAAGCCAATGATGGCGATCAAAGTGGTGTCGAAAGGTTAAGAGTTAAGAGCAGGCGATCCAGTTTGTTGACCGGGAGGCCCCACAGGATACTATTACAATAGCCAATCCTCGTTAGCACCAAGACCTGGCCCGAGTGTACCACTCCGGATACAGGCAGATATCGCCGGACTGATTGGATTCTTTTCAATTGATAAGTGACATCGCCTGATCACATAATTTTAGCATGGCTCAAATGACAGAGTCCCGCACACACTCAGAGGGATAATGGGTAACGCCACCCATCACGACCGGTCTGCAACTCACCAAAGTTTTTCGCCGAGGGGTGCTGACCCATAACTTTATATGACACAGAATTGGATATATCGAAACTCGGATATATCGAAGTTTTACGCTTCCTTGAGCTTCGATATAAAGGTATTCTACTGTTGATTTATTTAACAATATATCTTTGTATACAATTCTTTTATAAAAAATCTGTGGACCAACAAAAATGCCTTCTTTTATTTTAGCATCACTGGTGCGTGGAAACCTCTGTCGTAAGTATGTAAAGGCTTCACTTTCTTTGTTCATTGCTTTGACAAAGTTTTTCATTAACCCAAGTTTGATGTGCAAAGGTGGGAGATAAATGTTCTTCGGATCAACGAGAGGATCATGTTTAACGTTCTTCTGTCCTGGAACCAAGTCCCTGCGAGGTGGCCAGACCTTTCTCACATAATCTCTAGCTCGGCTGTCCCACTCGCAAAGAAAGCAGCAGTACTTGGTGTAGCCTAGCTGCAGACCGAGTAGAATTGCAACAACTTTCAGATCTCCACATATATTCCAGTTGTAACTCGAGTATTCTATGTGTTTCAATAGCAGCTGCATGTTCTCATATGTTTCCTTCATGTAAGCAGCATGTCCAATGGGTACTGAAGGGTATGAATTGCCATTGTGCAGCAAAACAGCCTTTAAACTTAACAGCGAAGAGTCAACAAAAAGTCGCCATTCGGATGGATTGTGCTTACAGCCGAAAGCAGAAAGCAATCCATCAATGTCAATGCAAAAAGTAAGACTGTCGATTTTTTGAAGAATCGAGTCAAGTCTTCATGCCGTTTATGAAATACTGAAATTTTTGTACCCAGAGAGAGCAGATTCCATCCTTGCAACCCAGATCCAAGCAATTCTGCTTGATTTTTTGACAAATCTAAGTCTCTGACCAGATCATTGAGCTCTGTCTGAGAAATCAAATGAGGATTGCTGGATGTCGATGGCTCAAACTCTGGGTCTTCCGTAGCTGAATCATCTGCAGCATTTCATCTGTCTCTGCATGCTCGTCCTCGTCCTCCAGTGTCCAAAACTCGAAGGGGGGGTTGAAACAGGAAGACTCTCGTCGTGTGGAACTGGTCTCATTGCCGAGGCAAGGTTAGGATAATCAATAGACTTCCTATTCTTTGAAGAAAATCCTGTAACATTCGTCATGCAGAAATAGCAATCCGTGACATGATTATTCTGCTCCTTCCATATCATTGGTATGGCGAATGGCATGGATAGACGCTTACCTGCACGACAAGCTCGCAGACTGGTAGCACAAGATGAACAACATATATGAGGTGCCCATACTTTGTCCTGGTCGCCAATTTTGCATCCAAAGTATAACTCATATCCTTTCTTTATGATTGCTGTCATACTTCGCTTCTGTGATTTCAACGTAAACTCTCCACAGATGTAGCAGAACGTGTCACTGCTATTGCGACATCGACGCGACATTTCAGAAACTTTAATTAAATTAGTGAATATATTCAATTCACAGCCTTTAACTAAACAGTTATATCTCATCAAATAGAAAGACTGCAGCTGCTTCCTAGTGCTGCTTGGTATTTATATAGGACTGTGTAACCATAGCAACAATACATGCTAGGCATGTAGTCTTGAAGACATGTTTGGGCGCGTCTGGGCAAAATCCATGTAGTTAAGTGAGACAGCAGTGCATATTACATCTGTTATGGATATTCCTTGCCTACGTGTCACATTATATTCAGTAGACATGCAGCGTTATTAAACGTAAAATCTCGTAGCCATACTAAAGCCGATAATGTAAAACACCATTCAACTGTTCCTCACAATAATCATACAAATTGCACAAATTCTCCACATAAACTTTATCATTCTATTATTCATACTTACCTATATTACTGCAATATTGTTGGAGTTATTATTATTATAAAAGCATAAACTTTAGATTCTGCAAAATAAAGCTATTAAGCTAAATAGAAATTACACAAGATATATTGAAACAAATTAATTATGTGAAAATCTTAATATACTTTATCTTTCTAGCTTACAATTCAAACAGCAATATTTATGTTTAAATATATTAATAATCTATTACCAATTCACTTTTACAAACCTGAATACTTTTCAATAATAAATTAATGACATACTTATAATATAAGAAGTAAAAACAAATTTGCTATCCCTCATGCTCATACTAATATGAGATTATTTTCTAATAAATGCTTTGGAACTCGTATTTATAATGGTCTCCACGAATGTATAACCAATTTATCAAATTATATTTATTCAAAATCAGCTTAAAAATTAAAATCTATTTAATTGATACTAAGATAATGTATTAATTGTATGATTATGTTATAAGAGTTTCCTGTTAACATGATGTCAAGATGTTTATACCTACTGCCATTCAGTGGCATAGCGTGACTTTTGGGGGCCGGGGGCATCTTTGCCATGGGGGCCTTAGAGTTTCGAGGAGCTGACGAGCAAAAAAAAAGGTCATCAGCACATCATTTCTAGGGTTAGGGTTAGGTTAAGCTAGGGTTAACCCTAACCTAACCCTAGCTTAGACCCCTCTTCGGCCCCCCCGCCCGGGCCCCGGGGTCTGTCAACAAAGTGCCCCCTGCCCCCACGTTACGCCACTGCTGCCATTTCCATTAATATATAGCGTTATAGAAATTTCGCGTTTACTTACTTACTCATATTAACTTACTATACTTAGAGATGCCTTTCAACGGGAATTGTGTTCTCTCGGTATTAAGTCTAAAGTCTAAAGTCTAAGTTAGTTTGGTCTCCTGACGTCACAATTACCCCCCCCCCCCCGTTCTAACTGACAAATTTAAGATTCAAATTTGATTCTTTTCTAAGCTTCGAATCACAAATCTTTCAACTCTGAAAAGACTACTACGCCCATACTCGTGACCTTCGCAGTCTAACGCCCTGGTCTCGATACGAACCTGTCTCCACAATACCACTCTCCATTAGATTACTGTAACTCCCTTGGACGACCCCACAGCCTTCATCAATAAATTACAATCAATTTAAAATGAGGTGGCTTGCATTGACACAAAAATTCTCCCATATTTTACCCATACTATAATCATTACACTGGCTTAAAATAACTGAAGATAACTTAAAATAACTACAGATAATAAAACTTACATATAGATCACTTCAGTCATCAAAACCTGTTTACATTCAAACACCTCGACCCACGCGATCGTCATCTTTTACATTCTTTCACGCCTACTGAATCAGTCATCCCTTGAAAACTGCAATCGCGACTGCAGCACCTAAACTTTGGAACTCGATCCCAGCTTCCACCTGCACACTTTCAAACAAAAAAATCTGAATCCTCAATTACCACAATTCCTGCATTATGTCCTCATGTCTTCAGATATAAGTTTAAATCGCTCCTCTTTAAAATCATGTCCTTCTTAGCTATAGCAAGGTGGGTGATAATGTTCTTCGGATGGGAGATAATGTTCTTTGGATAAACCAGAAGATCGTGTTTAAAGTTCTTCTGTCCTAACATCAAGTCCCTGCGAGGTAGCCAGTTCACATAATGCAAGAAATTAAGGAACCTCTAGCTCGGTTGTCACACTCATAAAGAAAGCAGCAGTACATAGCCAAGCTGCAGACCGAGTAAAATTGTAACCACCTTCAAATCTCCGCATATATATTCCAGTTGCATCTCGTGTATTCGACGTGTTTCAATAGCAGCTGCATAGTGGCTAGTGTTTGAGTGAGATATAGAAAGATGAGTTTAGGCTTAGTTACTAGTTAGCCCTGTCATATGAGCATGAATTAATTAATTATTACTGTACTGTCTTATATAGTACGTGTTCGTTTAAGACTCTTTCCATAATTATTATTTACAGACATTTCACCTTGTGATTAATCTTAAATTACGATGTACAATATCAATGATTCTATTATTTATATTAATTATAATTAATTAATGATATGGATATAATTACTAGTTATTGATTTGCGAATGGATGCGAAGAGTACAGAACAATAAGTCGTGTACTTTTGAACATGGCAAACATTTAAACGAGGGAGAGAGTATCAGAAGAACAATACAGGTTAAAATTAGGCGCCGCAGCGGATGTAGAAATGCAGTATATATACTAAGGATGATTATCGAAAGAAGCATAAAGAGAAAGCATTTGATAGCGTCAAACACGAAGAACTGTTCAAATGTCTGGAGAACATAACACAGTTAAAATAACTATGAAGCATTTTCACAAGCGATCAAGCGATGGAAGGAGTGAAAAGGACATTGAAGCCAGAATAGAAATGGCAAAGAGCAACACACAGCTTAAAAAGATTCTCACAAACATATAACAACAACAACAACGACGACGACGACGACACAATAACACGACACAATAACAACGACACAATAATAATAATAATAATAATAATAATAATAATAATAATAATAATAATAATAATAATAATAATAATAATAATAATAATAATAATAATAATAACAATAATAATAATAACAATAAAAATAACACTAACAATAACACTAATAATAACGATAACAATAACAATTACAATAACAATTACATTAACTATTACAATAACTATCACTATAACTATCACTATCACTATAACTATAACCATAACTATAACAATATTCATTCACCTTCTGATGAATTACTTAATGCCGAGACATCAATCGGTCTACTGAAGAG
Organism: Metaphire vulgaris; assembly: GCA_018105865.1. NCBI lineage: Eukaryota > Metazoa > Annelida > Clitellata > Crassiclitellata > Megascolecidae > Metaphire > Metaphire vulgaris. The sequence goes on from CM030857.1 coordinate 4,445,115, forward strand.
GTCACTCGACCGAGACGGCGGTGCTTCGCATCTTCAGCGACCTGGTTGAGATGACAGCCGACGGACGGCTGGCGCTGCTAGGCCTTCTGGACTTGTCGTCCGCTTTTTATACGGTCAACCATGAAATCCTGATACGGCGACTCCAGTGTTCTTATGGATTAGGCGGTTCTGCTCTGACTACCTGAATGGAAGGACACAATCGGTCTCTTGCAAAGGACAACAGACTATCTCGCGCCCTGTACACAGTGGGGGGCCGCTTGTGGTTCAGTGCTTGGGCCTTTGTTGTTTATACTGTTTGTGGCCGATGTGGTTGAGGTCACTCGAGAGGCGGGGTTGACGCCTCATGCCTATGCCGATGACTTCCAGATCTACGCGGATTGTCTGCCGAGCGAGACGGATTGTCTTGTTGTCTTCGAGCCAAGATGGTTGATGCTATTCTCAAGCTCAGCAAGTGGATGGAAGCAAATCGGTTGATGTTGAATTTGAGTAAGACTGAGTTTTTGTGGGTGTCGACCCCAAGGAGGAGGCATCACATCATGCGGGATCCGATCCTAGTGACCGGTACAGCGGTTCACCCGGCCGTTGAGCTTCGTCTTCTCGGAGTCCGGCTCGACGAGACACTCTCATTTGCCGGACATATCGGTCAGCTGAACACGTTGTGTTTATTACCAACTACGAAGAATCAAGGAGGTACGGAGATATCTTCCGACAAGCACGACGACAATGCTTGTTCGGGCAATGGTGTTGCAGAGAATCGATTATTGTAACAGTGTCCTCCTTGGTCTACCTGAAACACAGCTCGGGCGGTTGCAGAGGGTGATGAACGCGTCGGTCAGGCTGACATACAGACTTAGAACGAGGAAACACGTCACCCCGCTACTGAAAAACGAACTACACTGGTTGAAAGTACCCGAGAGGATTACATACAAGCGGTGTATGCTGTCGTTCCGCGCGCTTCACGACCCAACGTGTCCTGAATACTTTTCCACACTTCTTCGCAGACAATCGCTGACGGAAAGATGTCGTCAATTACGTTCGAGCAGCCGTGTTCTTCTGGCGGTTCCACCTCCTGCGAAGACGTCAAAATTTGGCGAGCGTTCGGTTGTAAGAGGAAATCCGCGGCTGTGGAACGCTCTACCGGAGACTGTAACCTCGTCGAACTTTTACGATCAATTCGCGAAGAACTTGAAGACACATTTATTTGCGACTTCTTATGAATGTTAAATATGGACAGCGCCTTTGACTTTGGTAGACGGCATGCGTACGGCGCTATATAAATTGTCTGAATAATAATAATAATAATAATAATAATAATAATAATAATAATAATAATAATAATAATAATAATATATAACAATAACAATAACAATAATGTGATTTTCAGTGATTCCTTTGCCCTTTCCTTTATTGCAACTTTTATATCTTGCCATAGTTCTTCTGGCGTTGTTTGTTCCTCCAGACTGTTTAGATCTTTGAATCTGTTTTGCACATTTACTTCGTACTCCATGATGTTTTCTTCGAGGTTAAATTTTATTGGGTGCCCTACCTGTTTTGATTTCTTAGTCTTCATTTCCACTCTGCCGTCAAAAGCTGATGGTCACTGTCCCCATCCGCCTCTGGGTAGGTTTTGCATTTCTTAATTGTTCTTCTCCACCTGATTGAAGATAGAAAGTAGTCGATTTGGTTTCTTGTGTGCCCATCAGGCGATGTCCACGTATACAGTTTCCTCCTCGGATGGTTTTGGAAACAAGTGTTTTGAATAGCCAATCCTTGTTCTTCACAGAAATCAATTAATAGCTGTCCTGCTTCATTCCTCTTCCCCAAGCCATACCTGCCCATGCATGTTTCCACATCACTTCTTTATCCAACTGTGGCGTTGAAATCCCCTCCTATACTGGTCACTTCATTGCTCAAAAAATGAGACAAAGTACTCTAGTTCTTTGTAGAATCTGCATCTATCTTCTTCATCTGCTTCTGCAGTTGGTGCATTTACCTGTATGAAGTTAATATTCACTGGTTTCCTCGCTAATTTTATCTATACTATCCTGTCAATAACGGTTTTATACCCCAACACGAATTTTTTCATTTCCCTTTTTATCCATATCGCTACCCCTCTTTGTCCCGTTTCCTCTACCCCGCTGTCATATAGATCAATGTCATATTTTCCTCGCTGCTGTTGAAGTACTATCCCCACGCCTGTTTAATATAAATAGCAGAAATGATAATGCGTGTGGCTTTGAAAGGGTTCAAAAAGGGGATGCAAAATAGGAGGACTAACCATTATTAATCTAAGCCTCTAAGACAGCGTTGTCCAACCTTCATGCTCTTGCGGGCCACACAAAAATGTTTAGACCCTTGGCGGGCCAAGCCAGTTGTAGCACTTAATATTGCATAATTATGATATATGTACGGCGTGCCATATTAAACTTTTATAAAATAAGCAGAGGCGTCATTTAGGAATTTAGGCAGGGAAGGTGCCGTGGCCCCAAGGAAATGAAGAAATAATGTATTAGATAAAATAAATGTGAAATGGGCAAAAAATTTGACCAAAAATTGTTAAAAATTTGCCCAAAAATGTCTTACCCCACCTCTAAGAAAAGTGTGAAATGACGCCACTGAAAATAAGACTATATACGACTAGTATAAGACTAGGCCTAAGTGTTAACCAAGAAATCAAAAAACACTTCGGTGGTAATTGCTATAAACAGCTATATTGCTATAATATTATCATTTTAACATAGCATTCCAGTTCAAATTAAGTAGCTAGTAAGTATTAGTATTCTACCGGCTTAGTGTCTAAGTTAGATTTAGTAAGACTAGTGACAGTCATTCGATTGATTCTGTTCAATTTCAATTTAATTATCCATTCTAGAGTGAAGACTTTCTAATCTAGTGCGAGCACTGCGGTCAAGGTTTTTCTCTAACAATTCCAGCAATATAAATATCAATGCTTGTGGCGCCAAGTCGTATACAAGAAACGAGTGTTTTTACATTAGCAAACTGCTGAAAACGGCGTAAAATTTTAACTGAGCGAGAACGAGACTTGCAGCGAGATGACAAATGTAAGCAAGTTAGTAATAAGTAAGTTTAATTACCGCCGTCACCTGTGGTGTGGATAAGTAAGCAATTTGGTAACAAGTATAGTCCTATAGTCCAAGTATAGTCTTAAACGGTAATAACCGGTCCTATAGCAAAATTTTTTATTTCCAAAATTCGGTGGCGGGCCGGATGAAACTGGTCCGCGGGCCGGATCCGGCCCGCGGGTCGCCAGTTGGACAACCCTGAATCAGACGATCAATTTATTCTAAACACAATAAATTTGAAAGAACTGGTCCACATTAAATAAGTTAAACGGCTAAATGGTATCCATGCCAACAGTGTACCAAAATTTTCAAGATTCTGCAGGGTAAACATTTCTTGACACACAATCAATGCAAACTGGCCTCACTTTCTGATACCATAGACTCTGTCTTGTGATATTAAGGTCTATGGTTAATAGTAATTGATTTATTAGTTGTGCAGGCTTTCATTTATTTTCTTGAATTATACATAATTTTTTTCCAAAACTAATATCAGTTGGCACTATTCAGCTCTTGCTGAGCTTGTGTTTTGCTGCATAAGCTGAATAAAAACTTTGCTCTCTTTACATCTTGATTAAGTTTTGCCTGCTTTTGAAACGATGAAATCAATACCGTTATTATTCGCATTATTCCTGTTTCTTGCGAGCTGTAGGCTAAATTGGTGTCATTCTATATATGTTTTCGATTATGGATATGTCAGAGTTTTGAATTCTGGTTGTTGTATATTCAAAAACCTTGCTTCCTTCAACGAGCTGGCAGAAAGCAAAGATGATGATGATGATGATGATGATGATGATGATGATGATGATGATGATGATGATGATGATGATGATGATGATGATGATGATGATGATGATCTTCATATTTGTCAATTTCTGCTAGGTCATTATTATTAAACAGATGTGATATATCTCTTGATAAGTATAAACGCTCCAAGTCCATAAGAAGATTTGCTAATTAATCAAATCTCGCTGCTTTATTACTTCTTCTCTTAGTCCTTTCTGGGGATGTTGAATTAAATCCTGGTCCTGCTTCTTCAAAACCTGGCCATCTAAGATCATCTTTCTAAAAATATCTTAAATACCTCCACCTTAATATTTGCTAACTGAGAAATCATCCCCCTTCATAATTTTCTATGCCCAAATCACATTGATGTTGTTTCATTAAATGAGACTGATAGTTGTTCTTTTCTTGCAGACATTGTACCACCTGGCTTCCAAATGCTAAATGAACCTCGCCAAACTGGATTTGGTGGAGGAATTGCATTTCTTTTTAAATCTGATTTGAAATGAATTTCTGAATGAATGACTGCTATTTCTACCTCTGAATTATTTACTAATCCTACAGAAATTGCTTCTGAATTTGCAACTCATTTTACCTCTGATCTTCTTAATATTCTTGATGCAATTATTCCTTTTTAAAACTAAAAGGTTGTAACCCGACCACCTCAACCTTGGTTTAATTCTGACATTGTTGAAGCTAGGCGATGTCGCAGACAATTGGAACGACGATGGAAGTCTTCTCGTCTACCGAGTGACAGGCAGAAATTTAGGGACCAATGCAAAATTCTCCGTAAATTGATTTCTTTAACTAAATCCAACTATTAAACTAATCTTGTCACGATTCTTGATTCTTCGAATCCTCGTCTACTCTGGAAATCTCTAAATAGCATTCTTCATAGGGAAAAGTCAAGTGTCACACCTGGCTCCTTCTCTTTATCATCACTCCCAGATGTCTTCTGCCAATTCTTCTCCAATAAATTATCTACAATTCGCTTCAAATTTCAGATCATTTCTTCAACTGAAATTTTCCGATGAATTTTCTATTTTCCGAAATCCCCACCAACTCCTCTTAATTCCTTCAAACCTACCACCCTTAATGAAGTTCGCCAGATAATCTTGACATCACCAATTAGTCAGTGTACCCTCGATGTCCTACCAACTCAAATTCTCAGATATTGTTTTGATGTTTAAGGTGCAATACTAACAAGCCTTGTAAATCTCTCATTGCTTGAAGGGTGTTTCCCATCTGCATTCGCTCATGCAGTTGTTCACCCACTACTTAAAAAGCCATCTCTCTCTCTCTCCTCACGATTTGTCTAACTATAGGCCTATATATAATCTTAATTTCTTATCGAAAATTCTTTAAAGAATAGTTGCTAAGCAAATGCATGTTCATTTGTGTTCTAGTCCACATTACCTCCCTTTCCAGTCTGCTTACCGATAATATCACTCTACCGAAACGGCTCTGTTGGCAGTCCATGCTTATATTGTTCGGGCTATAGATGCTGGGAAAGTTACTGCTCTTTTACTTCTTGACCTATCTGCCGCCTTTGATACTGTTGATCATTCTATTCTGTCGCCTTTGATACTGTTGATCATTCTATTCTTCTTCTTCGTCTTAATCATTCGTTTTGAATATCTGACATTGCTTTACATTGGTTTTCTTCATATTTACATTCCCGCACCCAATCAGTGATAATAAATGAGAATCTCTCAACTCCCACTGATCTGCCTTGTGGTGTCCCTCAAAGGCTCGGTTCTTGGACTTCTGTTATTTACTCTCTATTTGACCCCCTTGGGTCCACTCCTTGATAAACATCAAGTGGCTTATCATCTTTATGCTGATGATACTCAAATTCTCATCTCCTTTGATCAATCTTCTTCAAACTCATCCCTTTAGACTTTATCCACTGTCTTCACTAATATTCAGTCATGGATGGATTAAAATAAGCTTCTTTTGAATTCATCAAAAATTGAGTTCTTACTATTTGCTCAATTGACCAAATTTGGAACTCTGAAATCTGTATTACTAGGAGATTCCACTGTTGTACCTAGAAGTACTTCTGCTCGCAACCTTGGTGTGATACTTGACTCTTCTCTCTCTTTTACAATTCACATAAATTAAGTCTGCAAAATTTCTCATTACCATATCAGGGACATCTATCGCATCAGACATCTCCTCCCTAAGCTTGTTCTTATTCAGCTGGCCAATGCATTGGTATCTAGTCGCCTAGATTATTGCAATTCCCTGCTTTTTGGCATTACACATTCAAATATGCAGAAACTCCAAAGAGTAACAAATTCTTTAGTTAGAGCCATATCCAAAACTCCAAGATTCGAACATATAACTCCAGCTAGACAGTCCCTACATTGGCTTCCTATCAAATACCGAATCAATTATAAAATCTGTCTTTTAGTATTTAAAACCATATTATGTAATGAACCCTATTACCGTAAGATGCGACTATTCCCTCGACCTACTACTCAATCCACTAGGTATTTCGGCAGGACTTTCATTTCAACATTTGTTATTCCTCATTCTCGCGCCGTCATTGGCACTAGTTGTTGGACTACCCCAACAACTCAACAAAACTGACAATCCTAAACAAGTTTTGGCTCCCGACACCACAATAATACCTGTTCCAACTGCTAGAAATCTAGGATTCAAATTTGATTCTTTTCTAAATTTCGAATCACAAATCTCCCAACTATCAAAAGCCTGCTATTCGTTACCTTCGCCGCCTACGCCCTTGCCTAGGCAATAAAACTGTCTCCACAATTGCCACCTCAATAGTCCACTCCAAATTAGATATTGTAACTCCCTCTACTATAACCTTCCCAAAGCCTCTATCAACAAGTTGCAATCAATACAAAATGCACTTGCTCGTGCTGTTACTAATTCACCTAAATTTTCCCATATTTCACCCATACTAAAATCATTACAGTGGCTTAAAATAACTGAACGCATCCAATATAAGATAATAACACTTACATATAGCTCACTTCAGTCATCAAAACCTGTCAACCTTAAGATCACTATTAACCCCTCAGCCTCCTCGACCCACACGTTCATCATCTTACCTCACTCTGTCACGCCCACTCAATCAGTCATCCCTGAAAATTTGCAACCGTGCATTCTCATACGCCTCACCTGAACTTTGGAACTCGATCCCAGCTTCCTTCCGCAGACTTGGACACTTTCAAACAATAAAATCTGATTCCTCATTTCCTATAATTCCCGCATTATCTCCTCAAGTCTTCAGGTCTAAGCTCAAATCATTCCTTTTTCTAAAATCATATCCTCCATAGCTGTAACAACCTAGCCTCACTGCCCTTTGGATTTGGATGTTGACTATTGCCTGGCTGATAACATATACCTTCCCCATAGCTATTTTAAGAGAGGCTGAGCGCCTAAGAATAAGCAGCTAATGTTGTCCTGTTGTGCTGTTTCCAAGGCGCTATAGAAATCCACAAGACTTTACTTTACTTATGCAAAATCTTTGATGTAGGTGATCAAATAATTACGCAAAGCTGGGAAGTGCAACGTAAAGAATACAGACGACTTCTCCGACGAAAAAAAGAATTATTCTGGAATAAAAAAGTGGAAGCCTGGCAATCCGCAAGCAATGGCGGACTCTAGACGCGCTACTTGGACGTGGACGTACACAAGTGTCCGACTCAATTAAACAATCAAACAAAAACTCTTCGCCGAGTGTATCAAGGATAAAAGTGAGAGAATACGCATTGCCACTGCAATGTATGCTCCACCAACGTTCAAACCAGCAAATCCCTTTCACTCGTTCTGCACCCTCCGAGCGCTGACGGTAGAAGAAGTAGCCGCAAGCATACGGGTACTCCCGGACAAACACTGCTCCTTGGACCCATTACCAACCAGTCTACTAAAAGAGAGTGCTGAAATTTTAACCCCGTTTATCACCAGTGGCGTAGCGTGACTTTTGTGGGCCCGGGGGCATCTTTGCCATGGGGGCCCCAGAGTTTCGATCTGACGAGCAAAAAAAGACGTTATCACCTCCTTTTTCATCCTGACGAGCAAAAAAAGGTCGTCAGCATATCATTTCTAGGGTTAGGGTTAAGAAGTTAGGGTTAACCCTAACCTAACCCTAGCTTAGACCCATCTTCGGGCCCCCCGCCCGGGGCCCGGGGGCTGTCAACAAAGTGCCCTCCCTCCCGCCCCCCACGTTACGCCACTGTTTATCACTGAGCTCTTCAATCGCTCGATCGCCTCGGAGACAGTGCCCACTATCTTTAAGACCGCTTATGTTGTTCCTCGGATCAAGAAATCTAACTCTGACCCCTCAGATGTCAAATCATATCGAACGATCTCTAACCTATCGGTTCCTTCTAAGCTACTGGAGCGCCTTGTAGCAAGTCAGCTCAGCCAATATCTAACGACTCACAAGCTGCTTCCAAGTCTGCAGTCGGCCTACCGCGCCTCACACTCGACCGAGACAGCGGTCCTGAAGGTAATCGCAGATATTCTACGTGAACTCGACTCCGGAAAGGTAGCGGCAGTGATTCTACTAGACCTGACTTCAGCGTTCGATACTGTCGACCACGACACTCTGCTGAAGAGGCTGGAAATAACTGACGGAGTTGGTGGCACCGCACTTGCATGGTTCTCATCATACCTTAACCAGCGCACTTACTCTGTACGTTGTGCCAACTCAACATCGGAGAATTACCCAGTCACGAATGGGGTCCCTCAAGGTTCGGTCCTCGGACCCATCCTCTTCGCATTATACCTGGTCGATCTACTCGACATAGCTCGCAAGCATGATCTGCAGGCACACCTATATGCAGATGATACCCAAGTATATGGGAGTTGTCACCTAGCTCTTACCCAACAACTCCAATCACGAATTACGAACTGTGTCGCAGAAATGACAGAATGGCTGGGCTCAAATCGTCTCCAGCTCAATACTGCGAAGACAGAAATCTTATGGATGACAACCGGAAGACAACAGCACCTGCTCCAATCCACTTCGGTCCAGATTAATGGTCACGATATCCATCCAAGCCCCTGTGTCAGAAATCTCGGCATCTATATCGATAATACCGCCACGACGAGGCAACACGTGACAGTCGTGACACGCATCAAATTAGAATACATTCAGTCTGGTGTGTACCTCTGCATGCAGGGCCGGCTTGTGAGTTTCTGGCGCACTAGGCAAGCAGGTCCATAGCGGCCCCTCACCCCGATTCAAAAATATATATAACTAAAATTGCATAATTGTTGCCGTGCCTTATATTCTGTTTAGCATTTCTATTGTTATATTTATACATTGCATAGACACGGCTAGAGATTTCCTTTATTAGCAACATTTTATTTAACACTGAAAATATCTAAACAAACAGTTAATTACTTTAGCTGCTTAGTACAGTATATTAGTAAGCCTCATTTGTAACATCACATGACACATCTCACAACGTGTTCAGTGAATGATCAAGGATGAATGTCATGGGGGCTGATGGGGCAACGAGCCTTCTCGTAGGCTGGACAGTATGGACCCCACACGCCTGGAACGCCCTTCCACCAGCGCTACGGAACATAAAGTCGCCCGTCGCTTTTCGTAAACAGTTGAAGACACATCTGTTTAAATGTGCTTATAATAATTGACATTAATAGTAATGCGCTTGCTAACATTCATTTATTAGGCGCAATATAAACAGCTAATTAAGTTAAATTAATGATATTATTATTATTATTATTATTATTATTATTATTATTATTATTATTATTATTATTATTATTATTATTATTATTATTCGACGATTTGTGAAGCGCCGTAACATGGCCATCGGCCAAAACCAAAAGCGCTGTACAGTCAAACAGTCAACTATACGATATGGTGAACAAATGCGTTTTCAGCTCTTTAGCAAACGTTTCAGGTGAAGTAATCCCGACCAGCGCATCAGGGAGCGCGTTCCACAGACGTGGGTTGCCGCGAGTCATAGAACGCTCGCCAAACTTCGGAGTCCTGGCTGGAGGAGGAACGTACAGCCGGTGGCGGATGCTAGATCTCAGCTGGAGACGGCACCCGGTCGTCGTTTGTCGTCGTACTAGGCATGCCAAGTAATCGTCGGGACAGGCTGGGTCCCGAAGAGCACGAAAAGTTAACCAACACCGCTTGTAAACTATACGCTCCGGGACCCGAAGCCAATGGAGTTTGTCCTTTAGCACAGGTGTCACATGGTCGTGCCACCTCAAGCCGAAAATAATCCGAGCCGAGGCATTGATGACTGCCTGAAGTCTACTGAGCTGGTTCTCAGGTAGTCCGAGAAGGAGACTGTTGCTATAGCAACAGTCTCCTTCTCGGATTACCTGGTCCAGTCTTGAGAGTACCAGGGCACGGACAAGATGAATAGCGGCCGGTATTGTTATATAACGACGAACTTCCCGAATTTGCCGGAGTTGGAAGAAGCAGGAGCGGGTCACGGCGCTAAGGTACCCGACGAGGGTCAGCGAGGAGTCGATGAGCACCCCCAGGAGGTGAAGCTCATTGGATGGAGCCACTTCTTTGCCGCCTATCTCGAACGGTGTTGGGTCGATAAGGTGGCCCCTCCTCGGAGTGCTCAGCCACAGCAGCTCCGTCTTGTCAGGGTTGAGGGCAAGACGGTTCGATGCCATCCATTCCGCCACCTTGAGCACACAGTCCTGGACCCGAGTTCGCAGCTCGCCGGTCTCGCCTGGGGGGCAAGCGGCGTATACCTGCACATCGTCGGCGTATGCTTGGGAGGACAGGCCGAGCGAGTCGATGACACGCCCGACATCGGCCACGTAAAGGACGAATAACAGCGGCCCTAGGACCGACCCTTGTGGCACACCGCAATGGATGGGACGAGGGGCCGACAGGGAGCCATCCCAGGAGACCGTCTGTGATCTGTCTCTGAGATAGTCTTGCAACCAGGCCAGTGCCGGGCCACCGATCCCATATGAAAGCTCGAGACGTCGACTTAGGATATGGTGGTCAACGGTGTCGAAGGCCGCAGAGAGGTCCAGGAGAGCGAGCAGTGCAAGGTTTCCGCTGGCCACAGCCTCGACAATGTCGTCGAAGATCCTGAGGATGGCCGTCTCCGTAGAGTGGCCCTTCCTATACGCGGACTGGTTGCTGGGCATGAGGCCGTTCTGGGTCAGGTATGCAGCCAGCTGCCTGTTTACCAGCCTCTCAAGGACCTTTGACAGAAATGGCAAGTTAGCCACCGGACGGTAGCTCGACGGATCGGTCAAGTCCAGACCCGGGCGCTTGAGATGTGGGCGCGTGATTGCGTGCTTCCACGGTCTCGGGAAGTCGGCATTCTTTAAGGAAGCGGTCATCAGGGATGTCAAGAACGGGGCTAGCGTAGATAGTTCACTTAAATAGCCAAGACGGCGCAATTTGGTTGCAGCAAATTCTTTAGCAATATCGGCAACATATACAGGGTGTAAAAGTGAAAAGGGCACCCCTTTATGATATTTAATATCTCGGCTGCATGTATAGCGGTTTCAATGAAATTTATATGCCATATCCCTGAGAATGTTTCTGATGTAATTGGCAAATTTCATGCTGATAGCTTTAGAGTTTGCTAAAATATGGCCAAAAAACTAGAGACCCAAATTTTAAAATTGACAAACAGAAGATAACGTCATAGTAATTTGTATCATTTTTAAAGTCTAAAATTGCATCGTTGTCATTGCGCCAGACAAGGTCAAGGGTTACTTACGGCCAACAGATAAACACAGCAGCATTATGATTGGCTGCAGGACTGTCTTGATATGCTTGGAGAAGATTTCATATTCCAGCAAGACAGAACACCTGCACACTCTGCTCTCAGGACCCAGGATTTTCTGGAGCAAAATTGTCCAGATTTCATCAAGAAAGATGACTGGCCACCCAACTCCCCAGATGTCAATCCACTTGACTTCCACGTCTGGGGAATCATGCTCGACAGATATCAAAAGTATCAGCCAAAGCCACAAAACATCACGGAGTTGAAGACGGCGCTGAAGAATATCTGGGAGAGTTTGCCTGAGAACCAGATCAAGAAGTCGATACTGTCAGTGAAGAAGCGCTTGTCGGCATGTGTGAAGGCTGAGGGGGGCATTTTGAGCACCTGCTCCCGTAGCAAATCATCTGAAATCCCCTTTCAAACGGCCCTTTTCAGAACCAAATAAATAAAAAAATTAATTGTTAATTTTTTATCACTTTATTATGACGTTATATTCCAATGTCAATTTCAAAATGTGGGTCTCTTTAGTTTTTTGGCCATATTTCAAGCAAACACTAAAGATATCAGCATGAAATTTGGCAATTACACCAGAAACATTCCCAGGTATATGGCCTATAAATTTCATTGAAATCGCTATACACGCAGCCGAGATATTAAATATCATAAAGGGGTGCCCTTTTCACTTTTACACCCTGTATTCAATATCGGCAACATATATTCTTCCAATCGAGAGAATGGCGGTCAACTGACCAGTGGCGTAACGTGGGGGCGGGGGGGCACTTTGTCGACTGCCCCCGGGCCCTGGCTGGGGGCCCCAAAGAGGGTCTAAGCTAGGGTTAGGTTAGGTTAACCCTAATAATCCTAGAAATGAACGTGCTGACGACCTTTTTTTTTTTTTTTTTTTTTTTGCTCGTCAGGATAAAAAAGGAAAGGAGGCGATGACGTTTTTTTTTTTTTTTTTTTTTTTTTTTTTTTGCTCGTCAGCACGAAACTTTGGAACTTTAGGGCCCCCGTGGCAAAGATGCCCCCCGGGCCCCCAAAAGTCACGCTACGCCACTGCAACTGACAGCCATTCTCATGACTTAGCCATAATCTTATTGGCTCATCAGGCCAGGTCAGGTATTCGTCCTCTAGCTGTGTCCAGCTATTGACTTCTCCATGACATTTCTTCCAAAGTCATTCGGTGTCTTCCGTCAGTTTTTCCATCGAGATTCAGCCCTGCCAAGTGCAGATCCTCTTCCAATCCGTCCACCCATCGTCTTTCCGGTCTTCCTTTAGATCTTCCCTTTGGGTTGTAGTTGAAAATTCGTGTTGGGTTTCTTATTTCTTCCATTCTGAGTTTATGAGTATGTGTCCTGTCCATTTCACTCTTCTCTTTCTGAAGACTTCCATGATGCTCGATTGCAGTGTTCTCTCTCTAACTTCTTTATTTGTTATATGTTCTTTGTATCCAATCCTTAGTATTATTCTAAGCCATTTATTTTCTTTTGCTATTAATTTTTTCTCCAGTTCTTTTTTATAGTCCAAGATTCACATCATATTGGCTCATCGACGACCTTAAATAGTGTTTTATAAGTTTTAATCGCGAGAAACGTCTTTCTCCAGATGCCACACTTACAGGATTTGCAAACATTGTTTTCAAAGCTATTATTAAATTTAGAAAAATTTCGCACATACATGTATGATTAATATTATTAGGACTCGTTGTATTGTTAATGTCAGAGTCTCTCTCTGGGCTTCGCGTTTTGTGATACCCTGCACCGGACAGTTTCTCTCGCTGCGTGATTAAAAAGTCAACACGTTTCTAACCATGTAATAAATTTAATACGAAGAAAATCCGACTTTTAAATACAAATCTTATTTGAAAACCGATCTTATTTGAAAAGACAAAAACAATTGTGTTTGGACAGAAAGATATCGGAAGAAAGATAAAAGGGGATGGGTTCGAATTTTGAAAATGTGGAAAATTTCACTTACCTTGGAAGCAACATTACACATAATCTGGACTGCAAGAAAGAAAGAACAATAAGAGCAGCGAAATCCTTAGGAAATCTCAAAGCAATGGACAATGTCTGAAAGAGCAAAGCAGTAAGTCTCAGAATAAAAAAAGATTCTTGAAACATGTATTTTCAGGAGCTTCTTGTATGGTTGCGAGACTTGGACCGTCACAAAAGAATTGAAGAAGAATTTTAGAATTGTAAAGAAAATGCTATAGAAAAATTCTCAGAATTGGATGGGTTGAAAAGATCAGCAACGAGGAACTATACAAGAAATCCAGCCAAAAGTAACATCGATGCAAAAAGTTATACAGAGGAAATTGCGTCTCTTTGGACATATTTGTTATATGAAAGATGATAGAAGGATAGACTACAAATGCTGGGAATAATGGGCGGTTACAAGAAGAAAGGAAGGCCACACAGGGAATGGTGTGATGACATTTGTAATTGGTGTTGAAAATGTCTGCAAGAACTAAGTCATATAGCTACGAACAGAAAAGATTGGGACAAAACTGTAATGATTGCATCAGACACCAACGGGCGCTGAACCCATGGTTATTGATGATGATGAAATTCGATCTTAAGTCTAACTGGGTCAACCGTCAATCAAGGTTTAATGTCGTCAACGACTGGCCAGAATTAATTTACGATGTAGCCACGATATTGTGACGTCACTGCTGTATGCGTCACTGTCTGACCTTGCTATAGGATGCTTGCAGCGCGTGGTGTTGGAGGTTTTTTGTTTAATTTTCTCAGTTTCTGGGTCACAGTATATTCTAAGTCGCCAATAGCACAAGATAAAAGGGTGCTGCAAAGTGACGTCGTTATATTTTTAGCGACGTCATTTTGCCGCCCCCTTGACATTTGCCACCCTAGCCTACCCTAGGCAACCGCTTAGTTCGTCTATCCGACGAGCCGCCCCTGTGTGCATGACAGCAGAGAGAAACGTTTGTGGCATTTCATATAGGACCTTCTAAAACTAATCTAAAATTATGCTAGAAATTAATGTTCCTGTTTGTTGACAGCTTGGGCTGATTACCTTTTATTAGCTTTTAATAAACACTTTCTGCTGAACGCTAAGACCTGATGCGCATTATAATGTACACACTGAATTTCTGTATTATTAAAATGGCAGAACTTAAACTAACACAGCAATACATTATCAACATCCATGTTACAAAATTGAGGAAACAATTCTGGAATATTCAAACAGCAAAGATGAGGCCTGAAGAGGATAAGATTTATCTAAACATACACAATAACCTAAATTTACTGCTACATCTTATGTAATTGTTTTAAACATCGACACGAGTTAAATTTGCATCTTAAATTAAATGTTTTTTATAATCATAAATTATAAAAAGATGACATAATTTATGACGACAAGTTAAAAGATCAGTATCTTATGGAATAAGATACTGATAACATGATGTTCCTTATCCATTCAGTTTTCAAATGAAGCCATTAATAGCCGTTATAATGTATTTGTCTTCAATTTATCCTGAAAATACAACACAAGCATTACAAATCTGTCTACAAATATATATATATATATATATATATATATATATTATATATATATATAATATTATATATATATATATATACATATTACGTATGTACTGAGGGAAAGAGTAGTGCTGTTACGGTTAACCGAACCGAACCGAAACCGCGGTTTTTCGGTCAAAACCGAACCGAACCGCGGTTTTGACCATGCAAATTGGACGGTTTTAACCCTAGGTTAGGGTTAGCGTTAACCCTATGACCTCTTTTTTAAATGCATTAAATGCATTTAATGCATTTCAATCAATGCACAGCTTTTAAGCTCTAAAATAACTTCTGTCATGTCTATGTCTCTATGGTGAGTCAGAGTCTGACGTCATTATTGAAATCAGTAGAAATAATTTTAAAATGGCTGCATTAGTAGTGTCGCGCATAAAATTGAGGTAGACACCCCTACCCAGTGGCGTCGCTAGGGTTGGTGTCACCCAGTGCGGTAAAATCATGGTGTCACCCATTTAGACTTGGGACCTCTTCTAAATCTTTCTTATTTTTCCTTCTCAAATACCGTGACAAGCAAAAAAAGAAGGTCATCCTTGTTTGGTGTCACCCCCCTAGATGGTGTTACCCGGTGCGGTCCGCACCCCCGCACCCCCTCTCGACGCCACTGCCCCTACCCAAATCCATAATCCTAGAAATATCCCTGAGGCTAACGGAGCGGGTTCAAGCCCTGTTAGTGCCCTTAGTGGCTTTCACACATGCAGTAATGCCTCCTAAGCCACATTAAATCATGCCGAGTTTAAAATTAGGCCTATTGGCAATTGCATCAACTGAAAGAGAAGGTGACTTAATTAAAGGGGTCATCCATAAATGACATCACGCGAATTTGTCATTTTTTGACCCTCTTACGCCACAAAACGTCGGACCCCCTAAAATATAACGTCACAACGGGCCGATCCCCCATTTTTAAAAATCTCGTAATGCCATTTTATTTTTTATTTCTTATTAAAGTCCTCAAAAAGGCCATCCTTGTATTTTTTCCTCTCGAAAAACCCTGACAAGCAAAAAGAGGTCATAATTGTATCATTTTTTCTCTCCAAAATCCCTGCAAGCAAAAAGAGGTCATAGGGTTAGGGTTAACCTAACGCCAACGCTATGGTTAGGGCTAAGGTTAAAAAACCGAACCGAACCGCGGTTTTTCGGTCAAAACCGAACCGAAACCGACCGAGACTGCACGAGGTGAAACCGTAACAGCACTAGGAAAGAGGTATTTGGATTTAAGAGACTTGCCTACGTGTGGGTACGGGGAGGGCCTCGACTGAATATGCACGTAGCACGTCTGCGCGCGCACGCACGCACGCACAATATAGAAGCGCTATTTTTAATTATCAAAGCGGTTCTTTCCCGTTATCCGGACCCCAGTAGAGGGTAGAGAAGCGTTAGGGTTATGGTTAGGCTAGGGTTATATTTAGGTTAGGGTCAGGGTTAAGGCCAGGTTCCCGACCGAAGTCATTGCATTTCAACGGGGTCCGGATAACGGGAAAATACCATCAAAGCCACACCAAGCAAGGTTTTGATACCGTAGGTCAGTCGGTGCGTGGTTGACTGGAAAAAAAATTATTGACCTTGTAGACAAAGTACAGTAATTAAAGCTCGTAGAGCAGAGATCTACAGGGAGGAGAGAACGAAACCCCTTCATTGATTGACTCTGTTTACAGATGCAACAAACAGGGTGGAGGGACTAAGCTAATTTGTACCTATGCATAGGGGTTCTAGAAATGTACGGGATACAACAGGGGTTCGAAAATATGACATGTGCGTACGTAATATATAGATGGACCTAAACAATCTATTTACCACGATTCATATGTGCTACCATTTTGCATTACGTTACAAATAAATGGGTTAAATGTGCTCGCAGGATTATTTGATCAATCGTGCAAAAGTTACTTAGCCTATATATTTTCTAGTTTTAGGTTGAATTGCCACAGCTGCACATTTCAATTAAGTCATTAACAGAATCTATCAAAATACATTGCATGTATTATACATATTGCAATAGAATTCAATTTTGATGAACTTTTGCCTCAGATCGAATTAACTCATCAATGTGCAAAAGATACTATGAACCTATTATTTTGAAATGCATAAAAGATAATGGTTACATTCAAAGGGCACCTACGTACACTTCTAACAATTCAAACTGAAGCAAAAAATCATAACATAAATAAGACTTGGGCTAAGTAATTTGTACTGAATCAATCAATAAATCAACTTCTTTATTATAATTATAATAAACTCATAAGCATCAATCGATCTGTACTAAGTGAACCTTGGTTATAAATAATGTTTTTTGTAGTTTACGCCAGTATTCAGCTGGCAATAGCAGGCTTTATATAAGGAAGACATGCAGCAGAGAAGTGCCGGGTAAATGGTTTAAGGTGAGATAGACCGAGAAATAATCAGGTCAGCTGGGAGTAAATTCTTAGTTAAGCAAATATGCCTTCAACAGTGAAGGCATATTTTAAAGAATGACAACAAAATATTTTATCCCCATTCTCGCCAGGTTTTCCTATTCCCACATCACCCCTATCAGATTATCTCAATCTCCACTAGATTGCTTTTATCCTCGACCAACACCCATCGAATTTCCCCATCCCACATGGTCCCTATCCGTAGCTTTCTATATCTCCCGAGTACCATATCTTCAATCATATTGACCATAAGTTCATTAAGATCTTGAACTTTGGAATAAGTTGATAACTAAAATATCTTGTGTGAAATTACAGTAAATTGCAGTGATTTCAAAATGTAACAGAATATTTGTATAGCACCTCTACTGAGGAACCACTCAGATGTGCTACCGTTGCGATAACTGCATATCGATAAAAAGAAGTTTTTAAGTCGTTTAAAAAAGAGAGCCATAGAATCAGCAGTTTCAACATTACATATACTGGGGCCAAGAGCAATCCAGACGATAAGGCCAACTGATTCAAGGCCTCATTTCAGGAATAAGGAGGTTCGTTCATGGGGCATACAGAGATCGTGGGTTGTGGCCCGAAAACATGGCCGACCAGGGATAGAATAGAGATAAGAAGATAGAGTAGATGATGTAGATTTGGTATGATGGAATGGTACCAATAAGAGAGTGTAACCGCTTTCAACACACGAAACTTAACTCGGGCAAGATAAGACAGTCAATATAGAACAGACATCATACAACCGGATTCCGGTTCCGGCGCTATACGGTTGCCATTACGTGTTTGTAAGTGCCACCGATTCGTCATCGTTCTCGGTATTTTCCGATGTTTTGCGACTGGATTTTACACCAATCGCGAGTACTGCGTTCCACTCGTCGGTTTTTCCGAAGAGTTATTCGCCGTCCTCCACTTTTTCCACGTCATTCTGACAACTTCAAGTCGGTCGCCGTCGCGGCTCCGCCAATGGCCGCCATTGATATGGCTGCCGCGTGACAAATCAACGGGACTGCGCGATTGACTGTCGTTCCAGACTTCGCTGGAACATTCATCAAAGTCGGATTTGCTAATTACGGTGGAGAACTATCCTCTAGCGGAAGACCGCTTTTTCGGAATTCGCCGTCGGATCGGATGTTACCGTCCTCAGAACGAATTCTTCCATCTCGCGGGTCTACAACATCATGTTTCCCCTCCTTGCTAAAGTTTTTTTTACGGAAAGACCGCTTCTCATGGACTCGACGCCAGTTTCTTCATGGCAGCGAGTTCATTTTGTCATCCGAATGGATTTTGAACATCGCCATTTTGACCTTCATTGACACGATAGCGCTGTCAAAGCGCTATTGATATTAGCTACGTTACGGCGCTATAAAAATCGTCCGGGATAATAATAATAATAACCACTAATGTGATCATATCTTGTGACAACTGCAAATTATGCTGAACAAAGAACCATCCGGAGTTTACCAAGTTGCACCAATGGAATACCAGCAACAAACTCATGAGTGATTCATGAGTGTACTGTAGTACATTAGTGGGTCTGGAATTTGAATAGGCCTGAATATCATCAGGGTACATATGCATTTTAAAATTATAAGGAGCCAATAGGTGTGCAACATCACAGTGCAACATCATATAGTAAATACCAAAGAGGCCTAAGGACAGTGAACTGTAGGCAACTAAATGCCTTGAAATGGCAGGATGTCAGGAACATTCCAGCAGGATTAGAGGTTACTGTTCGTTACAGAACTAACAAGGATCGCATAACCAACAACTGTTAGCACACCAATAAAAGGCTTGTGTGTAACATTAGAACACTTGAGGATGAGGGTGCTGTCATACCGAGGACATTCACAACACTTCTATATCTCCAGTGAGAATGTGATGCTATAAATAGAGATTAGTTTCAGACATTGATATCACTGCAGAGTACAATGTTTGCTTTCTTAACTCTGCTGGCTGATTATAGATATTAGCTTGCTGGTCACGAATATCGATTCAGAATTTTCCCGCCATGTACAATTGTGTGAAACATTCATTATGTCTCAGTAAGTTGTGTAAGAACAATACTTCTTTACAAACCAGGCATGATCAGGACAGAATAGAAGATGTTCTGTGAAAATTTGCAGCATGCTCATGCCGGGTGCTATGAGATCCTCTTCCAACGAAAGGTCCATTAAACTAAGGTCGAGCCCCCAAGATGTAGAAGGCTCGCCGCGTAATATTGTAAATTAAGACAAGATTGCAATAGATTTTAATATTCTTTTTATCAACAACAATTCTATTAGAAAAATCTTAACCGGAAGCTAATTACGCCAACTGCCAAGACACTACCTAGCGAATAATTTACATTAATAAGTAAGTAACTACTGTTTGGAAGAGGATCTCATAACATATACTCACCCTTACAGTTATGATTTTCCAGAAAAATCATACATTTAAATAAGTAATACAAACAAAATCAACTTCAAAATGAGTAGCCAAAAAATCAGCAATACAACTTAAAAACACATTCAAAATACTCTGCACGAAAAGATATAAACATTAAATTTCAGAAACTCTGCCTAATAAATCTGTAAGTATATTTTAGTACCCGAAATTTCCTCCTGAACCATTTTCAATTTCTCAGGGTTCATTCGATAAGCTTTTTAAACAGGTTTAGCCCTTCTACTAATTTAATAGCGTGCTTAATCAAATTAATGCAAACAGGCTTATTATTAGTATTATTATTAAAGTTAAGATTACTGTGGTAACTAATCCATAAAGACTACGTGAACACATTACAATGTCAAAACAGAATCATAACTAGTTCGAAATAGCCAGGTCTTTAAGCGCTTCTTAAACGCATCTAGTCATGATGAGAGTTGAATGCCCAGTGGTAAACCATTCCAGACCCGTGGTGCTGCCACAGGAAATGCGCGATCACCCACGGTGGAAAGACGCATTCGCGGGACGAATAGTGCTGCAGTGGAGGCCAATATCAGACGTTAGTAAACACATCACCAAGAGGTTACAAAACATTAAACAATTCAGACTTCAAACTCGGATCTAATTGTGACTTATCAACAACATCTTGCACAAAAGCATCACAATCAACAGGTCTATAAACATCTGACAAAATATAAGGATATTCAAATTCACAAAACTTCTCATACTTCATAATATCATATATCAAATCAGAACAAAACACAGACACTTCAATGCTTTTAGTACAAACTTGTAACAATGACAAAAAATTGAAGCATTGTCCAACAAAATTTCATTCACAAATTCAAACATGGAAAAAGCATGTATAAAACAGTTTGCCACTTCAGAAGCAGAATAATTCTGTAATGGAAATGCTAAATGGTAATGCGTAGATAAATCCAAAATAGTCAATAATATACTAGTTACCTGTCTTCTTATATACACTTAAAGGTCCGATCACATCGATTGCAATTCTACTCCAAGGCTTAGAAATCACAGGAAGATTAATCAAATGTGCTTTAAGCTTAGACTTTCCTTAGCCCAATCTTTAACATGTATCACAAGTATCACAATATAGGCGCACTGCCGTTAATCCGCCATAATTTGTTTTAAGGAAATTTGGCGGATTAACGGATGTGGCCGATTAATAAAAGCAGGTCATTTGTTGAAAATTTGCCAAAATAGTGTGCCCTTTCAATATAGCGACCCTAACAACGGCGTGTTTTCCTCTCATTTGTGCAAACCACAAGAATAAGGTTTTTTCCAATTCAACATTCTCAGCATTTCTCAAATGAATTGATTCCGTTCGTGCACCATAAACAACTGACTGTCCAAACCATATGAAGCCAAACCATATGATTTTCAGGTTCAGTATATCACCGATGGTGCGGCGCGAAATTTTGATCTTCCATTCGCGGTTGAAGTGATCAGCAAAATCCTTTGACTTGCTCTGGAATTTTTTCTTTGTACAGACATATTTTGCGTTTTAGTCCAATCCCTAAATCGGTCCGTTTACGCTTTGTAGGCATTGACACGGATGTTACAACGTACTGTACTTGATTAAAACTTTTAAAAAACATATGAATACAGCACAGTACTATGAACGTGGCATATGTAACACCAAGACCTGTCACTGTCGTTGCCATAATATAGAACAGGGCAACTCTAACTTCGTAAATCCGCCAAACCTATTAAAGAACCACTGATTTTATGAGTAATTTAGTGGTTTGGCGGATTAACTAGTAGTAAATCAATAGCCTGGGATCACTAATGTTTTGGCGGATGGAGGTTAACGAATTGACGGGTATTTTAACAAAAAGCTTAAATTCGTTCTGTGCAGTTTTGGCGGATTACCGAATTTGGTGGATCAACGGGTGGCAGTTTTACGGCAGTGTACCTGTAATTCTTAACATTTCGAGAAATTCCAGGCCACCAACAATTTCTTTGTAACCGATCCAAAGTTTTCTTAAGTCCCAAGTCTCCACTGACATCGTGAGCCAAAAACAATAGCTTTTCCCTCAAACTTTTGGGAACCACAATTTTATTTAACCTCAAATCTACATCAGAAGTACATTTGTTTCTTCCTTTTCTCAGCAAAACATCATTTTGTAGCACAGAACAAGAAATTTAAACAAAATTTTTAGCATCAACAACTAAATCATACAATGGTTTCAATGCAACATCGTCTTTCTGTAATCTAATCAAATCAGCATGAGACACACATTTCAATTTCACATCAGAATTCATAACATTTTATACAATTTCATCAGACAATTCAACTTCATCATCAACAGTTGCACTTTCACCAGTGTCAACTACATCCCATCCTTCTGGCACAACATTGTAAGAAAATAAATGAGATAAAGGCAATGAATCATCAAAATCACCAACCTCATCACACAAATTTGAAGTTTCATTACTCTTATCAATGACAACTCAATGTCCTTCTTTACATCACCAGTAACATCATCAATTTGATCTACACGAAGCAATTTCTTAGCTTGCAAACGAACAACAACATTGACACTTTCAATCCTAGAACCAGCGTCTAAATCATTACCAATTAGAAAATCAACATTATCCGGCAAATGATCAACAACACCAAGCAAAACTGGTCCATCAGAAATTCACTTCAACCAAAGAAATTTCTGACACAATACCATTCACACAACTAATCAATTTTAACTCATTAGTATCAAAAAATTCACCCTATTTCAATAATTCTTTTCTTACTAGACTCTGCAAAGAACCAGAATCTCTCAACAACGCAACATTACACTGCAAACCATCTACATGTAACAGATGTAACGCGAAATCTTTGAAACTGAGGATCCACCTTAAAATTTACAGTATTTACAAAATTCACACTCTTAGGTTGAGTATTCTTAGTCTGCTACCCCTTAATCCTCTAATTTTCCCTTTTTCAATCTCTCACAGTTAGCCATAACATGAGATGAATCCTTACAATAAGCACAAATTGTAGGCTTACCAAACTTATCAATTGGTTTCTGACCCAATTTTGGCGAAACTGAAGTATTACCCGGTAGATCTTCTTGCTTGAGGATAATTTGATTTGACATTGGGATTTTCAAGTTTCCCTCTGAAACATTCCCGTCATACTTTTGGAATCCCCAAAAGATAAACCTTGATTGTTACAAAACCGAAATGAATTATGCAAAACAGCATATTCATCTGCCCATCTAGCAGCTTCTGTTAAATTAGCAGGTTTCATATCCAAAAGCCATTGCTTAATCTGAAAAGGCAAACATTTTACAAATTGTTCAATCTTTAGAACTTCCAAAAGCTTCTTCAAATTTTGCACACACTTTTCACTCTGAAGTCATCTTGGTTTTGGTAGCCTGAACGCAATATTAGAATAAGTTTCCTGAAAATCTTTACTCAAATTGTGAAAACGTAAAATCTGTAAAATTCAGGCACCTTTTCGAAAGCAGTTAACTACCGGGTAAGCAGTTTCGAAAAGATCATAATCCTTAGATTCAGAAATAGACAACTCTGAAAACACACACTGCATGCACACGTCTATGCAGACGATACACAGCTCTATGAGAGCT
This sequence comes from Metaphire vulgaris, assembly GCA_018105865.1. Lineage (NCBI taxonomy): Eukaryota > Metazoa > Annelida > Clitellata > Crassiclitellata > Megascolecidae > Metaphire > Metaphire vulgaris. The sequence continues at coordinate 4,468,714 of CM030857.1, forward strand.
GTTCCCCTGCGACAACCGAACTGCTCCAGCAGAGAATCCCGCTGTGCTTGACAGAGTTGTCCAAGTGGCTGAGGTCACATCGGCTACAGATCAATGTTGCTAAGACCGAGGTCCTTTGGATGGCTGCTGAGAGGCAGAAACATTTGATACTGTCAACCTGCATATGCATTGATGGAATTGATGTGCAGACAGTGTCATTGGTTTGGAACCTCAGAATATTCATAGATAGTACCGTATCAGTGAAGACACACGTGGCAAAGACTGTGGTTGCTGGATGCTTCAATGCCCTCAGACTGATTAGAAGTATTCATCGCTCAGTGTCAGCCACTGCACTCAAAACACTGGTATCCACTCTGGTGTTGACCAAATAGAGTATGGCAATGCTACCCTAGCCGGAACACGGAAAACCCTTCTCAACCGTCTTCAGTCCATTCTAAAAGCTGCTGCTCGCATGATTTCCACCAGGTGATCATATAACTCCATCCCTTCGTGATTTGCACTAGCTATCAGCGCCAGAACGAATCCACTTCAAGCTCGCATTATTAGCCTACTGATACCTGAATGGCGTTGGCCCTGTATACCCGGCGACTGAACTGGTATGAGTGGCTGACTTGGAAGGTCGGCAACGCCTCAGATCTGCCCGATCCACCTCACTGGTCATTCCGAGGATGCGCCTTCGAACTGTCAGTGATCGTGCGTTCCATGTGGCTGCGTCGAGAGGGCGGAACTGTCTACCTCCATCTGTGCAACTCTCTCCATCTCTCAACACCTTCAAAGAGAAACTTAAAACCTGGCTATTCTGCAGCAGCTACTCGTGTTATCTTGTGTTTTTGTAATGTGTTCACTCAGTTCTTATAGGATGAGTTACCTCAATAATCACTACGTTGTAGTAGTAATAATAATAATACCCAAAATTGTGGAAAAGACCAGTTGGTTGTCCAAGAGCCACCTGGACCAGAACAATTCAATCTGACCTGGCTCCTTGCAACATTGGACTTTTCACAGCCTGGAAGAAGGTTCAAAACTGAGATTCTTGGAAATGCTTAGTGGAAAAGGCTATGATCTGTCATTGAGCTTGCCAATGATGATGAGGTGTTACTGCAGCTCGACTGTCTATGATTAATAACAACTAGAGAGGCTAACAGTGCTTAACTGTTATGATTCCAGGGTACACATTCTTCCATTCACTACATTGCAGCACAGGCTTAGGAACTTTTGCCAGTAAATCTCTTGGCATTTGTAATATTAGCATCTCTGTACATAATAACTGATCAAGCAAATAGCAATAGTGAAGATTCAAGTGTGTGCAATATATTTATGAAAATAAATTTGACCTTTTGATCTATACCTTTACTTTGTGATCTATATATAGATATACCCTGTAAGCTAACCCCTATGTGCACTATAATCAAAATTTTATGGTAAGTACAATGTGATATTAGATTAGACCAGTATTTTTCAACCTCAGTGTCATGTGAGATTATCAGGTATGTGTTAAAATTTTTGTGGAAATATTTGTAAATTTTAAACTAACATGTTTCAAATGTGATTGAACAATGAATGCAGTATCTAAGACTTATCTCCAGATTTTAAGGATTAAATATGCAGACACTTCAAGGTAATTGGTGACGATTTGTTTCTGATGTGGCTTCTTCAAATTTACAAATCTACAGACATTAGTGACAACTGCAAAGCTATTCTATGATTCATCAAGGATGGAAAATTGCAAAGAACTGGAAACTACCATGAGAGGCAAAGACATTTTCCAATTGGCGATTTAAAACATTTTGCTTGTAGTACTTTGTAGGCAAAAATTACAGCATCAGAACACCCAAACAACACACAATTTTGTAGGTAGAGAGTGAATGCAAGATGGCTTGTTTGCCTTGTTGTTTGAGTTAAATCCTCTATAAACAAGTGTAACAGATATGAATGCAATTCTTTCTTGAATTATCTAAATGTTTTTTTATGTACAGGAGTAATAAGCACTTATGCTCATACCAGTTTGGTTTTAATAGCAATAGAGTTGTAGCTACAGAAGAATTTGCAGTACTAAAATGTATTAATAAATAAACATACTAATTTCCATTGAATAATATCAACCCATTCACTGGCTTCAACATCAGTTGTTGCAACCAAATAAAATGTTCTCCAAGGAAAAACAAGTCTACAAAAAGAACAGGATTTATTTTATGACATCGTTATTAGCATGTCATATTCTGCCATGTTTATATACAATATAGTGTCTTTGTTGACAGTGACTCTGTGCAATACTCTGTCCTAATCCTAATCTTATCCTAATCAGTGCAATACTCTGTCATTTGAGCCGTACCTAAATGATGTGATCAGGCGATGCCACTTTCAACTGAGAAGAATACGATCAGTCCGGTGCTATCTACTTGTATCCGGTGTCGTTCACTTGGTTCAGGCCTTGGTGCTAACGAGGATTGATTACTGCAATAGTGTGTTGTGGGGTCTCCCGGTCAATAAACTGGATCGCCTGTAGTCTATTCTTAATCAGTCGGCGAGGATCGTGTTTGGATGTCGTTGGTGCGAGCACGTAACCCCACTTCTCAGGGATCGTCTTCATTGGCTTCGAGTCCCTGAGCGGATTGTGTTCAAGAGATGCTGGTTGACGTACAGAGTGCTGCATGACCCGCACTGTCCGGAGTATCTCGCCTCTCTTGTAAAGAGACCGCAGTGTAGTGATAGGAGATTGTCACTCCGGTCGAGTCGTAGGGTCAAACTTCAGGTTCCTCCTCCCTCCAAGACTGCCAAGTTTGGAGAGAGATCTTTTACACGCGGCAACCCTATCTTGTGGAACTCTCTTCCTGATGACGTCACCACGGCTAATACTCCTGAGCACTTCATCAAGAGCTTAAAACTCATCTGTTTGGGTTGGGGTATAGTTGAGATGTTAAAGCGCTTTTGTTGTGGGCCTCAGCCTTGTTACAGCGCTATAGAAATCGTCCAAGAATGAATGAATGAGTGACAGGTCTTTTACAAGATTTGTTAGTAATTATTAATTAAAGTACTGGGTACTAGTCTTTGAAAAGGCTATATATTACAAAACAGCAAGGTCACTCATGTCTAACCAAATTTATTTTATTGAGGCATATCATTACATAGCCTCACCAGATTTTGTCGCATTAGATAGATAGATTGTGCTTGCTTGGCAGTTTGCACTGCCACGTTGCTTCAACTGAACTGTCCTGTTGAAAATGGTTTTACAATCTTCATGGGCAGTATCAGGTTTCTGGTAAAAGTTTATATGAAAGTTGATATGATTTGGTTCAGAATTAGTTGTGACCGTCAGACTTTGACTACCGGTATTCATCTCAACAAAGATGTGCAATAAGTGTGGCATGGAGGGTGATAAGAACTTGATCGAAGTGGGACAGTATGTGAGTGCATTATTCATATAGTTTGAATGCAATTATGCGATAGCAAATTTTATTTATTTTTTAATTGTGCCACATTTTCTTTGCCCCTTACATATTTACATGGTACCAGTGCCTGTTTGGATATCCTTTTGTTGCTCATCAGCCTTTTTATGGCAAAGCATGGAGCATGCTACTGCGTTTAAAAATGCAGCAATATTTGCATATACCATATACGACATGAAGTAGGAGCATAATATGATTAAACAAAATCATGCACAAATTATTATAGGTCATAGACCTCTTAGAAACATAAAGACTCAACAATCCGCCACCAGCCACCAATCCTACTCAATAAATCAGGAATCAAATTATTCTTTCAAGACCTATGTCTAATGTCCAATGAATATTGTTGCAATTACAGACACCAATTAATTAATTTCTGATTACATGATCTCTGATTTAAAAATTGCAATGGTGAATGATCAGAATAAACAGAGACTGGATTAGAACCAAATAAACTGAAAATATATGAACTGCAAAACTTAAAGCCAAAGTTTCCTTTACAACAGCAGAATTCTGAAGCTTATTTAATTTACGTATAAAATAAATTGGATGTTCTATTTCACCCATAACTTGAAACAGATGCCCAACGAATCAAAACTGAAAAGCACCTATGCCTAAACAAAAACTCTTATTATAATCAGGAGGAGGTAGAATTGGTCTAGACATAAATATTCAAATTTAATAATAATAATAATAATAATAATAATAGTAATAATAATAATAATAATAATAATAATGGTAGTAATGGTAATAATAATATTATTGTTGTTGTAGATGACACCAACAACTTCAATCAATCAATCAATTTATTTATCTCTCAAAACCAGCATCATAATTTGAGATACATAATGATGCAAAAAGAAAAAGAATACTTAACTAACTTATACTAGCAAAAGATCAAAATTAAAATCAAACAACAAATTAATTAAGTAACTAACTAATTAAGTTTATAATTTAACAAAGAAAGTGATAGCCAAATAGGGGAATAGATGATGAGAGATTGATCATAGTACAATACAATGAGTGAGGGATAACCTAAGGGATAAAAATCCCTTAGGTGTTTATCCTAATAAAAAGGTGGTTATCCTAATAAAAAGTTAATACTTAGATGGCAGAAAAATAATTAAAATGTGTGACTGTAGTGAAAGTGTAGGTAAGTGTAAGTTAGATTAGATGTAGAAGAGATGTTGAAAGTAATGCGCTAGATATATATTCCTTAATAGAAATGTAATTAAAATCCATATAGATTAATAAGAGTTAAATCAATTATTTGGTTTAAGTTATTATTCTTGATTTAGTATAAGAATTTTTTAAACATTATATTTAAATAAAGAAAGATTATTATAATTCTTAATGTGGGAGGGTAGATTATTCCAAATTCTTGGGCCTGAAAATTTAATAGTAAATAGTCTAGTTGTTGATGAGGCAAAAGGGATATGGAGGTTACTGCTATTTCTAAGTGATTTTACATAAGAAATATTGGTTTTGTCAAGAAAATAGCTTGAGTAGAAGAATGGAGGTAGGAGTTTATTAAGGAATTTAAATGTGAAAATTGATGCTTGATATTTATGAATATTTTCAATTTTTAAAATATTATGTCTATTAAATAGATTTGTTGTGTTAATATAATTATGGTCTTTAAAAATTAACCTAACTGATTTATTTAGTAAAATCTGGTTTTTTCTGTTACTGTTTTATAATTATTTATCCAAATAATATTACCATAAAGTGTGGATGTATTAAGCTGCAATAAAGTTTTTGCAGAGCATTGGTGTTCAGAAATTTTTTTATATGTTTGATTATATTTAAATTGTTTGATATTTTATTAGCTAGCATATTTGAGTTTTCTTTAAAGTTAAGATTTTGATCTACTATAATTCCCACAAATTTTTTGTAGAGGATGTTTGTGATATAATTTTATCATCCATAATTATTTCCATAAAATTTGTTGGGATACTTTTGTTTTTATCTTAGGATAAAAATAAGCATAGTTGGTTTTGGTAAGGTTTATGGCTAATTTATTTAATTTAAACCATTCAGATATTTTTCTCAATTCAATGTTAATACAGTTAATTAATTCATTATAGTCTTCATGACTAGCTAAAATATTCGTATCATCAGCAAATATTAAATAATCAAAAAAGTAGAGATATTTGAAATATCATTGATAAATATAATAAATAGGAGAGGTCCTAATATGGAACCTTGAGGGACTCCATATTTGATATCTTTATAATCAGATTTTAAGTTGTTTACCTCAGTGAATTGTTTACGATTAGTCAGGTAGTTGGAAAACCAGGTATTTGAAAGCCCATTAAATCCATAATAAGATAATTTTTAAAGTAAAATATCATGGTCTATTACATCAAAAGCCTTAGTAAGATCTAAAAAGATTCCTATTGAATGTTTTTTAGTTTGAAAATTTGATGTTATTTTATCAATTAGATTCAATATAGGCATATAGGTTGAGTTTTTTGGTCTAAAGCCAAACTGAAAAAAGGATAACATTTCATATTTATCTAAGTAATTAATTATTCTATTAAACATTAATTTTTCGAAAATTTTTGAGAAAGTTGGGAGATTAGATAAAGGCCTATAATTAGTTTCAAGTGTTCTTGATCCAGATTTAAATATTGGAGTGATCCTAGCTATTTTTATTTCTGCAGGGACTATACCCGTTGTAAACGAGGAATTTACAATGTCCGAAAGGATATCAGCTATATATTCGACAGATTTAATTACAATTTTTTGGTTTATATGATCATAGCCTGAAGAATTTTTATTTTTTAAATTTTTTATTATATCTATTAATTCAAAAGGTGTAGTTGGAAAAATTTGAAAGGAGTAATTTTTAGGATTATTTATTAAGGTTTCATCAAATGTTATATTACTACTGGGTGGTTGAATTTGAGATGCAACATTAGATCCTACATCTGAGAAATATTAGTTGAATAATTCAGGCACAGTGTTGTTTCACATTGACTTTTTAGTAAAATTTCAGTATTTTTATTTTCATTTAGGATATTATTTATTAATTTCCACATTTTAGTATTGGAATCATTACAATTTTGAAACTTCTCTGAATAATAAAGCTTTTCTGCATTATTCTTTAACAATTTAAATTTATTATTAAATTTGTTAAATATACTTTTGTTTTCACTAGTTGGGTTTTTTAAGTACTTAGTATAAAGTTTCGATTTGGTTTTCATTGATTTAAAAAGTGCTGCTGTCATCCATGGTTTTTTGTACTTCTTTACCGATGAATTTGAAAATAAGGGAAAGGCTTTATCATACATAGTTCATAGTAAATATATCCAAAAAAATCGAGTAGGCTAAATCAGGTTTATTGTCCAGGCAGGCCTGTTTAACTTTATTCCAGTCAGTGGCTTTTAGTTTTTCAAGAAAATCATTGGTTGATTTTGAGTCAAATTTTCTGAAGGTTAATGGGTTTTCTGAAGGTAATACTATTTTATTGGTTGGTTTTAAGTCGAGTGATAACAATATTGGAAGATGGTCAGATAAAGGAAAATTTAAGATATCAGAATTTAAATTATTTATTGTTAAATTTGCGTAAAAATTATATATTAACCTCTTTCACGGGTTTGCCGTTTATAAACGGCGGTGGAAAATTATAACCAAATGGTGTTCGCCGTTTATAAACGGTGCGCTCGATAAGCGAGTGTGTACCACGGACATAAGATTTTTACATTTATCCAACGCGCCGTTTGTTTTAGTTACCATCCATTCGATAGGCGGCAGCACCGTTTTCGATATTATTGACTATTAGACCCCTGCACGGGCCGGGCGGCCCGCGGGCCGCCCGGCCCGGGCGGCCCGCAGGCCCGCCCCGGCCCGCGGGCCGGGCCGGCTCAAAAGATTGTCAAATAAAACGGGCGGGCGGGCCGGGCCGATGAGTGACGGGCGGGCGGGGCCGGCTGCCATATAAGTCGGCCCGCCCTCTGTTTAACGCATTAAGGAACCCCGATCAAAGGAACTTGCCAATTGTTTCGGTATAACGAATTAAAATGAATCCCCTAAAGATGAATCACCCAGTCATCTTTCTAAGTGTAATAAATACTCCCCACCTCTTTATTCTACGAAGAATATTAACACCCTCTGAAATGTAATAACTCCCCTATAGTGATATGCAGTAAAATGTATAAATGGAGTCATCAGATATGAAACTGTGCCAACGCACAAGAGACGGAATGACGTAATTTGGGGCAAGTAATGTAGGGGAGTAGAAATTCTAATCCCGTAGAGTCTTCAAAGGCAGAGTCTGACCGATTATATTAGCATTACGCAATACGCATTGTCCTTGTCCAGATACGTATTCTAGTGACTAGCGTTGGGGCCTGTGTAGTGCCAGGATCGCTTCAATGTATTGTTTGAAATACTTTGATCTCCTTGCCTTCGCCTTCTCTTCGTCACTACGTGGAAATCTTTAGACAGACAGACTGACAGACAGACAGTCAGACAGTCAGACAGACATTCTAGAACAGTGAGCTATCTTACTGAACGTTGCAACACTTGATAAATACTTGGTATTTATCCAGGCTTCCTTGGCCTAACCAAGCAAGCCGATTCTCAGTCGGCTTACTCGGCTATATGCAGTATTTAATGTGACTAATAGCTCCATCTGATGACGCTGATCTCTCTAGTAAGGCGCCAGACTTGGAAGTCTTTTAGTAAGAAGACTAAAACGTCAACTGAATCATGACTGATTTCCCAAAAGTTAGGTTGCAAATTGTAATCGCAAATGAGCAGGCCGGGCCGGGCCGGAAATTTGGCGGGCCGAAACGGGCCGGGCCCTAAAGAAAAAGCAATGAAACGGGCCGGGCCGGGCCAAAAGAGTGACGGGCCGGGCCGGGCCGGGCTGCCATAAGTCGGCCCGTGCAGGGGTCTATTGACTATATATGCAAGAGATATTGACTGTAGACTGACCAAGGCTGGAAAATGTATAGAAAAAATCTTCAGCCGGAGGCTAAAAAAATCATAACTACGCCAAATATGGTCCGATCTTCAAAATTTTTGCACTATTCTGTTCCAATTACACTCCTCTAAAACTCTCTCGCTCACATTTGGGGGTTTACCGCTGAAGACGTTTTGCTATTGACCTTTGATCAAAATTTGAACAAAATGTTGGGGAGGGGTCCGATTTTGGGATGTAGAGTGGTCCCTACCCCCAACTTTTTTCTTTTGGTATGAATGGATAGAAAGAGCAATAAAAATGCTCAACAATGGTGCAAACCACATCTTTCTAGCTTCTATTTAGCCTGAAATATAGTAAGGTTATAACGTATATGTTCACGTTTTCATACGAACGCCTTTTCTAAAAATTAATTCCCCCGTCGGGGGGATGACTTTAAAAATTTAATTCCCCCTTTAAAAGGTTAATGTCTCACTGAGTTCAGTTATTCTTGTTGGTTTATTTATCATTGGAATAAAGCTATTTGCTAACATCATATTATTAAAGTTGGCAGTTGCTTCATGAGTTTCAGATTTGATTAAATTTATGTTAAAATCACCCATACTGATTAAAATTCTTTTTTTGAAAGTTATTATTAATGAATAATTCATGTTCAGCAGTAAAGTCAATTATAGGCAAACCTGGTGGTCTGTAAATGCATATTAATATAAGATTTTTAACTTTCTCAAGTGACATTTTTATAGCTAAGTATTCAAAATTTTGGATTCCAGAAGTACATGGTTCAATTACCTCATATTGAACTGAGTTGTTTATTAAAAACCCCACTCCTCCTCCACGCAAGGAATTTTTTCTTGATTTGTGTTCAAAGTTAAAATCTTTAATATTTATGATTTGGGCTAATTCTGATTCAAGCCACGTCTCAGATAATGCTATTATATTGAATTTAATTAGTTCAATTAACAGATTTACTTTATTAAATACACTTCTACACTTGCAGTGGAGTATATTAAATGGTTGGTTATATTTTAAAGTGTTAAAATATTCATTTATATTCTTAAGTTCATAGTAGTCACTTTTAGGTAAGTCTAACTTACTAAAGTAGTTCAGGTCAGGATCAGAATTCATTTCATGTTCACTTACTTTACCTTCACAAAAAGTCGTTAATTTGAACACATTTGATTCATTATTATTTAAACTCATAATAGTCAATATTAAGTATGATATAAGATAAAAAGAACAAAAGTGTACAAAACAGATTAAGGAAATATATAGAAACAAATAAGAAAAAGTGAGAAGAACAATAGTTTAATTAGAATTTATCTTAATTACACTTAACTAAGGAAATAATAGAAAACACAATATAAGCGAAAGGAACAAAAGCGGCAAACAGGCTGGGATCAACAATCATTCAATAGAAGTCACAAAAATAATTCTAATGCATAAAAATTAGATCAAAATTCAATGAAGAACAATAAAAGGTATAACAGAAGAGAAAAAGATCTGACTGAGAAATTTCAATCAAAATTATAATTCAAACAAGTGAATAATATTTAATAGTGCAATAGTAAACAATATAATGAGTGACCAAGTTAGTTACTTCAGACTGGGGAATAAATTCCTTAATTTCAGACCAAATTAGCAATCACGTTGGATCGCAATGCACTGGTGACCAATAAAAGGTAAAACAGGAGAAAATTTAAAATCTGGCTAAGAAATACAATTTAACAAAATCAATCAAAAGATTACAATCCTAATAGGTGCAGAAAAGTTCACAAATCTAGGGAATACTATCTTTAAAATCCATCCAAAATAGCATTCCTAGTAACTGTGGCATAGATCATATCTTAATATAATAAGTTTATAATAATTATTCGCCTGTTAATAAAGGTATTACGGAATCTCACATGAAATAACAAATTAAGAAGATCAGTAGGAACTAATTTAGTCTAGACAAAATTCTTGACTTTAATTCAATAAATGAATTCTCAGCATTTTCTGTCTGTCAAAGGTAAGGTTAATTCAGAATAATGGGGTAAGATCTCCTGTAATACCCAGCCAGACCAAACCATGATAAGACTTGCTTTTTATTTATAGGCCTAGGAAATTTGACCAAAGCATCAATTATTATTTTCAATGTCTGTACCGCATTCAAACCCAAATGATGTATCAGAAAATCAATTTCAGCATTAGCAGCTTAGAATTCAAAGTCAAATTAGCTCTTTGCATTCTAGACAAAATCTCTTGTAAATGTTTAGCATGCTCTGCCCAACTACAACTGAAAAAAATCAAGTAATCAAAACAAAAACAAAAATCTTGAATACCTTAAACTAAAATTCTGCCCAATTTAGCAAAAGTATGAGCTCCTTGCAAACCAAAATTCATAAATTTCTATAGGAAATTACCATGAGGGGCCACAAATCCAGTTAAGAGAATGGAATTATCCGGTCTGGCGCCTTCATGGCTGCCAGCATGTGTTTGTACATGTTTGTACGGTTTCGTCGCCGTTCTCAGCATTTACCGACGTTATGTGCTTGAATCTTACACCAATAGCAAGGACTGCATTCCACTTGTTGGTTTTCCAACGAGTCTCTTGCCATCCTCCACTTTTCCACGTCGTTCTGGAATGTTTTAAGTCAGTTGCCGCCACTACTGAGTGGACCGCCAATGTCCCCCATTAATATGGCCGCCGCTTGCAATTCAGTGAGACTGCGGCTGACGGTAGTTCCAGACTTCACTGGAACCTCCATCTTCATCGGATTTGCTGATTTCGGTGACGAACTATACTCTCGCGGAAGACCGCTACTTTGGGTTCACCGCCAGATCTTACTGTGCAAAGAACTCCTACTATCAACTCGCAGACCTTTAACATCATCTTCCGTTCCTAGCTGACGTGTCAATGTTGCAGTTTTTTTTTGTGAAGGACCACTTCTTAAAGACTCAGCACCAGATTACTTCACAGCATCGAGTTCTTTCTTTCATCATAGTCGATTTCCGAATCGCTGCCTTCTGATTTGTGCTCATTGACATGTCTGCGCTGTCAAAGTGCTTTTGATTTTGGTGTTTAACTATGTTACAGCGCTATATAAATCGTCCTGGATAACAATAATAACAGCTATCCTTTAATGGGAAATGCCAGAAACCTTTAGTCATTTAGTGATTTTAAGTATGAACAGAGCAAACACAGTAGATGTAAACATCCTTCTTATTGGTGGAATGTGCAGGTGATGTGCAGCAGAAGAGGGTGATTTGAAAAGTTCACTGCACCCCCTAAATTTTTCCAGGGGGTGCAGCTGTACCCCCTGCACCTCCACTTTGTATGGGCCTGGAGAGATAGGATGTAAATCATAGAAGGGCTTGATCATAAATCTCAAATGAGAGTTTCAGACTTGGCAAGAAAATGTCATGATCAACCGTATCAATGGCAGGGATGTTAACCAGGACTCAGCCCTCAAGGCCAGGACCAGGACCAAGGACCCAACCCTCAAAGGCCAGGACCAGGACCAAGAACTTTACTAAATTTTTTTAGCAAGTCCTTGAAACAACATGTCCTGTCATACTAATTAATCAGGATAAGCCAGATTACTAATGCATATTACACAGTACAGTTGACATTTGAAGAATGGAACAGACCAAACATTGCTCTTTTGCGTAGTTAAGCATAGTCAGCTATTAAGCTTGGTGCTGCATTTTAAATACACCAATGTTTCCAACAATGAATCTGACATTCTTGCCCTATGTGGGCACATTATGATTCCGTTTTGAGAGAATATACGCTCCACTGGAGCAGGCGTCACAGGTGTACATAGAATTCTCTGAAAGAGTGGTTGCAAGTGGACAAACTGTTGTGAACAGGCAGCTGTTTAAATCGTCATTTGTGAGCCTGGTGATGGCAAATTGATAGACTGTAGATATTCTCCAATTTGTCACTGTGGAGTCACCCAGACTAAAAATAACGTAGAATTCATTAACTAAACAAATACACTTTAACCTAGATTTTATATCGCCATGACTGATTTCAAGGACAATTCAAGGACTCAGCCCTCAAGGCCAGGACCAGGACCAAGGACTTTAAACTGGTCCATAAGGAGTCCTTAAGGCCAGGACCAAGGCCAATGACTAAAATCCCTTATCAATGGCACTTATGACATCAAAGCAGGCAAGCAAAGTAAGTTGAGGCAGGTCAGTGGCAGAGTAAACGTCAGACAAACATCTAAGGAGATTCGTTTCAGTTGAGTGAAAGCGCCTGACACCAGATTGAGTCCATCAGGATAAGCCACAGTCTGAAACCAGATTGAGTCTTAAAGGTTTTCAGAATTCAGGTAGTGTATAGCATATGTGACAAAATAAGTCCTTCAATGGTTTTTGAGAGAAAAGAAAGGTTGGAAATGGGTCAGAAGTTGAGAGGGTCACTAGCATCAAGGCCAGGTTTCTTGAAAACAGGCAGTACAATAGCTCTTTTTTAGGAGTCAGGGAAACAGCCTTCTTTCAAGGAGTGATTAAGCATCAATAAGAGGAATGGAATTAATTCATCTAAGACCTCAACAAGAATGAATGGTGGTAGAGGACCTAGTTCACATGATTTTAGTTTAGAGTCTTTTATGACTGTTCTAAGCTCCAGTTCTGACATATTGTTGAAGTTTTCAAACTTTGCTTTTGCTGTTGAGAAGCCTGGTTGTGGCTTTCCAGCAATGTCAGCACTCACTTGATCTATTTTTGTCAATATTGCATCTGCCATGAAACTTGGTGGCTCGGAGGCATATGGCTGCCTGCTGAGAATGCAGGACAATGTTGACCAGAGTTGTTGTGGAAGGCAAGTGAAATTTTCAAACTTCGCTTTTGCTGTACAAGTATCTTCCCAGTACTGCAATTCTTTGTGAAGGTAGCTTTTATATTGCAGAATACCACACTATTCGGCCCTAGCAAATGTCCATAGCAGTTTCCGGTCATTCTCTAAACAACACATGTTGGATCAGATACATTAATCTGTAAATATAAAAAAATTAAATGCAACTGACCGGAAGCAATTTTCTTGTCCGAGCGAGTAATCTATGGTGCATTCTGTACAATCACGGAGATCAATGTCTCGAATGGGTTGAGCATCAGCCCTCTGTCGATAATAGCGCAATGTTGTTTTTTGAAGTACAAACCAACGTGTTTTCCAATTCTGTTGAATATAATGATATACCGGTAAAATTATAATACCTGCATATAATACTCACTAATTTCTGGATACTGTATTGGGCTACAAGGGGAGCAATATGAAGAGGAACCAACAAGGATGTTCCTTCTTGACATTACTGTTTAACGCCTACATTCAAGAGGTCGTGGACATCACAATGGAGAAAGTGGAAGACAGAATCAAATTTAATGTGAAACATGTCAATGCCATGCATACAGTTTGCTGAAGACCAGCACTAAGAGATGACAGAAAGGACCCAAACAAAGTAATGCACTTGATGAAACTTCAGAAGAATATGGCATGAAAATCATCATATAGAAAACAAAGGCAATGAGTTAATGTTTCCATTTGCTGCTGATTGATAACTTTTTCTAGTTCCTTCCACCTCACCTAAACAACCAAAATTTCATCAAAAATTGTTTTAGACACTCGATTCAATTGTTTTAGACACTCAATTCCTTCAATTCCTGATTGCCCGGCGCAATTATTCCTTTTGCCACTTGTATCCAGTTCCTGGATTATGATTTTTAAAAGAAGACGCTAGAATTCCATTAATTTAAAGATAGATAGATAGATAGATAGATAGATAGGAGAGAAAGAGAGAGAGAGAGAGAGAGAGAAAGGACTAACAGAATGCAACTGCAACAGACCCCAGCAGTCCAGCACTCCTTAAATACTATGTCACTCTAAGCTTAGTTGCAATATGTAAAAAAGCATAAAATGTGTCAGTAGTAAATGAAGTGTAATATAAGAACAAAGCAGTGAAAAACAAGTATACATAGAATGGTGCTATGTTCATGAATCTGCCAAGCTATAAATTAATGTCTAAAACAGGTGATAATAATAATAAAAATAATTGCATTTGGTATTGGCATGGCTTTGATTTTAATTATTAGGAAAACTATTATAGTCTACTTTGCTTTAGAGCCACGTTTTGTCCTCAGATAAAAATATTAGCATCCTTATAAATAATATGTCTACTAACATCTGTAACGTAAATAATATAGGTTAGCGAACAACAGACTTATTGCATTCATAGCTTTTGCTAATCAACAGTATTTAGTATATTTGCAATGTAATTGCATTGGCATTTGCTTTTCCAATTATATTTTTACTCTTGATTATATTTCTACTCCTGAATAATAAAATGCATTGATTGATTGATTGGGCTAACCTTTATGAATCCTCCTTGCTTTTTTAAGAAACCTTCTTTTGAACCAACCTGGACATTTTAAAACAGTATCTAGTTTCTTCAACATCAATTTAAAAACATTTTACATTGGAATTTGTAAACATCTTTATCAATCAACTATTTAAGCAAACATATCATAAGCAAGAACAGACATGAAATAAATACATAATCATACCATTAAAGCAATAAGACAATAAGAAAAGATCAGCTTTCCTCTAGCTTTACAGACATTTTCTTATCAAGAAATTATGTCAGGGGTACAAAAGTATCTCAATCTCTAATCTAATAAACCAGTCAGCTTTTGTAGTATTTTCTACAAGATATCTAATTAAACAGATGTAGTTAATAAAATATGCTCAATTCAATCATTAACTTCGATAGTACCAAACTATCAATCCAAAATCAAAGAAAGGTTGATGAACGCTAGTGATTGTTCTTGCTATCAGTTCTCTGACATAATTTTTATGACTATATGAATTTCTGTCTTACGACTAGATAGTTTTAGTCACTGGTCTTTGAAATGTTCAAACATTGTGTACACAGTAGATATGTACGGGTACAGCAAAATGCCTACCCTACCTGTACCTGTGCAAAAACATCCTTACCCTACCCATACCCTCGGGTACGGGTACAAGGCCCTGTACATGTACCCGTTCCTAGAGACTACAGAGAGGTAACAACATTAATGTATTAATGAAAGCAGAGTACATTTTTAAAACATGTCATATGTTGACAAGAAATTTTTTAAAGAAGAGCCACATGTTTAGATTAAGACAGATCTAGGACTTAATTATCAGCGTAATCATCATCATCATCACACTCCATAGTCCATAAGGACCGTCGGAGCCAACGGTGTAAGAGTGCTCGCCCATGGCCCTTTCCTTTCTTTGGCCATGTGTATCGCATTTTGGGTGGTGTCAAGTCCAGTCCATTCAAGAATGTCATCGATCCATTTTCTCTTTGGTCTTATCAGCGTAATACACTTGGCAAAGCATTTGTAAAGTAGCTCACTACCACCTTCGTGATTTGTATCGTATTAGGAAATTTCTGAATAAACCTGCATTAATGCTTTTGGCAAATGCCTTAGTGTCCAGTCTTGATTATTTCAACTCCCTTCTTTTTGGCATTTCTAAATCAAACCTGGCTAAACTCCAATGAGTTCAAAATTCATTGGCTCGGGTAGTTTCAAAAACCCCAAAACGTGAGCACATAACCCCAGTCCGTAAGGGTCTTCACTGGCTTCCAATTAAAGAAAGGATAGACTTTAAAATCTGCCTTCAGGTATACAAAACACTTTACTACAAGGAACCCAGTTACCTTCTTTCAACTTTCTGTACAAGCAAACAAATACTCGACCAGATCCTCGTCTGCAATAGTTCTCTCCATCTCCCATACTCGGACAGTTCTTGGTTCTCGTGCTTTCTCAGTGGCCGCCCCAAAACTCTGGAACTCATTGCCTCAGCATGTTCGCATTGCAAATTCATTACAAATTTTTAGAGCAAGATTAAAAACCCATCTCTTTGACCCGGCTTATCCACCATAGACTGTCACCCGTTTGTCCGGCCGGATACCCTGGATTTGACCTGGACCTTTAGTGATTTGGATTTGGTGGACCATCGGTTGATGCTCCTGTGCATTATGAAAGTGGCGCTATAGAAGTTTAAGATTAAATTAGATTAGATATAGCGTCTGACAAAGTGAACGTGATACACAAGTTACACTAATACACTTTACTCAATACCAGTAATATTTTTTTCTATTACTGCATTGCTAATTGGCTATAGTAGTGAGAAATGAAAATGTCATGCTTTTATTATTATTATTAATCTTGACAATTTCTTAAGCGCAGTAACATAGCTAGGTGACTAAAGTCAAAGGCGCTGTACAGGGAACGAAACATTAAACAAATGCGTCTTGAGATGTTGTAGGAACCGATCCGGAGAGGTCTCGGTTGTCACAGCCATCGGGAGCAGGTTCCACGACACCGGGTTTCCACGACGAAAGGACCGGTCCCCCAGTCCCGCTGTCTTGAGCGGAGGGGGGACGACGAGATGATTGCTGGCGCCGGAACGGAGAAGGGAGCGACGTGGTACTGTCGTCGATCGGCTGATTAGTTCCGACAGATACGCAGGACAGTGGGGGTCATTCAGCGCACGGAACGTGAGCCAGTGGCGCTTGAACTCCACACGCTCAGGGACCCGCAACCAGTGCAAACGGTCTCTCAGGAATGGCGTTACATGGCTGCTCCATCTGGCACCGAACACCAGGCGGGCCGAGACATTCAGGACCGACTGCAATCGATTAAGTTGACCGACCGGTAGTCCAAACAGCACACTGTTACAATAATCCACCCGAGAGACGACTAGTGCGCGAACCAAGTCTATCGCTGCCGAAGTAGGCAAGTAGCGACGGCTTTTATGGGTAAAAACGGGTGTACTCGTACCCGTGGCACTATACCCGTACCCAACGTGTACCCGTAAAATGTGTACCTACCCACAGGTAAGGGCATGGTATAACCACACATCTCTAGTACACAGTAATTTAGCATGCTTATGCAAGTGTCTTTTTCACATTTGGCTTGCTTATAGAACTTGGATTGGAGACGGGCATCGCCTTTCGGCCTCCCTTCAGTGATTTGCACTAGCTATCAGCGCCAGAACGAATCCACTTCAAGCTCGCATTATTAGCCTACTGATACCTGAATGGCGTTGGCCCTGTATACCCGGCGACTGAACTGGTACGAGTAGCTAACTTGGAAGGTCGGCAACGCCTGAGATCTGCCCGTTCCACCTCACTGGTCGTCCAAAGGATGCGCCTTCGAACTGTCGGTGATCGTGCATTCCCTGTGGCTGCGTCGAGAGCATGGAACTGTCTGCCTGCATTTGTGCAACTCTCTCCTTCTCTCAACACCTTCAAAGAGAAGCTTAAAACCTGGCTATTTCGCAGGAGCTACTTGTGAATTTTTGTGTTTTTGTCTGTGTTCACGCAGTTCTTTTAGGACAAGTTACCACATTAATCAGTACGTTGTAATAATAATAATAATAAGATCGATACCAGCTTTAAGCCGCAGACTTAAGACCATCTTTGCTCTTGGTTCCAGAGCGAGAATGCACCGCTCATCATTGCAACCATCTATCGGCCTGGCTCTCAGACTGTCAGCGATCTGTTCTTCATCAAGCTGTCCTCCCTGTTGGAGTCACTGGTGACCTTTAACTGAGTGAAATGGGTCGTTGGTGATATTAGCATCCATCTCGAACGACCTACCGACAGCCATAGTCAGAAGCTGGAAGAACCTTTTAAGGCACATAAACTGCGACAGTATGTAAATGAGCCGACCCACGACCCTGGAGGCCTGCTTATTGTGATTGCAGCAGACGATGGAGCCCCGACCGATGTCACTGTGGTTGAGTCCGAGTTATCGGATCATAACCTTATACAATGGACTTGTTGCCCCTCCTCGACAGCCTTACACAAAGCTACGCCGGAGGACCTAGAAGAACTTCTGCATCGATGCGTTCATTGAGCGGTTGGAACGTTCACTGCTCTGCCAACCAGTTGACCAAAGCAAGTCTGCCACCGAACTCGAGCTCGCGCCGGTGATAGAGGTCTCTGTTCATCCTCGTCTTCATCGACTGTTCTACTATGCCATGTCGATGGGCCCGTCGATGGGCCCACCAGCTTGAGAGGACTTACCATGCTAAGCAAGGAGTTACTGATGAGGTTGAAGTACGGTCTTCATGGCGATCAGCACTTAAGGCCAGCGGGCGACTGGTGCGAGAGAAGGGGTGTCAACACAGGTGGAGGGCCTTGGATTCTTCGCACTCTGATACTAGGGGTACGTGGAAGCACCTTGACAGGCTGCTTGGTAAGAGTGGAAACCCCTCCAGGGTGTCCCCCAGTTTCATGGTCGAGAATTGTCATCGGTTCATCGATGATAAGGTCAACGGTGTTTGGATTAAGACTGCTAACGCCAGCCCTGCTGACTATAGCAAATATAGTGGTTCCTCCTTCTCCGTGTTCGCGCCCCCACCCCGTATCCGAGGTCACAGCTTGCGTTAGGGCTGTTCCAGATAAACAGTGCCCCATGGATCCTCTTCCGATGTGGCTACTGAAGCAGGCCATCAATACGTTGTCCCCTTTCATCACCACTCTTCTTTCAGCGCAGAGTTTCCAACACCGTGGAAACAAGCCATTGTCTGCCCTCACCTGAAATGCCCAGGTCTGGACCCGTCGGACATTTCCATCTTTTGTCCGGTCTCTATCCTGTCTTTTTGTCCAAACTGCTGGAGCATCTGGTGAACAGACAACTCGTGACTTACCTCATCAGGAACGATCTACTGCCAAAACACCAATCGGCCTATTGTCAAGGCCACTCTACCGAGATGGCTTGGCTGAAAATACTTAACGACATCATAGACTCAATGGCAAATGGTGAACTGTGACTGGTGTCTTTTCGACTTCTCAGCCGCTTTTGACTCTGTAGACCACGTTATGCTTTCTCGTCGCCTCGAACTACTTACCTTCGAGGTCACAGGTCCAGCTCTGGCGTGGCTACAGGAGTACCTGGCGGGCCGCACACAGTCAGTGTCCTGGGACAGTTCTTTGTCCGTCTCATGCAGGGTACTGAGCAGCGTCCCACAGGGGTCAGCCTCAGCCCTCTCCTGTCCGTGCTCTATGTGGTGGATGTGGGGTGGATCATCGAATTGTTTGATTTATCCTGGCAAGCGTACGCCGACCATGGGCAGGTGTACTCCCCTGCCAGCAGTCGGAGTCTGAGAATCTTTTGAAGCGTCTTAACCCCTTAACAGGGGAATTCAATTTTACAAGACGCTACCAGTCTGGGTAATTAATTTTTGGAAAAAGCGTTCGTATGAAATGTGAACATATTTTTTATAAACTTACTATATTTCAGGCTATATAGAAGCTAGAGAAATGAGGTTTGCACCGTTGTTTAGCATTTTTATTGTTCTTTCTAACCACCCGTGATAAAAAAATTTGGGGTAGATCCACTCTAAAGCCTAAAATAGGGCAACCTCCCAAAATTTTTTTCAAAGCTAAATAGCAAAAAATCTTCAGCGGTGACCCCACTAATGTGAGCAGGAAAGTTGTAGGTGGGTGTAATTGGAACAGAATAGTTCAAAAATTTTGATAATCGGACCATATTTGGGGTAGTTATCAGATTTCAAACCCTAAAACTCATTGCTCGGAGAAATGAAAATTTTTCTGTCTCAAAAACTGAACATTTCAGTATATTTCAGGCTATATAGAAGCTAAAACGATGAGGTTTGCACCGTTGTTTAGCATTTTTATTGTTCTTTCTAACCATCCATGCAAAAAAATGTGGGGATATGGTCCACTCTACAGCCTAAAATCGGACCCATCCCAAAATTTTTGTTTCAAAGCTCAATAGCAAAAAATTTTCAACTGTGACCAGTGTTCCCTCTAAGGTCTGAATTGCTTTGAACAAAATTTTTGTCCTGTGAGCAGGAATTTTTCTGGAACGATTAGTCGTGAGCAGTCATCAAGGTAAAAATTTTAAAAGCTTTTTCGAATAAATGTTATATTTAAAATCAATTCACTGAACAGTTACAGTAAAAAAGCATAGAAGTCACAATTTAATTTAAACATCAAAAGCTATTGAACAAAAAGTATAATTGTTTAATATTATAATAGATACAAATAAGTTTACACATTTTTTCTTCATCCTTTTTCGTTTGTCCAAAAGTTATAAAAATTGTCCCAAATTGATGGCAGACCCTTAACCAGTGAACAATTTAATATGCACCAACTGATCAAGATGATGAGTTTCTAAGTGATTCCTATCATTGGCTTTAATGGAAGCTAAAACCTCATTCACAATCAGCATTTGATGCTTGAAAAGTGTCACATATCACTAACAATAAATATAGTTCACTATATTGTTCTTGTTTTTGACAAAATGTGATCATCTCTTGAAATGTTTCTATTAATCCTGATCTACTAATTTTCTCACATATGGTAGCCTACATTTAAAGTCTGTGTATTGCTTGCAAATCAGTTTCCTGAATTCAATTTTGTTTTTGTTTAATACGAGACTATATCCTGGATAGTCTAATCAGTTGTTCATGTCTATAAGAGAAATTACTTTTGTTCAACTGTCGCATATTTTCACGGCCATCTGCACGTTTTGGGTGTCGGTAGCCAAAACAAGTTACATCAGCCATTTGTCTCTGAAGCTCCATTTGTTTTCCCAGACTAGAACTTATTTCTGACTTTGGCTTCTGCTTTTCTGTATGGCTAAATTTCTCATAAATATTCTGCGTGAAAAACGGATATGCTACTATTTAAAAAAACGAAAGACCCGGAAGTTATTACTCTCGGACGACGCTGACAGTCACATGACCAATGATATCCAACAAATGATTAAATAATTAAGTAAATTTATAAAGTTACATAGCGCTTTGGATGTAGTTTAGGACTTTTAGCGTATCAATTAACTAACTACTAAACTCATTTACCACCAATTACTGGAAATTGTCACGACAGAAATGCGCATTTGTGCGCCACTGAATAAAAGTTGTGCGCCACTATCAAAAATCTCGTGCGCCAGCGCACGATTGAGCAGTTTAGAGGGAATACCACCGGTGACCCCATTTGTGTGAGCGGCAAAGTTGTAGGGGGGTGTATTTCGAACAGGAATAGTTCAAAAATTTTAAAGATCGGACCCAATTTGGCATAGTTATCATATTTCAAACCCTAGAAATGTCTCTTTTCAAGGCCAAAATCTGACCCTTGCTCGAATAAAACCTATTTTCCTTGCTTATAGTGGGCACAATAGCTAAAAAAGCTACCATCTAGTGAATGGATAATAACTAAATTGAATTATTGCATTGGCACGTTTATAAACGGCGAACCCATTTGCGGAACAGACGCTGAAGTTGCGCACCATTTATAAATGGTGAACCCATTTGGCGAATGATTGACGCTCGCCGTTTATAAACGGCGAACCCAGTTAAGAGGTTAAGTACTGCATATGCGAGACCGCTTGCCGGACCGCTGTCAACTGGCTGTCCCTGAACTCTAAGAAGAATGAGCTTATTTGGTTTAGCACTCCGAGGAGGAAACCTTTGATCGCACGCACCGAGCTTCACCTTGATGAAGCCAACATTCGACCATTGACGGAGGTGCGTCTGCATGGAGTACTTTTCGATGAAACACTGTCGTTCGCTGGCCATGTCGACGTGACATGTGAGTGCTTCTGGCAACTCCGGACAATCAGAGAGGTCCGTCGGTATATTTCGACCGCGGCGGCCATACAACTGGTTTGCGCCTTCATAGTAACACAGATTGACTATTGCAAAGGATCACTTCTGGGCCTTCCCGACCGTCAGCTTGTCTGGCTACAGTTGATCCTTAACGACGCAGGTCGGTTGCTCTTCAGGGTGTGTTGGCACGGCCAAGTGACCTCTCTACTTGGGGACAAACTGCATTGGCTATGGGTCCCAGAGCGTATCATGTTCAAGCGCTGTTCCTTGACGTTCCGGGCTCTACATGATCCATTCTACCTGGAATACCTCGCAACACTTGTTCGAAGGCCAGCGTGGAGCGATTGATGGCTCCACCTTCGTTCCAGTAGGTGAATCCAACTGTACGTTCCACCTCCGTTGAAGACTGTCAAGTTCGAAGAACGTTCATTCTTGCGTGGAAATCCCCTCGTCTGGAATTCACTGCCGGAGAGTGTCTTCTGTCATGTCCTTTGGAGAGTTCGGGAGCAAATTAAAGAAGTATTTATTTAACATCCCGTTTCCATGCTCCTTGTAAAGTGCCCTTGACGTTGGCCCTTGTTCTGTTATGGCGCTATATAAATTGTCATGAACAATAACAATTAATGGTCAAATTTAGGAATGAACAAGAAATTGAATGAAACTAAAATGTGACAGAAGGGTAATCTAAAAAGGTCAGGACTAATCTGTTACCATACCAGCGATGAACTAACTGGCAGAGATTTATATAAATACAGAATCTTTCTGTCAGGCAATTGTTGGAACACAATCAATGCTACGCAATTGTAATGGAAACTTACTGAAAGAAGTGGCTTGTTCTGCACACTTGCATGTTTTCCCATGTGTGCATGAACCCTGATGCAATCATATTGAGTTGGTTCAGTCACAGCATTTGGATAAGGATATTTGAGTACAGTTATCACTCCTACATAAACATTGCCAGCAACATTTGAAACAATTCATCAAAACAATCAGTGATGAGACTGAAATTTTTCCTCACCAATCAAATAGGAAATAAAAAATTCAATTTATACAGTAACTACTGTAAAATATCAAGTTATGAGAGCAATCTCACCAAGAAAAAGTTAAGAAAACACACCTCTCTATTGGCTAATGTTCAGTGTGAACAGCCAGCCATGCAATACCAGCCATCCATACCATAGGTGTCCAAGCCATGGCCAGTGGGCCAGAATGCCAAGCCTTTTTATTTGGCCCATCTCTCTCAGTTCATAATTACTGTAGGTATTCGCGGTAAGGTCGACCTCGCAGATAGGTCGACCCCGTTTTTTGGTAAAAAATTATGTAATTTGCTATGACCCGCGTATAAGTCAACAAGGAAATTTAGAAGATTACAGATTGTGTTGAATTGCCTAATAATAGCCGATCTGCACTGAAATTGAGTCAACAGTCGGCCGGACAGGTCAAAAGTAGACCTATTTACGATACACAGAGGTGGACTGCCCGATCATACAGAGTCGCTCTCCTCACCTCCCCATCCCAACATCTCCATGCTGTTTACAGGTCAAAAGTATTTGTGGCCAACAGAGGCCAAGGTCGACCATATGGTCAAACACCGCCGTTCCCCTCCCCTTCCAACGTATCCATGCTGTTTACAGGCCAACGGTCATTGACTTGAATTATCTGTTGTCCACAATGTCTGTTATACTCTCAACGGAATTTGATTGGACCAATCTATCACTGCTCAACGGTGCTCAGCTGAGAAAGGAGGAGCCAGACGCTCGGCCCCCTTTTGACATACGCATCTTTAAATAGACACAACATGGCTGACACTGTAATCCATTAGGAATTGTGTTTCTTCACAAAAATTCTTTGGAAAATTGCATTGATTCGCAGATAAGTCGACTTGGCGTTTTTTGTGAATTTTAAGGCATAAATTTCTTGACTTATTTTATTATTATTATTATTAATCTTGACAATTTCTTAAGCGCAGTAACATAGCTAAGTGACTAAAGTCAAAGGCGCTGTACAGGGAACGAAACATTAAACAAATGCGTCTTGAGATGTTGTAGGAACCGATCCGGAGAGGTCTCGGTTGTCACAGCCATCGGGAGCAGGTTCCACGACGCCGGGTTTCCACGACGAAAGGACCGGACTTAAAAAAGGACTTATCCGCGAGTATATACGGTATCTTCGTTATCAATATTGTATAGTGGCCATAGTCCAAAAATTAATGCCATATAATTTTAATATAGTTGGCGTTTTAAGTCTTTGGAATTAATTTGGCTCATGAATTCACAATAGCTTTGCATATGAAGTCTTTGCTTTTCGGTTCAACCACGGTTTTAAAATAATGGTGGCATCAGCAAGAAATTTGGAAAATAAAAAGCATAACCTCTCCTAAATTCATTCTTTCAAGAGTTTGTGGACACAGGATTTTTTCATCGTGGAACATTTTGGCTCTATTTTATGCTTGATTTACCAAGAAACCATCACTGTCAATAAGGAATATAACATTAAGCGACATTACAAAACGAAGCATGCCAATAAATTTGACTGCGTTGTTGGCCATCTCCATATGGGCTGGATAAATTCTTTAAAACAAGGTATTATCGGACAACAATCTGTCTTAAAAAATCCGAAGCAGCGACAAAGATCAGCTCCTTAGTAGCAATAGCTAAGAGATAAAGACATTTACAGATGGTGAGCTTGTTAACCCTTTAAACCCCCACCCACCATTACCCACCCATACCATGTAAACCCCAACCTGCCATTACCCGCCTATACCATTTAAACCCCAACCTGCCATTACCCACCAATGTACAGTAGCTTAGTTTCTAACGGCTTTTCTCGCTTAATATAACATCTATGGAGTTGTCATCGGAGGTCAAAGTGTAGGATGGATATAACTTATGATTGGGCCAGTTACCTGACCCAAAAGATCAAATTTATGCAAATAATCGTCTCTTTAAATCGTGATATATTTAAATTTTCCACATGTGTAAACAGCACGTCAAAGGAAAGTACAATAAATGATTTTTTATTAAAAGATAAGTCCATGATCTTGTGACGTTATGAAGGTGAATCCCATGTATTCCCAGGCTTCGCTATACATATATATGACGTTATAAATAGCTAAAAATAGTGTCCAGTTAAATTGGGCATTTAAATTCGGTGCAGGTGAAATGAATGAATGTCTTCTCGGTAAGCGACTCTGTTTCAAAAGGCGCTCAAGCAATAGCTACCGTATATACTCGAGATAAAGTCGATCCGAGTATAAGTCGACCCCTAGATTTTGGGTATTTGAAGGTGTCTAAAGTCATTGACCCGGGAATAAGTCGAAGTGACGTCATCACGGCCAACCCTCTTGAGGTGATAGTGAGAGTCGGAACAATGGCGGACGCGAAGTGGGCAGGTGGCGGCAGCGGCGCCATTGTTTTGATTGAAAAACTGCGTTTTAGCTTTGAACTATCGAGAAACTGAACGATTTTCACATTCCCAGATTGATTCCTGATGATTAAGAAAATTTTAAACCTGCTATTCGCTCATTCTTGACAATATAAAAATCTTAATTACCGGTAATCTTGATTTTTTTAATATAATTATGTAGCGCCAATATTTAATTAATATTTATGTGGCGCCTATAAATTACCAATCTTAAAAGCGCTGATGTGAACTTTTATTTAGATGCCATAGCGTATGTTGAAAATAATTACGCAGTTAGCTAAATTAATTATTTTTGACATGCTATGTATGGAAACTTTACCCAACAGTTAGTGCCTCGAGTATAAGTCGAGGTCAGGATATATAACCTGTGAATTGGCCTTAAATTTCTCGACTTTATCACGAATATATACGGTATATAAAAAGGAGCTAAAGCAATGTCGATAGCAATTTCTCATTTTATTCTCTCAATTTTGTTTAATTGAAAATGGCAAAACACGTGCGCTTGTCTAAAGCCGTGAAACGCATCCTGGAAAGTGATCCGAGCGATGCAGAGAGCGAGGCTAAGGCAAAGGCTGACAAGATTCACTTTCTCACCAAGGTGGCAGATGGAGCAGCTGATGATTTCCCACAACCGGATGAGATCCGTATTTAAAGCCATCAGAACCATTGCCGGCAGCAACTATTCACAGATGTCACACCAGACAGTGAGCAAAATGGATGGCTCGCCATGAACATCTGTCGATGAAACCATGCAGCGATGGCAAGAGCACTACCTTTCAGCGCTCAACTTTCCCTCCGGATCTCCGTTGGGAGAACTTGAATCTGAATCTACCATGACTCAGTCCAACACCGATATCAGCGTGGATGAGCCAACCCTGGATGAGGTTATTTCTGCTGTCAAGAAACTACGTAATGGTCGTGCTGCAGGTCCAGACAGCATACCCTCTGAATTACTGAAATGCGCACCAAGTTCTGTGAGCAACGCACTACATAAGCTCTTCCTGCAGGTCTGGAGAACGGGCCACGTCCCTGCCGAATGGTGGGATGGCATTATCATCTCCCTGTACAAAGGGAAAGGCCCAAAAGCAGCCTGCAGCAGCTATCGGCCTATTACCTTGCTATCGGTCCCTGGGAAGGTCTTCGCCCACCTCCTCCTGGCGTGCATCCAACTCCTCCTGCTGGCGACTCGTAGACCACAGCAATCTGGTTTTACTCCAGACAGGTCTACCACTGATGCTATACTTGCCTTGAGACTACTTTCTGAGTTACACCAAGAATTTGACCGTCCACTGACTGTTGCATTCCTCGATATCAAATCTGCCTTCGACTCCGTTGATTGCTCAGCCCTATGGAAGGCATTATGCTCCAAAGGCATGCCTGACACCATATTTAATTTAATTGAAGATCTGCATCAGAACACCGGAGCCTGTGTACGTGTCGGCGTAAAACTCTCGACAAAACTAAAGACGACGTCAGGCTTGAGGCAAGGCTGCGTCCTGGCCCCAGCTATATTCTGTGTTGCCATAGACTGGATTCTAGATCACATGACCACAAAGCCAGTCATTCAAGTCGGCAGCCACCGTTTCTTAGATATGCCGATGACACCTCACTCCTATGCCCCCGGGGCAGACATTGAAAATGTTCCGACAGGCTTTAATCAAGCTGCTGCCTCCCTTTGTCTGAAAGCCTCATGGTCTAAGACCAAATTGCAAAGTCTGGAAAGACAAGCACCTTCCATTGGCTCTTAACATTCACATCTACCAATCTCTCGTTTTATCAGTACTCCTGTATGCATCCGAGACTTGGACCATGCTGTCGGCAGATGAGAAAACCTTGGAGGCTTTCCACAGGAAAAACCTGCGTCATCCTTGCAATCCGCTGGCATCACTATGTTACCAACGATGACATCCTCCTACAAACTGGAGTCCTGCTGTTCTTGGACTCCATTTGTAGACGTCGTCTAGCACTCTTCAGACATGTAGCCCGACTAGAAGCCACCACTCCAGCTAACCAGATCCTGCGACGCTGTGTCGACCTATCATCAGGTGTTCCACCTGACGCCACCTGGAGACGCAAGCCTGGACGTCTGAGAAAGAGATGGCGCGACCAACTTCAGCAACAAAGCAGCTCTACTTCCAATTCTCTGTGAGAACAAGCCATCGCACATGGACATGGCAAAGTGGTGACGCAACGGCCCTTGCCGGCTATGCGTTGATGATGATGAGAGTGAGGATTTCTCTGAAAGTGATGTCAACATAGATCCCAACATCGATGCCCAGTCTTTTCTGGATGAAAGCACTAATGATGAAGAGGGCAAGGAGACGGGGAAGGGTGTACTACAGAGGTTCAAAATTTCACCCTTTCACCCCTAACCGTCCTGTTTACAGGTGTTTGTTTCACTCCATTTAATGATTCACACCCAATTGAATTTTCAAATTGTTCCAAGATGATGATTTCTTTGAGCTTGCTATGCAGCAGACTAACCTTTGTGCCGAACAAACAAGGTCTGCTGCATTAGCAAATGGTAATCCTCATAATCCTCATAAAGCAGCAGTGTGGTTTAAGTTAACTGTAACTGAAATATCAGTTAACTGAAAAATAACAAATCTGTAACTGAAAAATGACGATAACTTTAACTGTAACTATAACTGGAAAATAATTTCAATAACTTTAACTGTAACTGTAAATGAAAAAAAATCAATAAATGAAACCACACTGCTTCCTGATGTATACCTCATCTTTATATTTTTCCTATGGCCTGGAATATAGCAAATTAAAAAAGATAATAACTTTGTTCAAAACTGATTGAAGCGACAACTTATATGACCAAAGGAGGTCAGGGTAGGAGTCTATATCTAAAAAAATATGGTCCTATTTATGACATTTTGGGTTTATTTTGTCCCAAATACATTCCTCTATAACGGAGTTTTCTAAATAAGATCCATTTAATTTTTTAATTTTTCAAATTTTCATTATGGTGCTTGCGAACATTTAAACTTTACCCACAATATTATTTATTTCTATTTATTGATATGGAGTGTCACTTTATATGCCTCAGAAACCTGGACTCTCCAGAAAAAGGACATACAAAAGCTGGAAGCATTCAAAATGTGGATATGGAGAATAATGGAAAACATCAAGTGGACGGACAAGAAAACGTTGAATTACTACAGATGGTGGACGAACAAAGATCGATAATCAGCATCATCAAAAAAAGACAGAGGAACTGGATTGGACACGTACTAAGAGGAGAATCATTACTCAGAACAGTATTTGAGGGAAGAATATCAGGAAGAAAGACAAAAAGAAGACCAAGGAGGATGCTATTGGACTGGATGATGAAAACAGATACACAGCGTCACAAGACCTATGCAGAAATCAAAGAAGAAGCAAGACGCAGAGAGGAATGGAAACAATGGAGCCCTGAACCTGTCCCAGGACAGAGAACATGATGATGATCAATATACTTTTCCCTGATTATTTTGCTTAACCATGCAACTTGACCTATAAGTAAGAAATCTTGGTGTAATATTTGATGCAGATCTCTCATTTTCACCACACATATTTAATCTCAGATGCTCTTGTTTCACATACATATGGTACTTACGACACTTACGCCCATTCCTAAACTTCTGCACAGCTTGCACAATTGTCACCTCAAATTCAAAAATGAACTGCTGCAACTCTCTCTCTCTCTAACTCAATGTTCACAAAAACAAATAGCACGCTTTCGAGCAATACAAAATGCTTTGGCTAGGGCTGTCACACAAACACCAAAAGCTTACCACATCACTCAGTTCTTGAAATCACTTCACTGGCTTAAAGTTCCAGAAAATATAGATTTCAAAATTCTAAACCTCATGTACTGTATTTTCGTGCATATAAGACGCTGCTTTATTCGAATTTTTACACAATTAGCCCCTTGGTGCGTCTTATCTAAATTTTTTGGAACATGAATAACTGCCATCCAA
The DNA here is from genome assembly GCA_018105865.1 of Metaphire vulgaris. Classification (NCBI taxonomy): domain Eukaryota; kingdom Metazoa; phylum Annelida; class Clitellata; order Crassiclitellata; family Megascolecidae; genus Metaphire; species Metaphire vulgaris. The sequence continues at coordinate 4,498,099 of CM030857.1, forward strand.
GTTATCATCAATAAATAAATCCAAGACTGCAGTAGATGCAAGTAGAATTGGTGGAGGGAAATCCTTCCAATTCAAGGCAATCTCTGTGTCTGTCAGTATCTCTCTGTCTGTCTCTCTCACTCTCTCTGCCGGCAGTGACATTTAAGTGATTGAGGATTGTGATTACCGTAATCAGAATTCTGAATAGATTCCACAATAGACAGTTAAGCAACTTATGTGTAGACATTATATGACGGTCGACGACAGTGGAGGGAAGCCTTCCAATTCAAGGTTATCTTTGTCTCTGTCTGTCTGTCTTTGTGTCTCTCCCTCTGTCTGTTTGTCAGTCTGACTCTCAGCCGGCAGCAACATGGAAATGAAAGATGATTGTAATTGGTCAGATTACTGAATTACTGTAAAGATTTAGTGTTGGATGATTAAATTATTGATGTAGGTCTATTTTAACATTATGACAGTTGATGGAACCCCTTCCAATTCAAGGCAATCTCTTCTACCCTCACTTCTTTCTCTCGCCTCTCTCCTATCTCTTGCTCTCCATGTGCAGCCACATTCAGGTGAGATAGGATTGTAATTAACCAGGTAACTGAATAGAGACTCAGTATTTGACTCTTATGGTGCGTCTTATCCATAATTTTTTTAACACAAATCATCAAAACCCGTGTCTTATACGCGGGTGCATCTTATACGTGGGTGCGTATTATATGCGCGAAAATACAGTACAATACCATCCAGTTCCCAAAGTCCACGTACCTTCGTAATCTCTTTACAATTCAAACGAAGCTGTCAACTTGTTCATCTGCTGGCCTGACACTCTACATTTTTACAATGCAATGACCTACTTTACCTTGATTACATACTTTTGTCCAGCAATATAATCCTTAGCACTATCAAATCCACAGTTACCATACTTGCACGATTATTACCCGCAGGTAATAAAAGAAATTATAAACTGCAGTCCCCCCTTGCGGGGCATATTCGTATGCGGGTTATACTGGAAACTTGAAACATCGTCAGTGCTCTCGGCGCCCCGTCAGCGCTCTCGGCGCCCCGTCAGCGCTCTCGGCGCCCCGTCAGCGCTCTCGGTGCCCCGTCAACGCTCCTGGCTCCCCATCAGTGCTCCGTCAGCGCTTTCAGCGCCCCTTCAGCGCTCTCGGCACCCCGTACATCATAGCACCGACATCTCCAAATACCTGAAGACTAGCATATGCGGGTTATATTCGTGTGCGGTTTATGCTGGGATGTTGGAACATAATTCGTAATTTTCCGCGGGTTATACACATAGGCGGGTTATATTGAGCGGGTAATAATCGTGCAAATACGGTAAATCACGCTAAGTGAAACTGAAAGGATCACAATATTGAAAAGCAACTGCCAGTCCACAGACCACTGAAACAATTTCCTTAGATCCTCCTGTCAAATTTTAGCAGCAGCATCAGAGTCGATATTCCTGAACATCATTATATCATCTGCAAACTTAGAAATTTTGGAAAGTAATCCTTCATCAATATCATTTATATATATTAGAAAAAGCAATGGCCCAAGCACTGAACCTGAGGCACTCCACTAGTAACTCTTGCCCATTCTGAATGGCTACCCCTTATGCCAACTTTCTGTCTTCTTCCCTTCAACAATTTTGAATCCATCTGAGAATATTTCTCCGTATTCCACAGGACTTCAGTTTGGCAGCCAGTCTTGAGGGACCCAATTCGTGACTGGGTAATTCTCTAATAGTAACCCCCCCATAGGGAATTAATTTTTAGCCATGGTCACAAAGCATTTGTCCAAATTAGAGCAAAGTAAGCTATTTTCTATTAAATTGTTTGACCGTAAGAAAGTAATTGTGTTCAAATCTAATGTTTGAGTGAATTTACCAGTCTTCTACCTCTGCATTTTTTTAAAATTGTTACTTAGGCTATTTATAAATTTGTGAGTACGTATGCATTCAGTCGAGACCCCTCCCCCTTCCCGTACGAAAAATCTCCTAAATCCCAAACCCCTCCCCTTCAGTGCATATGTACTAAATGGATGGACCCTAGTTACTTTATTATTGTGGCATAGTATCTATGGGATAATAATTAGTTTATGTGCAGCAACCTCTAATATCGGCTCCTCATATATCAATGGTCCATAAATATTATTGTCCAAATTAGAGCAAAGTAAGCTATTTTCTTTTAATAAAGATAGGAAATACAGCACTCCATACATTCGTTGGCAAAAGTTAATTTTCCGTGCGAACATGCATTCCGATACATTTCTATCGCTAGGTGGTGCTTCGGCGTGTTTATTGATTTTTGGAGTTGCTGTGGATTTTATCGCTTTAATGCGATCTTCCTGATCTATTTTGAATTTTAGTTAAACTAATAATTTTACTTTATGCTTTAGTGCCGAATTACGCGTTTCATGATAGTTTTCTTGATAGTTTTATATATTAAACTTGGTAATCAAGCGGAGTCTTCTCACCGTTCTTAATTTTACCGTTAAACAACATGGCATCAACTTTGTGCTTGGCTTCACGGTGATAGATTTATTGACTTATTCGTCGTTTTTCGTTTGAATATTTGAATTGCTGAATCTTACATTTTCACTTGGAGCTTTATTGGCTGTAACATGGTCTTGACCTACTTCGTCTCCCAGCTAAGACAGCTGCAATCATCGGACATTCTTCCTTCTCGCCATCTACGGAAAATTCTGTTTGGCCTCCATCTATGGCAGCCCGCAGCACAAAGTTGAACGTCTCCCTCTCTTTCCTTGACTCTGCAGCCAATGTCATCTCCCTGCAATTTGACGAATGGCTTGTCTGGTCTCTGAGTCGCCACTTGGAACCTCCGTTCCTTAACAAGTAAGCATTCGGCTCTTCTGGCCACCATTCTGGATTCACTGCTGGATGCTATTTTCTTTACGGAATCATGGCATCTGAAGCTTGAAGATGTTGCAGTCCAACTTGCTGCTCCTCCTGGATTCACAATATTTGGCCAGGCTCAGAAGCCCATCAATCAAAATAGTTCAGCAGTTGGTATAGGCATCCTCATCTACATTCAAAAAGGTATGAAGGCCTCGAAACTTGATTTGGGCTTTCAGATGCCTACAACATTTGAGGCGTTTGCTTTGAAGATGTCTACTTCCATGTCTGTTAGTCCAGGATCGCAAGCCAACACATTACAATTCTTTGATGAACTTCAAGCTGTTCTTGAATCAGTCACTACTAGAAACAGTCAGCTTCTAATTTTAGGAGATTTAAACATTCACATGGACTCTGCTAGGGATGAAAATGCAATCAAGTTCCAAAAAACATTGCACCAGTTTGAATTATTACAACACATAAATGAGCCTATGCACATTAAAGGTCACATCCTTGACCTTGTTATAACACGTGATGACTGTCATGTTAAAGACACCCGTGTTTATCCACCGACAATTGCTGATCACGGTCTTGTTACCTTCAACTTACTGCATCTACTTTCAAAACCAATTTATGCAGTTCGTCAATTACGTAGCTGGCGCTCGATAAACTTGGATCGCCTGCGGACCTCACTTGCCAACAGTACTCTTTATCAGGATCCGTGAAATATGACAACAAATCGGTAACAGAACTCTCTGATTTATATATTGCTTCACTCTCCAAGATTGTGGATGAATTACTACCGAAAAAGACAGTGAGAGCCAGGCATCGGCCACTTACGTCCTGGTTTGACAATGAATGCTGTCATCTTCGCAGGGAAGCTCGTCGCCTTGAGAGACACTACCAGCGAGCCTTGAATCCTGATGATCGCAGTGAATACATTATATCTGTCAGAAATCTTCATAAAAGCTACCATTACAAAGAATCGCAGTACTAGGAAAATCTTGTGCATTAGCATATGGGCCATCCACTTAAAACCTGGTCAACATTATCCTCCATACTCGGCAGGCAGCCAAATGCCTCTGAGCCACCAAGCGCTGTCAATTATCAAGATGCAATGTTGGCGAAATTAGGCCGAGCGTGTACTGACACTGCTGGAATGACATAACCAAGCTTCTCATCAACAAGTCCCAAGTTTGAAAAATTTAATGAAGTGACAGAACAGGAACTTCATCATCATGGTGTGCCATCTTCGATTCAAAGGTTGGCAGTCACGATTTGTCTCCATTTGTCTCGGTCTTCAGCTAATCTTTTTCATCTTTTTAATCTTTTTCATATTTTTCAGCTAATCTAATATTTTTCATTTCCCCATAATTTTCTATGCCAGTCCAGCTTTTTATGTCGTCTAACCATGTTCTTCACGGTCGTCCTTTAGTTGCTTATCCTTCATACTTCCCTCCCAAGACATTTAGTGCCTGATGTGTGCCTGAGAGGATAGCAAGCTCTTTCATCAGGGTCTTTCTGCTTTCCATTCTCTTCAAACATTAGTTATTTTATCTTTCCAACTGATTTTTAGCATCCTTCTGAAACACCACATTTCAAATGCATCAATTTTCTTTTGCATAGTTTTTATTATTGTCCAGCCTTCACAAGGATACATGAACACAGATGTTACATAACATCTCAATATTCTCTACTTTGTTGCTAATCCTACGTTCCTCCTTAGGAGTTCTTTTTGTTTCCAGAATGCTTCTTTGGTCATGGCGATTCTAGCTTTTATGTCTCTTTCACATCGACCATCTTCTGTTATATACTTTCCAAGTATTTGTACTCCTTAACTTGTTCTAATTCAGCATTTTCTATTAAGATTTTGTGCTTTATGTTTCTCTGTTTGCTTATGATCATTGTCTTTGTTTTCTTAAAGTTTATTTCCATGCCATATTCTTTGCTTTTATTGTTGAGTTTATTTAATATATTTTGTAAATCTTTCTCCCTTTCAGTAAATATCACTGTGTCATCTGCATATCTTAATATGTTATATACTATTCCATTTATTTTTATGCCTGTAGTTTCTTCCATTGCTTCTTTTATTAAGAATTCTGTATATAGGTTGAATAATAGGGGAGACAAAATGCATCCTTGTCTAACTCCTCGTTTAATTCTAATTTTTTCCGTTTCTTCATTTTGTAGTCTCACTGTAGCGGTCTGGTCATAGTATAAGTTGACCAGTAGCCTTGTTTCTATAGTTGGTATTTCTGCCCATTTTCAGTATCTCTATTAGTTTTGTATGATTCACCATATCAAAAGCCTTTTTGTAATTGATAAAACATATGTGCATATTTTTTCCAATTCTTTGTGTACTTTCACATATGAGTCTTATTTGCCAAATGGCGTCTCTTGTTCCTTTGCCTTTTCTGAAGCCCAGTTGACTTGCCGACAGTAATCTTTCCGTTATGGGTGTGATCCTGTTTTTTATTATATATAATAGGATTTTGGACATGTGTGAAATCAGGCTTATGGTTCTGTAGTCTTCGCATTCTTGAGCTTTATTTTTCTTGAGTATTGGTATGAATATACATTTAAGAAAATCTTCAGGTACCGTATATACTCGTGATAAAGTCGATCTGAGTATAAGTCGACCCCTTGATTTTGGGGATTTGAAGGAGTCTAAAGTAATTGACCCGGCTATAAGTCGAAGTGACGTCACCGCGGCGAGCCCTCTTGAGGTGATAGTGAGAGTTGGAACAATGGCGGACGCGAAGTGGGCATGTGGCGGCAGCGCCGCCATTGTTTTGATTGAAAAACTGCATTTTAGCTTTGAACTATCAAGAAACTAAACGATTTTGACATTCCCAGATTGATTCCTGCTTCTTGTCTCAAATCTTGATTCTTGTCTCAGTCCTACATTTGTCTTAAACCATTCTGACATTTCAGTATCTAATTTCACTGCACTTTCTGACTTCTGATATATTGCCTGTATTAAACGGATGAGTTTTTCTTCAATGCCTGCATGCCTCACCTCATGTTTCACCTATGTTGGAGGAGAAATTGTCAGTAATGGAAGTCATCAAGAAGACATAAAACAAAAAATCGCCAAAGAACTACAAACGATGGGGAGATTACGAAAAATCTGGAGCAGCAAGGCCATAAATATAAAAACAAAAGTCACAATATACAACACCATAGTAGTCCCACAAATTACATATGGAGCAGAAACATGGAGCATGAAAGAAACAGACGAAAGGAGGCTACTGGTGGCCGAAATGACGTGCTTACGGAGAATCCTGGGAGTAACCCGACTACAAAAAATAAGAAACGAAGACATCAGACAACGTCTCAGCATGAAGGATACAATAATCAACAAAATTAGAAGAAAAAGACTAAAATGGTATGGGCATGTCAACAGAATGGATGAAAGGAGACTACCATACAAGGCTCTCTACACTCAAATAGAAGGAAACAAAGGAAGAGGAAGACCCAGGAAAAAGTGGATGGACAACATCAGAGAAGACATGAACATGAAAGGAATTACAATAGTAGAAGGAAGACGATTGACAGAAGATAGAACTTCTTGGAAGCATTTTGTGTCTAGCTATTGCCGCTGATGAGCTGGCAGAAAGCAAAGATGATGATGATGATGAGATTGATTCCTGACGATTAAGAAAATTTTAAACCAGCTATTCGCTCATTCTTGACAATATAAAAATCTTAATTACCGGTAATCTTGAATTTTTTATATTTATGTAGCGCCAATAATTAATATTTATGTGGCGCCTATAAATTACCAATCTTAAAATCGCTGTCAACTTTTATTTAGATGCCGTAGCGTATGTTGAAAATAATTAATTACGCAAAGAGTTAGCTAAATCAATTATTTTCGACATCCTATGTAGAGCTGTACCGATTAATCGGCAACATTCGTAATCGGACCGATTATTAGGACAATCGGAACAATCGGTAATCGGGCGCCAGTTGGGTGCCGATACCGATTAATCGGTAACACTTGTTTTCTGACCGATTATTAGGATAATTGGAACAATCGGTTATAAATTACAAAGTGAACATAGAAATTTAAAATTTGACATAATAAGTATTGATAGCAAAAGCATTATTCATTAATGATCAAGCACACGTTATGCATTGAATCTCTTGGCAAACCTCGAATTGAACCTGTATACAGAGGGCATGTGCATTTACGCTACACCTTTATGGCAATTTGATTGCACGGTCGTTAAAAACACCCGATTTGGAGAATACGACAGACAATTCAATCGGTATCGGCAAAACAATCGGTTGTCTAACAATCGGAACAATCGGTAATCGGAACAATCGGCAAAATGTGCAATCGGTACAGATCTAATCCTATGTATGGAAACTTTACCCAACAGTTAGTGCCTCGCGTATAAGTCGAGGTCAGGATATATATAACCTGTGAATTGGCCTTAAATTTCTCGACTTTATCACGAATATATACGGTATTTTTCCTGATTTGTATATTAAATTTATTAGTTTGGTAGTTGCTTTCAGTCCTTCATTTCCCATGTTTTGTATCAGTTCTGCACATATCCCATCGTTTCCTGCTGCTTTGTTCTTTGGTAAATTCTGTATTACTTGCCTTACTTCTTCTTCAGTTATTAATGGATTCTCTTGTTTCGAGTCCGGTTCTGGGGTCGGCTCTCTGATGTCATTATACAATTCTTCGACATACTCTTTCCATCTATTTAATATTTCTCCCTTTTGCATTAACAACTTTCGATTCTTATCTTTTACTGAAATAGATATGTTATTTGGTTTTCTGTTCAAGTCCTTGATTTTTTGATACATCAGAGGATTGTGTCTTTTATCCAGTTCTTCTATTTCTTTGCATTTTTCACTGTAGTAATCTTCCTTTGCTTTTCTGCACATTCTTTGTATTTCATGCTTTAATTTTATGTATGTCTGTTTCCCGGTCTGGGATTCATCCCTTTTATATCGCTTTCTTTCTTGCATTTTCTCTAGAATGTCTGTTGTCATCCAGGACTGTTTCATGGTTTGTTCTTGTCTACCACATATTTTATCTGCAACTTCTGTTATACATTCCTTTATTTTTTCCAGATAGTGTTCTGATCTGCTTCTTCTTTCAATTTTGCCAATTGTTCATCAGTTAATTTTTCATATTCTTTGTCTTTAGTGTTATTTAGTCTGTTTAGACTCCATTTTTTCTTTGCCTTTTTTCTTTCTGATTTGTTTAAGCTTTATTTTCATTTTTGCCACTACAGGGTTGTGACCATATCCACAATCTGTGCCTGGTCTGGTTTTGCAGTTTTGGACACTATTATGGTATCTTTTACTTATAAGGATATAATCAATTTGATTTTTATGTATTCCATTCAATGCTGTCCATGTATGTCTGGCCTTTTTCTTCTGTTCAAACCATATGTTCGTTACATACAAATCCTCTCTTTTGAAGAATTCCACTAGTGTTTGTCCACTTACGTTTCTTTCTCCTAACCCATCTCCTTCTATTTTTTCTCCTACTTTAGCATTAAAATCACCCAATATAATTAGATAGTCACTAAGTGTTTTATGTGTTTTGATTATGTCATTCAGTTGGTCATAGAATTCTTCTTTTTCTTGATCTTCACTGTTTGCTGTAGGAGCATATATTTGTATAATAAGCAAGTTTCGTAGTTTGGCTTTCAATTTGACGAGTATTATTCTTTCGGATATTGGTTGATGATAGATTACTGTGTTTGAAATTTTATTCCTAAGTATTATTGCTACTCCTTTTCTGTTTTGATTTCCTCCTAAATACATTACCCGGTATCTTCCTTCTTGTTCTGGCAGTGTAGCGGTGAATTCGCCACATTCACTTCAATATGTTTCTGCTACTCCTAATATGTCAATATTCATGAACTGGAACTTAGGACAGTCATTAAAAACTCCAAACTAAAATCATGTGAACTGGATCCTTTGCCACCATTCATTCTTGTTGAGCTTTTAGATGAGCTAATTCCATTCCTCTTACTCATGATCAACAGCTCTTTGAGGGAAGGATGCCTTCCTGACTCTCAAAAAAGAGCTATTGTACTGCCTGTCATTAAGAATCCTGGTCTTGACGCTAGTGAGCCCCTCAACTTTCTACCTATTTCCAACCTTTCTTTTCTCTCAAAAACCATTGAAAGGCTTATTTTATCACAAATGCTACACTATCTGAACACTGAAAACCCTCTTCCGTCCACACAATCTGGTTTCAGACGGTTTCACTCAACTGAAACAACTCTTCTTAAAAATTTTTCTGATGTCTACTCTGCCATTGCTTGCCTATTCTGATGTCTCAAGTGCCTTTGATACGGTTGGTCATGATATATTGTTGAAACGTCTCAAACTCTCGTTTGGGATTTTTGATCAAGCCCTTCTGTGGTTTACATCTTATCTCTCTAACCGATCTCGGATAATTTTTATAGAGCATTCACGTTCAAACTGGTTTCACGTTCCCTTTGGTGTTCCCCCAAGTAACATAGCTAGGTGGCTAAAGTCAAAGGTGCTATACAGGGAACGAACTGTTAAACAAATGCGTCTTGTGATGTTGTAGGAACCGATCCAGAGAAGTCTCGGTTGTCGGTTCCCGGAACATTCGGTACCGGAACATTTGGTACCGGAGAATTCGGCACCAAAATTTTACTTGTGGAAGATTCGGTACCGGATAATTCAGTACCGGATGATTCAGTACCGGATAAATCGGTACATGTTCGGCATACAAATCAGTAGCCATAACCCTAATTCTAACCCTAACCCTAATCCTAAAACTGTATAAATCAGTAAAATGAATATAATTACAATAGTATACCTACCCAAACTCTATGTGAATATTCTACCTAAATATATATAAGCATAGACAACACCCAAAGCCAGAGGGACCCTGGGATTGGGGAGGGGAGGTGGGGTGGGAGAGGTAGAGCCAGTGTCTAACACATGTAACCGAATTTGCCATCCTGAAGATACCGCTCCCAATGTTCCGGTACCGAATCTTCCATGACCGGTACCGAATTTTCCGGTACCGAATTTTCTGTCCCGAATCTTCCGGTACCGAATCTTCCGGTCACCCGGTTGTCACATCCTTCTGGAGCAGATTCCACAATACCGAGTTACCGCGCTGAAACGACCAGTCCCCTAGACCCGCTGTCTTGAGCGGAGGGGAGACCAGATGATTGCTGGCGCTGGAACGGAGAAGAGAGAGACGTGGCATTGTCGTTGATCGGCTGATTAGTTCTGACAGATATATTGGGTAGCACAGGTCATTCAGCGCACGGTACATGAGCCAGTGGCGCTAACTCCACATGCTCGAGGATACGCAACCAATGCAAGCGATCCCTTAGGAATGACATAACATGGCTGCTTCATCTGGCATCGAACACCAGGTGGGCCTAGACTTTAGTAGGCGTTATGATAAAGTCTAGAGGTGCGAGGGTTAAATGTAATCAAAACAGTGCAACAAACCTGATTCTCCAGCAAGCAGAGGTTGATCATCAAAATGTTTTACAAACTCAGCAAAATGAGAAAATGTGAGCATTCCAAATTTGAACTGGTTTCCATCAAATGTAACAGGATAGTGCTTCACAGAGTCTTTTGCCCTATAGAATCAAAATATTATTTTTATAGAACATACCTTGTCCAAATAAAATTTGCTGACAAAATAGTCATAGTACAAAATATTTTAGAGGATAAATCATTGTCACTGATTTTCAAATTTAACTGATAAAAAGGTTACGAAGTTGACTTTCATAAACCTATACAGTGTATATCAGTCTTTCCCAAGCAGTGATATATTAGTTATAGAAATAAAAACTAAAATTCTTTAAATTATGTTAACTAACGCTAAAGCTAAAAAGATTTACAAAATGAAAACTAAATTAAAACTAAAATAACAGTTCCAAAACAAAATAGGACTAAAAACTAGAACGATTTGCTAAACCAATATTGCTAAAATATTTTAAAATATTCTAAAATGGGTGTTATTTTCTGGATTAACCCTTTAACAGGGGAATAAAATTTTTACAAACCCTCCCAAATCTGGGTAATTAATTTTGGGTAAAAGGGTTCATATGAAAATGTGAACATATAAGTTTTAAATTTACTATATTTCAGGCTATATAGAAGCTAGACAAATGAGGTTTGTGCCATTGTTTAGCATTTTTATTGTTCTTTCTAACGATCCGTCCCAAAAAGAAAATTTTGGGGGTGGGGTCCACCCTACAGCCTAAAATAGAACCCTCCCCAAGGTTTTTAAAAAATTTTGTTCAAAGCTCAATAGCAAAACGTTTTCAGCGGTGACCCCTAGTGTGAGTGGCAAAGTTGTAGGGTGTAGTTGGAACAGAATAGTTCAAAAATTTTGAAGATCGGACCCAATTTGGGGTAGTTATCACTTTTCAAACCCCAGAACTCATTGCTCGGAGAAATGAACATTTTGCGAAAATTTTTCAATCTGAGAAAGCGAACATCTCAGTATATTTCAGGCTATATAGACACTAAAAAGATGAGGTTTGCACCGTTGTTTAGCATTTTATGGTTCTTTCTATCCATCCATGCCCCAAAAAAATTTTTGGTAGGGTCCACTCTACAGCCTAAAATCGGACCCCTCCCAAAAATTTTTTTCAAAGCTCAATAGCAAAACATTTTCAGCAGTGACCCCCTAGTGTGAGTTACAGAGTTGTAGGAGGGTGTAACTGGAACAGAATAGTTCAAAAATTTTGAAGATCGGACCCAATTTGGCATAGTTATCATTTTTCAAACCCTAGAAATGTCTTTTTCAAAGCCAATAATCCGACTCTCGGTCAAATAAGGCCTATTTTCCTTGCTTAGGGTGGCAACACTAGCTAAAAGGGAGCTACCATCTATCGAATGGATAGATACTAAAGAGATATATAGCGTTGGATGTGTCTCAGCCGTTGTGCCCGAATAACGAAACACTACGAAACTACATGACGGCTCAGCCACGTTGCACCCAAATATTGAACGTCGGCGTCCGACGTGGCAGCGCCGTCACGCCCACTATAGAGGTTAAGCAGGAGACCATTAACATGCCGGCATAATTTTTAATTACGATTGAAAGCTATGGCTGTAAGGCTTGGTGCAAAGCACCAGTCTATTTACAAGTGTTCTTTGTTCACAATTCACTTTTTAAAACTTTAGAAATGTTATAAATATTACTTCAAGTTCATGTGCAGTTCTGTTTTGCGTCAAACTGTGTATAAGATGTGAAGTTAAAGTTTTAACAAGCATGCTATTAGCAGCAGGCCCGCTGAGAGAAATTCCGGGTCCCTGTGCAGAAGGGCTGGCAGGCCCCTGACAAATCAAAAGTCTTGGAAAAAATCGTTGATTACCTTTTTTTGGCTTGTCATTCATTGATTTCACAAACGATACGGTGTTGCAACTCTCGAAAACTGGTAATGACCTTTTTTTGTTTATCGCTGTTTTTCACACTGTTTATTTATGATGTCCCAGCGCCACGGGGCCCCCTTTTACTCGCCGGGCCCCTGTACACATACCATAGTGACCTTTTTTGTATTATTGTTGATAATACATCTTCATCATCGGCCCGGGCCCCATCCAGGACGCAAGGCCGCTGTGCATTTGCCCCCTGCCCCCTCTCGGCGGCCTTGATTGGCAATCCCCCATTCTGGAAATGTTTCTAAGTTCTCGTAGCAGAGACCAGTCGGAGAGATTTCAGTAATATTGGAAATAGACAATGAGCTCTGGTGCATATTTCAAAGACTTTAATCATGACTAATTACTTAGTGACCAAAAGCTGCAATACAACTACGCATTGATCTCACATTAACCGTGGCAGCAGCACAGGTTCATCACTAGATACGTTTAAGCGCTTAAAGACCTACCTGGCTATTTCGAAATAGTTATGATTCTGTTTTGACACTGTAATGTGCTCATTATTATTATTATTATTATTATTATTAAAGTTAAGATTACTGTGATAACTAATCCATAAAGACTTCGTGAACACATTACAATGTCAAAATAGAGTTCTAACTAGTTCGAAATAGCCAGATCTTTAAGCACTTCTTAAACACATCTAGTGATGGTGAGAGTAGTCATGTAGTCCTTCCGGATTAGTCACCACAATAATCTTAACTTTAATAATAATAGTAATTGCTTCTGTTGACAATCACCCTTTCCCAACAAATTTCTTATCGCTTATGCGCAAAGCCCATGACCAATCTCAGCTCAAATAAGGGGGGGGCAATCACTTTCATGGCTACATCTTTGGGCCGAGGGGTCAGAAAATGGGACACATTGTGCAGAAAACTACCAGTTTCGGCTGAAGAGCTTCGGCGTTTGTTGTCCGATTTTGAAAATTTTAGATTTTTGTTTCTCCTACATTCCCCTACAACTTTGCTGCTGACTCAACTGGGGTTACCACTCAAAAATTTTAGCTACGGAGCTTCAACTAAATTTTTTGGAGGGGCTCTATTTTAGGCCATACAGTGCACCCTACCCCAATTTTGTTTTGTTTTGCATGAATGGTTACAAAGAGCAATAAAATGCTAAACAATGGTGTGTGCCTTATCTTCTTAGCTCTTACATAGCCTGAGATATAGCAAATTCAAAAAATTACAAAGCTTTTTCGAAATTCATTGCTAAACTTATTTTTCCACAACAGGTGTTTGGGTTAGAATTGAAATAGCTTTACCAAATGTTGACCAATGTTCAAAATTCTTGATTAATTTTGTTCCACTGACATTCCCTATAACTTTGCCGCTCCACAAAGTAAGGTTACCACTCAAAAATTTTCGCTACAGAGCTTCAAAAATAATTTTTGGGAGGGAGTTCTATTTTAGGCCATAGAATGGACCCTACCTCCAATTTTTTTTGCACGGATGGTTAGAAAGAGGAAAATGTATATCTTATCTTCTTAGCTCTTATATAGCCTGAGATATAGCAAATTTTAAAAAAAATTACAGCATTCCATTTCAAAGAACGTTTTTCTCAAAAATAAATCCCCAGCACAGTGACAGTGTCTAAAAAGCTTAATCCCCCGGTAAGAGGGTTAATAATGCCACTTTCAATTACACTTATGGTCTTGTGGGCGCGGCAGATAGGTCTAATGCCAGACGTGGCATTCTGCAGCAATTTTCAATATCACGCAGGAGATCATCTAAAAATTATTAATCAACAAAAGTTTGCAAGCTAGTCTAAATGTATTAGTGTTAAGTGAGAGTACTACATTTTTAAACGTCATGATCTTCGCCATCATATTTTTGCTGATGATAAACAGATCTACGACCATGTGGACATTAAAGACATCGGTCTTGCTCTTGGTCGTCTCCAAAATTGCATCACAGAGGTCCAAGGATGGTGTTCCTCACGACGATTGCAACTTAATGCTTCCAAGACTGAGCTTGCATAGTTTGGCTCACATGCTAACATGCTTAAGCTGTCTAACACCGATTGTAGTCTGGCACTACAGGGCACCATCGTCCGCCCTTCTTCCGTCATCAGAGATCTCGGAGTACTGTTTGACAACGAATTGACCATGAAGCAACATGTTGGACAGTTAGCCAAGAGCTGCTTCTATCACATACGACGTATCCGCCAGATTTGTCAAATCGCTGGCAAAGAAGTCGCCTCGCAACTGGTTTCTGCGTTTGTTCTGTCCAGACTAGACTATTGTAATTCTGTTCTTGCCGGCCTTCCAAAGTCTACACTGGCCAACCTGCAGCGCGTACAAAATGCTGCTGCACGTCTGGTGCTGGACCTAAAACCTCGAGACCACGTCACTCTGGCGCTTCGCGAACTTCATTGGCTTCCAGTCCAGTCACAGATACAACGCAAACTATGCACGCTGATGTTCTGTGCACAGAATGGTCTTTGTCCGACCTATCTGGCCGATCTGCTCCAGCCAACATCAACCGCCATTGGTAGACCAGGCCTACAATCAGCCTCTACCAGTCAATACCAGAAACCTCGTCTTCGGACAGTCATGGGGCAACGAGCCTTCTCGTACGCCGGACCCCATGCCTGGAACACCCTTCCACCAGCGCTACGGAACATAAAGTCGCCTGTCGCTTTCCGTAAACATTTGAAGACACATCTGTTTAATTGTGCATATAATAATTGACATAGTTGACGTTAATTGTAATGCGCTTGCTAACATTGATTGATTAGACGCAATATAAATAGCTAATTACATTACATTATATTGCACCAATTATTGCAGTGATAGTCGTTGATGCTGCTGCTGAATGAAATGCAACACCTTGAATTAAAGACATCAGAATTATGGAAATCGAAATTTGCTGAATTGTGACAAACTATTGAAAAAGACTGCTTCGAAAAGTCAGCTGTTATTCTCAAGTGCGGGACATCCCTTCCTGAAACCTTCATTTGTTTGAAGAAAGTAGCATTTGCCTTACTTTTGGATGGAAATATCAAAACGCTTTGATGTGGGACATGCAGGACACCGGCAGAGACACCGGCAACATCAAAGCGCTTTGATGTAGCCACACAGGACACCGGTTCCATCGCCGGCAACTGCAAAGCGCTTTGAAGTAGCCTCGGAAGACGCCGGCAACATCAAAGCACTTTGATGTAGGCGCGACACCAGGCTGCCGCTAACAACCGGTTAACCGGTCATTCGGTCTTTTTTGAACTGCAGGAACTTATAAATAAATTAGCAAAAGAAGGCAAAAGGAAAGGTTTAAAGATCAATATAAAAAAGACCTTCTGCATGGTGATTACCAAGAGCAAAGTAATACCCACATGCAAAATAAGACTAAACAGCAATGAAATCAAACAAGTGGCACACTTCAAATACTTAGGCAGTATGATAACCAGCGATGGGAAATGTGAGAAAGACATAACATCAAGAATAGGATTGGCCAAGGCAGCATTCTGGGAACTTAAAATGATACTTACAAATAGGCACATCTCTTACGAGACACGATTAAGAGTGCTCAAATGCTATATTTGGTCAGTACTCTTGTATGGAGCAGAGATATGGACTATATCCAAGGCAATGGAGAAGAAATTGGAAGCCACAGAAATGTGGTTTCTGCGAAGGATGCTGAAGATTTCATGGACGGAAAAGAAAACCAATAAAGAGATTTTGAATGAAATTGGAATAGAAAGAAGTCTGATGGCAACCATCAAAAAGAGGCAGCTTTCCTTCTTCTGGCATGTAATGAGGAAGGAAGGACTGGAGCATTTGGCAATAACCGGAAAAGTGGAGGGAAAAAGAGCCAGAGGAAGGCAGAGAAACACGTATGTAGTCTGCCTACGAGAAGGAATTGAGGGAATAATGAATAACATCGAACTAATAAGAGGATGTCAAGATAGAACAAAGTGGAAATCCATGGTCGCTAACCTAGAAATACACAGCACCTAAAGAAAGAAGAAAGAAGAACCGGTCCTTTAAAACCAGCGGTTTTAACAATCTCATTCACAATTGATAAAGCAAGAAGCAAGAACAGTATGAAGATAGAAAAGCAAATGCAACAACTTATGATTGTAATGACAACAATAAATAAGTAAGCTATTATTTGTAATAATAACTGGATTTTAAGTGGTTTAGTAGAGTTTCTCCTAAGTTGAAACCCACTTAAATTCAGGCTCAAAATATTTTGACACATATTCAAAGAGCTGTGGCGGTCTACATGAACCATATTTGCGGTCCAGAGTGTGGCCCCAGTTTGAGTACCTCTGGTGTGCAGTATAAAGGTACACTCCAGTCCATTGACTCAGCACCCGTACGGAGAACTGAAGGGTTAGCGTGTTCAGTTTTACATAGCAACGGCTGAATGAGGGCAGTTGCCAGCCTTTCCCTTGCCGTCTTTCCTTCCACCAAGTTAACACCCGATGTACTCATTCACAGCTGAGTTGACTGGGGGCGCTTGGGACAAAAACAAACGAAAAGTTTCTGTCTCGGCCTGGAATTGAACCACAGACCTCAAGATTGGCAGACCAGTGCACTAGCCACTGCTCCACCGTGCACCGTGTACCCTATGCTGAACATTTATTTGCTGCTGCCTTCTGACACCAGTCTGCAACTCTGCCACAATTTCTACCAGTTTATTGTTGGCATCAACCAATAATGATTTGAAATTAGATTTTCTTTGCATAATGGTCACTGTAACAAAACATTGAAAATCTTAATAAATAAAAATGAAATGTTCCTTTGTACATAATGGCTATGTGTAGACATAATATGATGGTCGACAATGCGGAAGTTAGCCCTTCCAATTCAAGACAATCTCTCTTTCTGTGTCTCTCTCTCTATTTTTGTCTGTCAATAACTTTAACTGTAACTATGACTGGAAAATAATTTCAATAACTTTAACTGTAACTGTAGCTGAAAAATAATTAATCAATAACTGAAACCACACTGGCAATCCGTCATCATCGATTCGATGGACTGTTTATTAATGTTATTATCACTCAATGCTGATTTTGTAACGCTTGACTAATAACTAGATTTCTGTGCACTTTTTATTTGGTACTCTATATACAGAGGTACAAAGGTGAAAGAGCATGCGTTAATACATTGATTGCCGGGCCAACAATTCCCCATATGCCAAACTGAGCAATGCGAAATGCATGATGAACGTGCGATCCGTAGGCGGCATGCAGTACCTTGGCTGCTAATTGGCAGCCCTCAGGGCATCTTTTTAAATATAATTTATTGGTACAATTTTTGCATAAAACATTGAGCCGTGAATAAGACTTTAATTCCAGTTCCATTGAGTAAAATAGTAAATTTAAATTACTGTTCAATTGTAACTATTACCAGTTACTGCCATTACGTGACTGCAGTGACTGTCACTACTGATGAAAACATATACAAAGACAACAAAAACAAGTGGCCCTCTGCATGTTGGTAACGATTTATTTTGGCTCCCTTGTAGCAAAAGGTTGGCCACACCTGACATAAAGGGACGTATGTGACGAACATCCAGGCAGCCAATGTGTTAAGGCTCGTCCATATAACATTATGTACACAACAAAGTCTTATTTTCATACCTCTCCCCCTGTGGCACCCCGTGAATATTTGGAAACTCCATGCATGCATACTAATTAGTTTTTCTATCCCCATCCCGTTTGAAAAATTAAAAATTTTTAGCCCTAGCCATAGTCATAAGGCACATAAAGCACATAATAAGGCACATAAAGCTAAAGTTGTCACAACTTCTTCCTGCTCTCGACCCTCTCCTGTTAATTCTCTTCATCGCGGACTTGAAGAAAATCGTTATTGTGTTCAGACTGACCATGCACCACTATGCGGATGACGTGCGAATGTATTCTTCCTGTCTGCCTGCCGACATGGAGAGACTTAGACTTCACTTCCTCGATTCCAATGGCAATCCTCACGTGGACGGATAACCACTTGGCCCTAAACCTGGCCAAGACTGAGTTCCTGTGAATGTGCACCCCTAGGAGGAAGCATCTCCTGAGCCCTGCACCGTTCACACTGGGTGATGTGACCGTCATCCTCTCAAACAGCCTACGACTCCTGGGGTACTACTCGATGAGATGTTGTTGTTTGAGGAACATATCAGTAATATGGTCTGAGGCTGCTACTACCACCAACGGAAGGTTAGGTCAGTCCGCCGGCATCTCCCAATCAACGGGGCAGTGCACATTGTACACTCCCTTGTCCTGCCCAGGCTGGACAAGGGAGAGTGTTGCTGGGCCTTCACGACGGAAAGTTTAATCGTCTGTAATCCATGCTCAATACAGCCCCGTTGGGTCATCTTCAGCAGCCCCTGGGGAGCCTATGTGACCCCCCTAATGCGTGACCAGCTACACTGGCTTCGAGCCCGGGAGCGCATTATCCAAAAGCGCTGCTGGCTCACCTTCTGAGACTTAAAGGAACCGCACTGTCCATAGCACCTGGCTGAGCTAGTCCAAAAGTCAACATCGAACGCACGGAGGTCAGCACTTCGCCATCATGTCCTACTGCTCGTCCCGCCTCCGTTGCAGACCCCGAAGTTCAGGGACAGGTCCTTCTTATGCGGAAACCCGTTGCTCTGGAACGCCTTGCCAACTGCAGTGACTGAGGCCGACTCAGCTGGACTGTTCCTGAGAAAGCTAAAGATGCACCTTTTTAGTTTAGGATATGATTGACTGTGTGCAGTGCCCTTGTTGTAGGCCTTAGCCTAGTGCACGGTGCTATACAAGTTGTCCTAAAATAAATAAATAAAAGCAAGAAAAGTGCTTTAATGAGCACAAGCGTGTGAACAATTCTTGTGACCGATTTCCTGCGTATGAGAAAGTAATTGTGTTCAAATCTAACGTGTCATCTCAACCAGTCTTCTAGATGAGCGGTTGATTTTTAAATGTTACCACTTGTCTTTAACTACCTTCGATCCAAAGATTGGTTGCATTGTGGACTGTCTTCTTCCAATTGTTACAGTTTTCTGCTGTTCTTGTCGCCTGCTCTATAGTGAGTCCAGTCCATTCTTTGATGTTGTCTTCTCACTTTTTTCTTGGTCTACCTTTTTTACATGATCCTGGCATTGTACCTTATATTATTTCTTTCTCTAGACCAGTGTTTCTCAAAGTGGGTGATATCGCCCCTTAGGGGGCGATAGAAACGTCTTGTGGGGCGAAAAGAGGAAAATGGGTGATTGGGGGCGATTATAGGGAAAAGGGGCGATAACTTGTATATGGGCGATTAGGGGCAGGGAGGGTGACCGGAAGATTCGGTACCGGAAGATTCGGGACGGAAGATTCGGGACGGAAAATTCGGTACCGGAAAATTCGGTACCGGTCATGGAAGATTCGGTACCGGAACATTGGGAACGGTATCTTCAGGATGGCAAATTCGGTTACATGTGTTAGACACTGGCTCTACCTCTCCAAACTAACCTCCCGTCCCCAATCCCAGGGTCCCTCTGGCCTTGGGTGGTGTCTATGCTTATGTATATGCTCATATACATTTAGGTAGAATATGGGTAGGTATACCATTGATAATTATATTCATTTTACTGATTTATACAGTTTTAGGATTAGGGTTAAGGTTAGAATTAGGGTTATGGCTACTGATTTGTATGACAAACATGTACCGATTTATCTGGTACCGAATCATCCGGTACCGAATTATCCGGTACCGAATCTTCCACAAGTAAAGTTTTGGTGCCGAATTCTCCGGTACCGAATGTTCCAGTACCGAATGTTCCGAGAACCGCAGGGAGAATTTCTTTTTAGATCAGCGGCGCTAACAGGGGACATTATTGATTGATAAATACCTATATACCTCTAACTATGTGCTAGTTAAGGACGAAAATAAATTGCATCAAGCCGTTAAGACCAGAGACCAGGCAAGACCACAGCAGAAATTAACTTGCAACTGTAAGTGAATGGAGTCATTATGATAAAAGTCAAATCAGTCATCACAGGGTTCATGTCAAAATTAGAGTTGTACAAACGTAACTTAGCCCAACACAGTGTTCGAGCCTCTGTAACTTAGACAAGGAGGAGAGAATTCTTGATGATCAACTTCAAGTTTACTTCTCACTAGGGCTGGTCCGAATATTCTCTTCGTATTCGCTTCGGCGCCAAATAGTGTAATGTCTATTTGTATTCGTTCGAATAAAATCTGGTTAAAACGAATACGAATAGTGGTCACATGACATTAAAATTTGCATATAGTTTAATACTTCAGTTTAGTAAATTCAAGTGTCGGAGATAACATTTTGTTTTATTTTCCCAGACAAAAAAAGTGCTATACAAATGTAGGCCTATTAATCCAAACTTGCGCTAAAAGAATTATCCCTGGTTGAATAAGTCAATCTATTAGTTAAACCAGGAATGGGCAAAGTGCGGCCCGCGGGCCGAATGGGGCCCTCAAAGCCATTTTGTGCGGCCCCCGACATCGAAAAATATTGCATTAATGTGCGGCCCTCTAAAACTTATGAAACATTTGAAACATTTGACAACGCCTCAGTGGAAAATTCAGCATTCAAATTGGAATTAGGACCCTACACTTTGGCACTTGATCGTTAACTAGAAATAATGCTTTTAATATTTACTAACTTGTCTTCGATTTGACAGTCTTGGCTTATTAATAATTTACTTTTACTTCTTCTTCGTAGTAGTATTCTGCCCTTAGGCAGGTTTTGTATTCCAATTTCGCCATTCATTCCTGTTCATAACTTTCTCCTTTAAGTCTTTATAGTCCTTTTCCATCATCCAGTCAAGTAGCATCTCTCGTGGTCTTCCTTTGGCCTTTTCCCCCTCTAGTTGTCCTATTATTTCCCTTAGGAGTGAGTCTCCTCTCATTATATGTCCCATCCAGGTCTTTTGTCTATTTCTTATTGTGTTGATCATCTCTCTCTTTTCCTCCACCTGTTTCAGCACTTCCTCGTTTGTCTTATGTTCTGTCCAGCTGATCTTCTCCATTTTTCTCCATGTCCACACTTAAAAGGCCTTTAGTCTTGTTATTTCCTCTTTTCTTAGAGTCCATGTTTCCAATCCATATTACTTTTACTTAACAGTGTATAATACGTTATGTTAGAGTCGTTTTGGAGACTAAACTTGAAAATTTAATTCTAAATGCCGAAAAAATTGTGCGGCCCTCAGCTTGCGTCACAGACACTTTTGCGGCCCTCGGATAAAAATTCATGCCCATCACTGAGTTAAACCATACGGGTAACGTTAGTGAAACATACTTGAGCTAAATTTCTTCTTTGAATAAAAATTAAAATCAAATATCGTTGCTTTAGCTAGCGATGGATGGGCGAAGCCTGATTAGGAAGTTGTTGAATATTTGTGAAGACGAAATTAAAGCAACGTGAACGCTGATGTGCAGTACCGTCATTTTTCACGGCGGTGTTCCTCAATGTCGTTCACAACAACTGCCATGCATAATCATGTTGTACAAACACACGGCCAAGTAAGAACAGATGGTCTTTAAAGTCTTTACTTCTACTTTGCATGTTCAATTTGTCTTTCCACACTGGAAGTTACTAAACTATGCGTATATATAAGTTATACGAGGATTCTTATAAGTAGTAATAGTATTGTGGTAGCACACAGCACTATTGCTGACCGCATTATGGCGACTTGCACCGAGAGGGGTATGGTATACACTATTCGTATTCGTTATTTGTCGAATAGTGAAGCCGACTATTCGTATTTGTCCGAAAAGCTCAAACCCCTATTCTGACCAGCCCTACTTATCACACCTTGAAAACCTGCATAAGGACATGTCTACTAGATTCAATGATCTTATTTTGTTACAGATTCCAGATTGGGTCATTAGTCCACAGTGTTGTATAGTATTTGAAATACAAGTATTTGAAATAGGTCTTTGAAATACATTTGATGTATTTTGTATTTTATAGTCGCTGAGAAAGTATTTTGTATTTTAAATACATTTCAGAAGTATTTTGTGTAAGGTTGTTAACTGTTAACTGGTCCTAAGAGCAAGGACCGGTCCCTTTAACTTTTACCGGTTAACCGTAATTTCAAATTGAAAACATCAAAACACTTTGTTGTAGCCACACAGGATGCAGGGATAGGCGCCGGTGGCATCAAAGCGCTTTGATGTTGGCACGACATCAGACTGCCGCTAATGAGCGATTAACCGGTTAACCGGTCTTTTTTTGAACGGTTAACCGGTCCTTCAAAACCAGCGGTCTTAACAACCTTAATTTTGTTTATTTATTTGAAATACAAATTACAGTCAAAATACTTTTCTGTACTTTATTAAAAGTAAGCAACTGCCAACTAGAAACACCACTAATTAAATTTACCCGGTTTTATTTTCTTATTTTAAAAATAAATCTTTCATTATATATTCTATGCTTTCACTATATTCATGGAATTTACAAAATGGTGTCGCATGGTAAATTCAGCAAAGTTTCAGCAATGCCGGTTATTCTAGCTCAGGGTTGTCCAAATGGCGGCCTGCGGGTCAGATCCAGCCCGCAAGCCAGTTTCATCCAGCCCGCCACCAAGTTTGGGAAAATAAAAATTTTGGCTATAGACCGGTTATTAATGTTATTTTTTAGGACTAGGAGGTTGCCAAATTGCTTTCTTATCCACAAGGACATAGGACAACAAAAATAACAATGTGTAATGCAATTTTCATTGTGTTCTTTACCTACATTTACAATTTACACTGTCAATTATTATTATTATTATTATTATTATTCAGACAATTTATATAGCGCCGTACGCATGGCGTCTACCAAAGTCAAAGGCGCTGTACATATTTAGCATTCATAAGAAGTCGCAAATAAATGTGTCTTCAAGTTCTTCGCGAATTGATCGTAGGTGTTCGACGAGGTTACAGTGTCCGGTAGAGCATTCCACAGCCGCGGATTTCCTCTTACAACCGAACACTCACCAAACTTTGGCGTTTTCGCAGGAGGTGGAACCGCCAGAAGAACACGGCTGCTCGAACGTAATTGACGACATCTTTCCGTCAGCGATTGTCTGCGAAGAAGTGTGGAAAAGTATTCAGGACACGTTGGGTCGTGAAGCGCGCGGAACGACAGCATGCACCGCTTGTAAGTAATCCTCTCGGGTACTTTCAGCCAGTGTAGTTCGTTTTTCAGTAGCGGGGTGACATGTTCCCTCATTCTGAGTCTGTATATCAGCCTGACCGACGCGTTCATCACCCTCTGCAGCCGCCCGAGCTGTGTTTCAGGTAGACCAAGGAGGACACTGTTGCAATAATCGATTCTCTGCAACACCATTGCCCGAACAAGCATTGTCGTCGTGCTTGTCGGAAGATATCTACGTACCTCCTTGATTCTTCGTACTTGGAGTCTTAGACTTATAGACTTATTAGTCTTAGACGAAGGTATTACCGGTACTTGTAATCATGTGCAGCCCTCAACGTTGGGTTTGTGGTCCAATGTGGCCTGCCATCTGATTTGCGTAGGACACCCCTGTTCTAGATGGCACACTTTGCTATAAAAAGCCAAGATGGGGACAAAGTTGTGTTTACATGTCAAAAGTGCATAACGGTGAATTTTATGCTAATGACTTTGACTGAGTAGGCCTAATTAATCGCAATTGCCAATTTAATCAAGGTATTATTACACTTATTACACTTGTTAAAGCACTTGGAATTAAAGACCATTAACCCATTACAGGGGTTCGAAGTCTTAAAACGTCGCCCGGAAATCATAT
This sequence comes from Metaphire vulgaris, assembly GCA_018105865.1. NCBI lineage: Eukaryota > Metazoa > Annelida > Clitellata > Crassiclitellata > Megascolecidae > Metaphire > Metaphire vulgaris. Next base: position 4,522,073 of record CM030857.1, read on the forward strand.
GCGAACGGGGTCCGACGTTTTAAAACGTCGCGCAACTGTTTTGCTCTTCCACCACGGTGTTCGCCGTTTTAAAATGTTTTCTTGATTTGATTTGATTTCCTTTTTGGCACGGATGGATGGTAAGTACAATAAAAATGCTAAACAATGATGCAAACCACATCTTTGTAGCTTCTATATAGCCTGCAGATTTCAAGATTCTCGCAAAAAATTTCACTTCTCCGAGCAACGGGTGCCTGGTGTAGAAACACCATAACTCCCCCAAATTGGGTCCCATCTTCAAAATTTTTGAACTAATCTGTTCCAAAGACACCCACCTACAACTTTGCCACTGAACCTAGGGGGGTCACCGATGAAAAAATTTTTTTATTGACCTTTGAACGTATTTTTTGGGAGTGGGTCATATTTTGGTCTATAGGGTGGACCAACCCCCAAAATTTCTTTTTTGGCACGGATGGATGGTAAGTACAATAAAAATGCTAAACAATGATGCAAACCACATCTTTGTAGCTTCTATATAGCCTGAAATATAGTAAGTTTAAAAAGTACATGTTCACAGTTCAAACAAACGCTTTCCCCCAAAATTATTTACCAAAATTGGTAACGTCTTGTAAAAATTAATTCCCCCTTCAACGGGTTAAGTACTTTATACTGCTGTTGATTGTCATGGGTCCATAAAAGTATTTTGTTTTTGAAATACATTTCTGAAATGTATTTTATATTTTGCTGTCCTACTGGAAGTATTTGAAAGTATTTGAAATACAATTTTTAAATGTATTTTGTATTTGAAATACTTTTAAAAATCAATCCAAAATGATATTGAACTAAGCCAAAGTTCAGGAAACAGAAAAGCATTTCTGAGCGTTATCCTGTATTGTGGGATAAAGTACAGCTGTATTTCATTGCATTCCCAACATCATGTCAAGTTGAACAAGGCTTCAGTGCAGTCACTCTGCTTCTTTCCAAGCAGAGAAATATACTGAACAGTGAACATTGCAGAACGCGGATATTGTTATTGCCATTGTTCATGACAATTTATATAGTGCCGTAACATAGCAAGGGCCAAAGTCAAGGGTGCTTTACAAGGAACGTGGAAATTAGATATTAAATAAATATGTCTTTAGTTTGTTCGCAAACTCTCCAAAGGAGGTGACGGACAACACGCTGTCCGGTAAAGAATTCCAAAGGAGGGGATTTCCGTGCGAGAATGATCGTTCTCCGAACTTGACAGTCTTCGACGGAGGTGGAATGAACAGTTGGATTCGTCTACTGGACCAAAGGTGAAGCCGCCGATCGCTCCCCACCGGCCTTCGAACGAGCGTCGTGAGGTATTCCGGACAGAATGGATCATGTAGAACCCGGAACGTCAATGAACAGCGCTTGAACACGATACGCTCTGGGACCCTAAGCCAATGCAGTTTGTCCCGAAGTAGAGAGGTCACGTAGTCGCGCCAATGCACCCTAAAGATCAAACGAGCTGCAGTGTTGAGAATTGACTACAGTCAGGCGAGCTGACGGTCAGGAAGGCCCAGAAGTAGCCCGTTGCAGTAGTCGATCCGCGATACCACGAAGGCGCGAACCAATTGTATGGCCGCCGCAGTAGAAATATACCAACGGACCTCTCAAATTGTTCGAAGTTGCCGGAAGCACACACGAGTCACGTTGTCGACATGCCCAGCAAAGGACACCGTTCCGTCGAAAAGTACTCCAAGCAGGCGCACCTCCGTCGATGGTCAAATGTCGGCTTCTTCAAGGTAAAGCTCGGTGCGAGCGATCAGAGGTTTCCTCCTCGGAGTACTAAACCAGATCAGCTCAGTCTTCTTAGGGTTCAGAGCTAGCCGATTGACGGAGGCCCAGAACACGATCTCATGTATACAATCCTGCAGAAGCTTTAAAAGATGATCAGACTCCGAGGGCAGGCAGGAAGAGTACACCTGCCCATCGTCAGCGTACGCATGCCAGGATAAACCGAACGATTCTATAATCCGCCCAACATCCGCCACGTAGAGCACGAACAGGAGAGGGCCGAGGGCTGATCCATGCGGCACACCGCTCAGTACCCTGCGTGAGGCGGACACAGAACCGTCCCAAGACACTGACTGTGTGCAATCTGCCAGGTAGTCCTGCAGCCATGCCAGACCTGGACCCGTGACCCCAAAGGTAAGTTCGAGGCCAGAGAGTGTGGCATGGTCTACAGTGTCAAAAGCAGCAGAGAAGTCAAGAAGACACTAAAGTGACAGTTCACCATTCGCCGTCGAGTCTACGATGTCGTTAAGTATTGTCAGCAAGGCCGTCTCAGTTGAGTGGCCTTGACGATAGGCCGATTGATGTTTTGGCAATAGACCGTTCCTGATAAGGTAAGTCACGAGTTGCCTGTTCATGAGATGCTCCAGCAGTTTGGACAAGAACGGCAAATTCAAGACCAGACGAAAATTAGAAACGTCCGACGGATCCAGACTTGGGCGTTTCAGGTGTTGGCGAACGATGGTGTGTTTCCATGGTGATGGAAACTCTGCGCTCGAAAGTGAGGCTGTAAAAAGGGCGGTGATGAACGGGGCCAACGTATCGATGGCCTCTTTCAGCAGCCACGTCGGAAGAGGATCTGGCGGACATTGTTTATCCGGTGTAGCCCTGACGCACGCCGTGACTTCAGATACGGTGGGGGGGCGTGAACACGGAGGAGGAGCCGCCGTATTTGTTAAATTCAGCTGGGCTGGCGTTAGCAGTCTTGCTCCGTATGCCGTTGACCTTATCATCGAAGAACTGATGATAATCCTCGGCTGTGAAACTAGGGGAGATCTTGGAGGGGTTACTTACCACTCCGACCGAGCAGCCTGTCAAGGTGCTTCCATATACCCCTAGTATCGCCAGTGTTGACCCCTTCTCTTGCACCAGTCGCCTGCTGGCCATAAGTTATGAACGCCATGTAGGCCGTGCTTCATCCTCATCTGTAGCTCCTCGCTTAGCACGGTAGGCCCTCTCGAGCCGGCGGGCACGTTGACGGGCCTGTCGACACTCAGCGTTGCAGAACGGTCAATGAGAACGAGGACGAACGGAGACCTCGATCACTGGCGCGAGCTCGTCGAGTATTGTGGTCATGACAGATTCGAAGCTGAGAGCTAATTCGGTGGCAGACTTCCTTGGGTCGACCGGTTGACAGAGTGGTGAGCGTTCCAACCGCTCAACGAACTCACCGAGGCTGAAGTTCTTCCAGGTGCTCCGACGTAGCTTTGTGTACGGCTGTCGGGGGCGGGCCACAGGCATCATCCAGTGTATAGGGTTATGTATGATCCGATAACTCGGACTCAACCACAGTGACGTCGGTCGTGGCTCCGTCGTCGGCCGCAATCGAATCAAGCAAGCCTCCCTGGTCATGGGTTGGCTCGTTTACATACTGTCGCAGTTTATGTGTCCTAATAAGTTCTTCCAGCCTCTGACTGTGGCTGTCAGTAGGTTGTTCAAGATGGATGTTAATATCCCCAACGACCCAACTCGCTCCGTTAAAGGTCGCCAGTGACTCCAACACGGAGAAAAACTCGGCGAAAAACCGATCACTAGCACTCTGAGAGCCAGGTTGGTAGATGGTTGCGATGATAAATGGCGCATTACCGCTCCGAACCCAGCAGCAAAGATGCTCGAAAGTCCGCAGCATAAGGCCGGTGTCAATCTTAGAAATGCTAACTCCCGGCTTGGTGATGAGGGCGAGTCCTCCGTGATTAACGAAGTGACTGCTATTGGCACAGTGGTAGACGGAATAGCGCATTGAGGCCCAGACCACGAAGCCTCCTCAAGGCGGCGCTATCTGTGTCCTCGTGCCAAGTCTCTACAAGTGATAGAGCACTCAGACCATGCTCGTGGAACAGGTCCAGAACGTTCTCCGTCTTCTTGTTGACTGAACGAATGTTGAGCAGACCTGCTCAAAAACGCCCCGGCGACGAGATACAATGACGATCGATTCTCGGATGCACTAGCACCGATCGCGAAACATCACGCAATCTGGGCATGGGGTGATGGCGACGAAGAGGGGTCCTCATCACAGGAATAGTCCTTTGGTGACGCTGACCAGCCCTGCATCTGCGTTGACTGCTCCAACGAGGTGGATGGACGAAGAGATATCGATCCGGAGTCAAAGTGAGGCCGAAAGGACGACGCCCGTATCCAATCCAAGTTCCATAAGCACGGAGCGCATATAAGGCTGAGCGATCGTCATCGAAAACGCTACTCGTAAAACTGTACTGTGGAAAAAGCAACTGTTATTACCACGACCAACACTGTCAACCCGCGACTCCACCTAACGAATGTAACTGAAACCAGAGGTGGCGAACACCGCCCACTGACCAACATCCAAACACCGTCAAACCGCAAATCCCGCTAATCCAATCTGAAGGTATTCGAGCGATGCGGGAGCACGAGGTCAAAATCCAAATAACTGTCGAAAAGAGAAACGAACTACTCGAGAAAAGACGAAGAAAACAAGAAGAATCCGGCAGGCACGTTGGTTCCCGGAACATTCGGTACCGGAAGATTCGGTCCCGGAGAATTCGGTACCAAAACTTTACTTGTGGAAGATTCGGTACCGGAAGATTTGGTACCGGATAATTCGGTACCGACATACAGATAAGATGACGCCTCACCTGCTGCTGTTATTTGTCTGCTTTAGGCCTAACTGTCGCGCGTCATTAGCGGACATCCAGCGTTCAGGCGCGCTTTTGCTCCCTTCACCGACTTAATGTATGTAAACAGATGTTTCAACTCGCAATACGTGCAGGGAATTTGAGCTGTTTAATGCGACCTTCTAGAAAAGGCCCAAAATAGATAGATATGCTACGGTAGTACGTTTTACATGTAAAGCAAGGCAGGGTTTAAGCTCGGCCGTTTCCGGAGGGAAGATTGACCCGATTCAACGACTCCCGGACCGATCCCACCCGCCGTGCAATTACTATCGTAGCTCGCCGTTATTTCCCTCCCCCGCGTTAGAACGGTCTTATCCACCCAATAAGGTGGCATGAGTCCCAGCGGGCCACGCGCACCCAACGGTACCGAATCTTCCATGACCGGTACCGAATCTTCCGTCCCGAATCTTCCGTCCTGAATCTTCCCGTACCGAAGCTTCCGGTCACCGGCACGTTACCTGTGGGCAGCCAGAAACGGCGCCACCTGTCAACCTAAGATACCTAAGATTATTTCTTAGTGCTTTGCGACCTGATCTGACAAGTTGATAACTATGCACCAAGCTCATCCATCCCACTAAATTTAAGTTTGAACAAATGACTACAGTACATGGACATGAGTGAAACGATGTGCTTAAATTTTAAATTCATATTCCAAAAAAATCTGTATGCAAAAATAAATTGTAAAATTTGAATCAGAAAGCCTGCACTTCTGCATTGCCCACACCTTCCCAATGCCCACACCTCCCATTTACAGAGACAGGTAGGGATTCGAGAGCCAAAAATATCTGGGCAGAACAGCCATCAAGGGATGGAAGCGGGCTTGACCCGGACAAGGCGGAGCTGAGCAGGGTGGGGAGGATTCTTGCCTTCATGCATACCTTTAATACCAACCGTGGTAGCCTTAAGCATCAACATCATTTCTATACCTGGTACTTTCTTTGTATACCGTAATGCCATCAGAGTGCCTGTAGATAGATGCCAGCTGCCCAGGGTTAGTCACATGTTCGGGCTTCGTGTTGACTCCATCCGGTAGTTATGTTGGTGGTGCTGGAGATGCTACCACATTACCGGGTCAGTCTGAGCAGGGCTATGCCAGTGCTGTAGGAAGGGGCGGGAGGAACAGTCCTCCCTGAGTGGCTCATTTCTAATGGCGGCACTTTGAGGGGTGAAAAAATTTTATGAGCGGAAAATTCTAAGTGGAAGAAAGAGAAATAGTCTTCTCCCATAGCTTTGACAAAGCAACGGTATGACAGAGAAAAGTTAGTGCCAATGACCTCACACGGCCCTTCTACCCCAGGTCACGACAACCCATCACTGGGTCATGCTGTGGACAGCTGCAAACATTCCTGACAGCTGCAGCAACCAACATAATTTGATACAGCTGGCAGCAGATAAACTGATACCTTTGTGGAGTTCTCTAAGAACAAAGGCCCAAATCAGTGTATTTTACCTTTTAAATGGAAACTTCACATAAAGGAGGTCTTAAATAAACAAATCTGTTAAAGGTGAAGAGAGAACCTGTTGCAACCTACAGTGTACCTGCCTTTCCCCGAGGCTATGTTGGCACTTGCTTCTACCAAAGAGCCATGCATGAAACTGCTGCATCAGGTGATACAACAATGCCTTCTTTAGTGCATTTGCCCGTTAAGCACCACAAGTAGGGGTAATTGGGGAGGGAGTAGGGAAAGGAAATGGATGGGAAGGGTGTGAGGAGATGCAGTGGAAAGAGCTGCAGCCTGTTGACAAAATTTCTGTAGAATTCGATCAAGATTGCCCACACATCCACATTGCCTGCACCTGGTGTTTTTGTTTGTAAAAGGTTGTATAGCCTGCAGGCAATGTGTGCGAAAGCACGATACTGAACTCCAGAGACAAACCGTTGCTCTGTACAATACCAATGGACAACTCAAACATAGCATAAGTAGGTAGACCAATGAATAGGCTTGCCAAGACACAGGAATCTATGGTGTTTTACTGCCTAGAAGTCAGTGTTGCTACCAAAATACACTCTGTTCTCAAATTTGTCATCAGAAAACAAGTAAATGCCCATCAATTACAATACCTAAAAATCGGAAAAATGAGTACAGCTTTTAAAAATCAAGAAAATCAGGACATTATGAACAAGCTTGCATTGAATACTGTCAATATATTAATATACCAAAAGCAATATCACACTAAAGAGCAGAGTAGCAAATAAAAATATTGCTAATTACCTTACAGACAGCGAATAGCCACAACCATTCTCTGATGTTCTATGACGAATTAAGTAAGATCCGTCTTTTCCATTCTGTAATAGGAGGCTTTCTGCAATATGTCGGTCAGCCTTTGAATGGAACCAACTATGATAGATCATCAAACCAGATCATCAAACATCAAGTCGCACTCATTTATTATTTATTCACGTCATATAATTTAATCATTAAATTAGAAAATAGGATACTTTATAAATTTCTGGTTTTGAAAACATGGAAAAATAACAAGACACCAAATCTACTCAATGTTAGAAATCTGGATGTATACATACAGCATTCAATACAGTATATTCGTGCATATAAGACGTGGGTTATATGAATTTTTACACAATTAGCCCCCTTGATACGTCTTATACTCAGTCTGCTTATCATAAGGATCATTCCACTGAAACAACCATCCTAAACATCTATAATATTAAGATCCTTATCTGTATGTCTCTCTGTTACCTTCAAGCGTTCTGATTGGTTGACTATTGGTAGACGGTTTAGACTGTTTAGTCCTTACGTCGCGATGCGTTGGTGGGCGAGCGTTGACTATTGGTAGACGGTTTAGACCGTTTAGTCCTTACGTCGTGATGCATTGGTGGGCGAGCATTGACTATTGGTAGACGGTTTAGACTGTTTAGTCCTTACGTCACGATGCGTTGGTGGACGATGTTCGAAGACGAAGTTGCTATTGGTAACAATTGTTCGTAGAATCATAGTTTAACACGGTTTAGTCAAGTCATTGCAGCGTCAGAGGGCTGGGCGTGCGACGACGTTGCTATTGGTAACAATTGTTCGCAGCCTGAGGTAGTTGCGCAATTTTAACGTACATTTTAACGTACACAAAAAATACGTGTAGAGCGTCACAAATGGTCACAGTTGCGTGATTTTAACGTACATAGGCCTAATTATTACGTGGCGCAGAGCTTGGCTAGGTGGCGATCATTGAAATGTTGTTCAGCATGAATTCAATGATTGGGTATTAGGTATAGGTATTGGATTAGTATTATCCTGCACTGCGAGCGAAGCGAGCATCTTTCTAGTCTATGATGATATTGCCAATGCTACAGCGAATGTCAAATTGCTCTGATATGTCTGCTCGGCCTCTTGGCAGCATTCGATTCTGTGGACTATGACATATCTTTACAATTATTATTATTATTATTATTATTATTATTATTATTATTATTATTATTATTATTATTATTATTTGACAATTTATATATAAGCATGGCAAAGGTCAAAGTCAAGAGCACTTTACAGGGGGCACTTGTAGGCGATAGTAAATAAGCACGTCTTCAGTTTATTTGCAAACAGTTCGACGGAGGTCACCTTAGTCACTTCCTCAGGTATCGCATTCCATAGCATGGGTTTCCTCACGTGACAGATTTCTCGCCAAGTTTCGCTGTTCCAGACAGAGGGGCAATGGCCAGAAGGTCGCAACTGCTGGACCGAAGATGCGAGCGCCTTTCTGTCATCATGGGCCTATGCATCAGTGCCGTTAAGTAAGCGGAGCAGGTAGAGTCATGCAGGATTCGAAAAGTAAGCCAGCATCATTTAAAGATGATGTGTTAGATGTGTTCTGGAATCCAGATCCAGTGGAGATTGTCCATGAGTAATGGAGTCATTTGGTCATTCCATCTGGCTCTGAATATCACTTGAGTGGCAACGTTTAGCACCGATTGCAGCTGGCTCAGTTGACCATCAAGGAGGCCAAGTAATATACTATTAAAACAGTCAACTCGAGATAAAATGAGGGCGCAGACGAATTGTATCAATGCAGCAGTTGATATTGAAGATGATATATATGTTGATATTGATATTGATAGCATTCTCTCATATTCAGTCCTGGATGGATTCAAACAAATTGCTTTTAAACCCGGCTAAAGCTGAATTTTTACTTTTAGGCACAAAGCCCAAGATCAAGAAATTTGATTCAATAAGCGCTATTAAACTTGGCGATTCAACTATTCCTGTAAGTAGTTCTGCACGGGTCTTTACAAGTCATGTTTGGAGAACGTTCATTCTCGCATGGAAATCCCCTCCTCTGGAATTCCTTGCCGGACAGCGTGTCGTCCGTCACTTCCTTTGGAGAGTTTGCAAGCAAACTAAAGACGTATTTATTTAACATCTCGTTTCCACGTTTGTTGTAAAGCACCCTTGACTTTGGCCCATGCTATGTTACAGCGCTATATAAATTGTCATGAACAATAACAATAACAAGATATGCAACCAACTGCTTATTCGCCAATCACTCCAGTACTTTTGACAGAAATGGGAGATTGGAAACCGGGCGATGGTTACTGACGTCGACTTCATCTACGCATGCCTGCTTGAGATGCGGGCAGACAATAGCGTGCATCCACGACGATGTGAATTTGCCATTCATTAGAGATTTGGCCAGAAGTGACATCAGTAATGGAGCGAGCAAATCAATTGAATCCTTGAGTAACCACATGATCGGTACTGGATCAGTTTGACACTGCTTGTCAGGCGATGACCATCACCATGATTTCAGCTACTGTCGGGGCACAGAACACGGTGAGGGAAGAGCCAGTGTGCACAGAATGCCCGGCAGGCCCGGCATTGGATGCTCTATCCTGGATGGCACTGATTTTGTCATCCATGTGCTGGTGGTATTGCTCAGCTGAGAAGTTGGAGAGTTGGTGAGAGCTCCTGACACCATTACCTAGAAGCCGGTCTAAGTGCTTCCATGTCTCCTTGGTGTTGACTTTGGCAGAGTCCAATGCCCATCACCAATACTGACGTCCCTTCAGCCTCACCAGATGCCTACTTGCCTTCAGGGAAGAGTGCCAGGCTTCATTGCCCATGCCCTTCCTTTTTTGATAGGCCCTCTTCAGACAACGGGCTGTCCTTCGTGCACTCCTGCAGTTGCTATCGTAGAAAGGCCAATGAGGTCTGACACGAACAGACATCATCATCTAGAATGTCCGTTATTACAGACTGATAGCATTCTGCCAGATCAGATGCAGTTTTTTCAGGATCAGCTGGTTGAAGGAGAAAAAACGCCTGAAGCCATGCGATGAATTGATCAAGATTGAAGTGTTTCCAGTTTCAGCGCGATCAGGGTGCTTACAGACTTGGCATTTTAAGATTCCCTGAGTTTTCCAGTGTTTTCCAGACAATTTCTGACACGTTTCCAGATGCATTAGTCGTCATAAACTGTGGGTTTGGGCTAACCCGAAAAACTGATAGTGAAATTACTAACATGCATAACCTTGTATTACTTGTATGCATGCAGCTACAAAGGATCCGCTGTAGCCTAATTTCAACACATGTTAAAAATTATAAACAATTCACTTGTCATTTTTGGTATGTGTTGGTATTTTTGGTATGTGTTGCATTATAAACACTTCAGTATGACGATAAACTGACTGCTCAGCGCGAATTCCATGAGTTACATCACAATTCCCTGAGATTTCCATGACTTTTCCGGAATTGCCAAAATCCATGAGTTTCCCAGGTTTTCCAGGTCTGTAAGCACCCTGGAGACCTGGAGATGTTCTTATGTATTTATTTATTTATTGGCAATTTATACAGCGCAGTAGACAAGGCTAAGGCCTACAACAAGAGCGCTTAACACAGTTCGTATCAATATTAAATAAATGTGTCTTCAAATTTCTAATGAATAGTGCAGCTTATATATATATATATATATATATATATATATATATATATATATATATATATATATATATATATATACACACACACACACACACACACACACATATAACAAACCAAAATAAGCACCAAAATCCAAATCTACAATATCATTGTCATTCCACAAATACTATATGGATCTGAAACCTGCTGGGTAACAAAAAGAGAAAATGAAAAAAACTACTCATTGCAGAAATAAATTGCCTAAGAAAAATTCTTGAAGTTATCAGACTTCAAAAACTTAGAAATGAAGATATACGGCAGCAGATTGGGCTAAAGAATACCATCATGAACAAACTCAGAAAAAGGAGGCTAACATGGTATGGACATGTAAACAGGATGGAAGGCTCGAGACTTTCAAAAAATCACTCTACACATACAAGGAAGGTAAATTAGGAAGAGGCAGGCCCACAAAAAATGGATAGACAACATAAAAAAGATTTCAAAGAAAGACAACTGACAATTGTAGAAGAAAGAAAACTAACATTCGACAAAAAAGCCTGGAAATGTTTTCTGACTAGCTATTGCCAATAATGAGTTAGCAGAGAGCAATTATGATGATTATATATATACAGTATATATATACAGTATATATATACAATGCCTCTCAACATTCTATGGTCTAAAAGACTGCCTTTCCTGGCTTTGGAGTTATCTCACTGACAGGACTCATTCTGCTGCAATAACCTCATGTGTGCTCTCCACATCAGGTCTTCATTCATTGGGGTACCACAGGGGTCGGTTCTTAGACCTCTTCTCTTTATTTGTATGTGAGAGATGTTGGTGAAATAAGCAGTTCCAACGGCCTTCAATGAGGGCATAACCGATTATCGGATCGGAAATCAGAATTGGCCGATTAATGCCAAAAACCGATTAATCTGAATCGGCAATATGCGTACCACCGATTCCGATTCAACTGTGGAGATTAAATGTATATTTTTAAACAATTATAAAGAGCGCAAATTAACTAAAATTTGCTAACAGAGGAGCGCTAAATGACTCTAAAGATCACTAAATAACTAAATTTTAAAAAACGCTAACGGATAAGTGCTAAATGACTTTAAAAATCGCTAAATAACCAAAGGTCTTAACCCTTAGCGTCACCTAACGACTACTTGAGAAACTACTTTTAAGGGACTTTTAAACTTTAACTACCAGTATTCTTTATTATTGGAACTCAGGTTCATCTATCTTAGCTATTATACAATTTTGTCACACCATAGCTGAGCACATCTAGAAGTTAACACCTGTTAAGTCGTGCGCCTTTTACATTCAACAACGTCAACATTGCACCTACTACAGCTATTCATCTCTACAGTGTCCTTATCAATGAGACACTTTCCTTTAACAACCACATCAGCCATTTGACTCAAAATTGCTAAACACTGTCAACTTCGTAGGATCAAAGTCATTTGCCGCTACATCCCAACTGCAGCTGCAATGCAACTCATACATGAATTTGTTTAATCTCGAATTAACTATTGCATCAGTGTGCTACTTGGTTTTCCAGATATTGAACTGAACCGCCTGCAATCAGTGTTGAACATATCTGCTCATTTGATCTTCGGCTGTCATTGGAACAACCACGTAACACCATTTCTCAGGGACAAGCTTCATTGGCTTCAAATTCAGGAACGCATCGCATTCAAGCAATGTCTGCTAACCTATTGAGCCTTGAATGACCCTCTATGTCCTGACTACATCTCTGCTCGTTTTCTCAGATCTACATTGAATCATCACCGTTCTTTACCATTACCACACTCCAGCAGTCACGTTCAACGACTCATCCATCCTCCGGCCAAAACTGGGGACATATCACCTTCACATGGAAACCCAATTTTATGGAACTCTGCCTGAGAACGCTACAAAAGTTAACTGTTGTGTTATTTACTAAGAACTTGACTCACTTGTTTAATATCTCCTACTGTCCTACAAGCGACACATGTTAAAGCATCCTTGACTTTGGTTATTGTCATACCCACTGCACTATAAAGAGTGTCTTAATGATGATGATGATGATGACGATGATAATAACACTCATTACCAGTACTTTATAGCATAAATGCTCTAAAACTTAAAATCAGGAATATACAAAACTCACCCTAGCTCTTCAATTGATTGAGAGGATTGTTCTTTCATATATGCCATAATAGTTGGCAAATGTTAGAAATGGTTCATCTCCCTACAATATAAAAGAAGCAAAATATAAAAATTATCACAGCTAACCAAATTCAAGAAACTTTCAAATATGAAGCCAAATTATATAAATGATAATTGGCACTAAAATCAGACCAAAAACAACAGAAAAGGCACTACAATCATTTTTTAAAAATTCATCTGTAAATGCCCTTAGTAGCTCAATTGACCAAAAAGTAAAACAGGTTAAATAATCAAGTGGTCAGTTTTCGATATGTCCAAAGTCAAAAGCAGACCAGGGTTGGTGAACAAATGGCACGCGTGCCACTTTGGGCACGCAGGATGATTGTGCATGGCACGTCATGATGCTGAGATAAAAACGAATTAATTATTCATTTTGCAAAATCATTGAAATCTCAAGTCAGCATAACTGCTGCTTCAAAAAGTTTTCAGAAAAGCACGATTACCGTAAATAAAATGGAAGAAACCCTAGCCTGTTCAATTTTATTTTTTATATTACATTTTTGTTAGGGGAACAGGATGCACAATAAATTTTAAACGCGATATGTTTGTATTTTCCATATTTTCAAGAAATTTTGCTAGCGTCTGGCATGTTGTTAATATAGAAACACTAACAATTAATAGTTTTTATTGGTATTTTAATCTAAAAATAATGTCATTCTCAAAGCCAAAGAAGATAAAGGCTTCCGAAGAAATTAGTGGCAGAGATTTCCAAGAGTGATGGACTCAACGATACGGAATGACCAACAGAATAAGGCCCTATGTGTCTTGTGTTCTATAAAAGTGCTTCTTGTCGAATGTCCTCAGCTAAACGTTTCCAAACAGGGGTTGCGAACGACCATTCTCGAACTTTGGAAAATCCGGACAAGCAAAAACACTCAAAAAGAAAAAAGGTCGTCACTTATTATTTGACTTGGTTAAGTTAGTTATATAAATATATAACTATATGAGCACGGACAGCCTAAGCATCTATATTGATATTTTTGTTTGCTTCTTTTTTCATTTTTAGCCACCTTAAACCTGATTTTGACGCTCCTCTACCCAAAAAATAATACACAATTTTCAAAATGTTTGGCCGGCCAACCAAGGGGTTTTTAACTCCAAGCCACCCTGGCTATGCGACTGATGAAAGTAATCACAGCTGGCTTCTTGGCAAAAGTGAAGATGAACAAAAAGAACATATATTGCAAGAGATAAGAAAACTAAATTTACAATCCAGTTGTTTTGTGAAGTTTGTTAACAGTACAAATCTAGCATTTTGGCTGCAAATTTTGAAGTTCTAAAATCATAGCTACGCATGGCAAGCCTTTCAGTGATGGTGATTATATTAAAAAATCTTGGTAAGAAAGTACATCTTATGTCTCTGAAGACTTTCAAAATAAAAACAAAATTATAAAGAGAATAAAGGATTTGCCAATTAGTAGAAATACAGTAAGAGAAAAATTAAATTGAATGCAAATATTTTGTTATATCAAACCCGTAGGAAGTTTGAGTGCAGGGGATGCAGCTGCACCCCCTGCAAAAAATGGGAGGTGCACTGCATCCCCTGGAGGATGAGGCTCTTTTTTTTGCCTGTTAAGATTTTTTAAAAGAAGATAAAGGATAAAGGAAGGGTCATGACATTGTTTTTCGCTTGTGAGGAGTTTTTAAAAGAAGATAAAGGAAGGATGGTGACCTTTTTTGCTTGTCAGGACTTTTTAAAAAACTGCACCCCTGCTAAAAATTCGTTCCGACATGCCTGTGTTATAAAATATTAGTTATAGGCCTATAGGCCTAATAAAACATCCAAACTACCAGACTTGGAGTCAAGGCCATGACTTTTGAAGCCAAGGACCTGTTACACAAGGCCAAGGCCAAGGACAGCAGGTCAGAGGCCAAGGTCAAGGCCGGGGACCAGAGGTTTGAGGCCAAGGACATCAGGTCTGAGGTCGAGGCCAAGGTCGAGGACCTCACATGTAGACCTTTGCACTACAAAGTTTGATTTTTGACAGTTGCTAAAGACAAATGATAGACTGAGGCACCAAAGTTGGTATGTTGTGGTTCACTGGCAAAGGACAGACCTAGTACTTCAACATATACTGGATGCAGTGCACCCCCCATTTTTTTTTTGCAGAGCTGCACCCCCTGCACTCAAACTTCCTACGGGTTTGATATAACAAAATATTTGCATTCAAGGCCAAGAACATCAGGTCTGAGACCAAGGCCAAGGATTTGCATCGCGAGGCCAAGGCCAAAAACAACATCACTTGGCCTCGAGGCACCTCAAGGCCAAGGTCACAACGTTGAGGACTCTAAGTCTGAAAACTACTGGTATAAGCAGTACTGCATGGCTGCAGAAAAACTATCTACCTTTATTGTGACATAATATATGCAATACAATTCAAATTCACTCTACATTTCAGGTATAATTCAGCAAATTTATTGTTGGCTGAGGGTTCACTCCAAACCCCCACATAACTGTGTCACTGGTTGGCCTACTTGGCATGCAACAATATTTTTCTTTTTTAGTCAATTTGGACTTAACTGTTTTGCTGATTGTTTTTAAATGCCGACTGAAAACTGTACTCTGCAGTTTGGCTTACCCTGTTTAGGTCACGTGACTCACTCCACACTTATGATTCTCCACTTAGTGAATGACTTCATGTGCGTTAACAAATATGTAATAATAATAATAATATTATTATTATTATTATTATTATTGGTGTATATATTTGCATTTGTGTGTATATATATATATATGTATTTGTTCACCAGATATATATATTATATATCTGGTGAACATTTTTAGGTCTTTAGCGAACATTTCAGAAGAAGTAATCCTGGCCAGCACTTCAGGGAGCGCATTCCACAGAAGTGGGTTACCGCGAGTCATAAAATGCTTGCCAAACTTCGGAGTCCTGGCCGGAGGAGGAACATGGTGGCTGCTGGATCTCAGCTGGAGACGACACCCAGTCATTGTTTGTCTCCGTACTATGCATGACAAGTAATCGGGACAGGCTGGGTCCCGAAGAGCGCAAAAAGTCAGCCAACACCACTTGTAAACTATGTAAACTATAATCTCCACCTTAATATTTGCTCACTGCAAAAAAACATCGCTTCATAATCATCTATTCTATGCCAAAATCATATTGACATTGTTGCATTAAATGAGACCTAGTTGCAGCCCTCTTCCTTTCTTGCACACATTATACCACCCAGCTTCCAACCCTGCCAAACTGGATTCAGTTGGGGCTTGCATTTCTTTTTAAATCAAATCTTAAATTAATCAAGAAACCCTTACCAATTCCTTGTCCAAAAAGCTTTAAAGCTATCATGGCAGTACTTTACTTGGCTAATGAGCACATCACCTTTTTAAAATATCTATCAACCTCCCTTGAGTCGACCATATGGGCTCCAATGGGGCTTGAACCTTGCTCCTTCAGCATGCCTCTCTGGCATGTAACCACATCAACCATCTTCCCACCCCTCCAGCATGCAGATATGGTTTCGAACAGTCATGTCGCAGGCATACTTCAGTCCGATGATGAAGGCTGATGACACTTTGGAATAATCCTTGGCATTGTTCACAATTTGAATGCTACGATTTTTTAAATTTTTAAAAAAGTTAATATCATTAATTGAAAAAATGAATTCTACATTAAAACTGATTCCACTTCAATGACTCACTCTAAATTTGACATATGCAACCCTCTGTTCCGCAATCTTCCCAAAGTATCCATCTGTAAGCTCCAATCAGTTCAAAATGCTTTGTCTTGTGCAGTTTTCAATTAACCAAAATTGTGCCATGTTTCACCATTACTCAAATCTCTACACTGGCTAAAGATAACAGAACATACTATTTATAAAATTATATTGATCACTTATCACTCATTTCACACATCAAAACCAGTCTGTCTACCTATGAAATCTGATAAGGCCACAACATTTCTTTCCATTCAATCTCCTTCTCATGTCACTCTCCTTCATTCTCTAAATCAATCATCTCAAAATTTGCAACCATGGCTTTTTCAGATGCTGCATGTGTTGGAACTTAATCCAGCATCCCTCTGTTCTCTAAATCATGACCATACAACAAGTTCTGTCACAATTTCCTTCAATTCTATCAACATCTCCACAAGTTTTTTCAACATCTAAACTCAAAGCATTCCACTTTTTTAAAAATCGTTTCCTACTTAGCTGCAACATCCTAACCACGATGACCTTTTGGATAAAAATGACCCTGCCTGACTGATCTACAGTAGCTAATTTAAACTTCTGACTGATATGGCTATTTCAAATTTAGATTAGGCACCTAAGAATAAGCAACAACTGCAGTACTATTTTCGAAAGCACGGTAATCCTGCAGTTTAGGTGCGTCAATTATTTTCATTATTTTAGATTATATTTATAACATTAAAACCTCGGTATAACAGGAAAAGTATCTTTATTATGTCATAAAGTTAACATAACAACAATTTAGTTGTGAATATCGCTATGGTTAGGGTCGACGAAGTGATGTTGATGTTCCACAACATCGTGCATGTATATGACCGATACGTACCATACGATCAATATTTGCGTAAGACGGCCAACCATCAGAAGTTATATGTGTACCAGGGAGAATAAATCTCTGAATTAATGGTTACAGCGTAGCAGATATGTAGTTTGGAACCTCGATCAGAAAGCACTTACCCGTGCCGCGTTCAATGCCGCCAAAACACAAAATAATTGACGCACCTAAACTGCAGGATTACCGAAAGCACTATATAAATTCACGAAATTGTACTTACTTGTGTATATTTAACTTCATCAAACTGAATTAAAATAAAATCAACTAAATGTGTTGAACATTTCAACCATGAATGAACAACGCCCAAAAAAGTCATTTCCAAAAACAGGAGTAAACAATGCTAAAAGTAGTCACTTCCGATAAATCCATTTTTAACAGGGTTATTAAAACAATTATCATTTACTATTATTACGGCACAATAATTATAATTTATAGTTACCACACAGAAATAAACACGCGTCTTCTTTAGTTTAGATCGTTAAAATAATGCATTGTGTGTGATAGGTATAAGTTTATGACGCTACTACACATTTACCCTCTTTCAACCAAAGTCTATAATAACATTGCTGTTTTCTGACCAGAATATTTATTTAACATAAGTTTAAAAAAGCAAAACCTGCGCAAAAAAATAAGCTTATCCAAGCATAACGTTACACAATTTCAAAGCAGTACCCCTACTTCTATGAACTTCAATCCAAGACTACATAAATACCCGATAGAGGATGGAGTTATTATTAGAAGAGACGGCATTACGTCATTTGGCTGAAGCCAACTATTTGGGAAATTCCCAAACGGCAGCCACATTGGTAGACCCAAAAAAATCATCAGCTGAGCCATGGGGAATAGCTGCGGATATGTTTTATCAATGATCTAAGAACTTTTTATCAGTATGTAATGAAAATAGAGATTCAGATCAGTGGAGGCTCCAGGATTTGGTAAGTGGGGGGGTAGCAACTTCTAATCAGAGGGTCCAACCGCTTGTTGTTAGGTATGTAGTATTAAGTATAGGATCCCAACAGGAGCCACTGGGAGGCCAGGCACTCAATAGGGGCACGCCCCTGGGCCCCCTGTGGAGCCGCCACTGATTAAGATGCTATTGTTCGACATTTGTGTTTGAAAAAAGCAAGTGGACAGTCTATTGGATGACATCAATCGTGTTTTCAATAAGGCATGGGGGCTGTGCATTCATTGTGTCAACAATTTTTTGGCAATTTTCGACCCCCTCCCATGGATATTTTTACACCCTCCTAACACCCCTCAACACCACCACCCAATTTGAGGTCGACACCTCCCAAAATTTGGTAATGTGACAATGCAAAATGGATGCTAATTATCTCTGAGCACCCCCTCCCCAATGGAGGACACCCCTCCCCCAAACATTTATTGTCGGATGACCTTTTTGTCAGCCTTTTTCCGGGGAGAGACTTCAAAATTCCGACATCCTCCCTCCCCCCGATTTTCCCGACACCACCCCCCAAATTCAAATTCCTATAAATAACACTGTCCCTCCCCCTTGTCATCAACTGTCAACTTTCAGTTACCCTCACCCCAATAATTATGTCAACCCCCCCCCCCCCCTCAGATGAATGACAGGTCCCAATAACAAAGTTATTATTTATAAAAAAAAATTTAAAGGGAATGATATAACTCTGACTTAATACTTCTGTATTCGTCCGATTCAACCACAATGGCCGCTAACAATGGAGGTGATATTTTTAGCCTACGCGCTACTGGCTTCACGCAGCCTGGTTAGAAATTACGTATTGCCGTCTCCTCTAATAATAACTCCATGCGATAGAGCGACGATCATTGTTCGAGAATGCTACCACACTACAAAAATCAGAAAAGTGAGAAAACTCTGCTATCGATCAAAATGAAACCCAGAAAACACCCCACAAACTAATAATAAAAATAACAATAACAACAATAATAACAATAATAATAATAATAACAGTGACGTCGCTAGGGTTGGGAACTTGGTGTCACCCAGTGCGGTCAAATCGTGGTGCCACACCTCCAGACTTCCACAAGGGACCTCTTCCAAATCTTCCTTTACTAGGCCTATACATAATCGCTATGAACATTGATGTATTTAGGGAAAATGGCGACCGGAGCAAAACACCCGCTATTTGCCTATTTCCTCCCTCCCTTCCTAACCTCTTCTTCAACTTCCCTCCCTCCTCTCCCTCCCCCTTTTAACAGAGGGCCGAGGGTGAAGTCACCCCCGGGAAATTTTTTTACATTACAAATGCCCGTAGGTTAATTTTAGTGCATTTTAGACACACAAAACCGTGTAAGTCCAACCAGCTGCAGTCTTGCAGACCCAACTATAATGCCTGGCCCACTTCCCACTCCACCCAAAAAATTTTCTCATCGGTTTTGCACGATTTGTACATTGTACAAGTGACCCTGGGCGGTCCGACTGGAGCAATTGCTCCACTTTGCTCCAATGTAGCTACTCCACTGGCTATGAAACCCGAGGAGAACGAGCTCCGCCTGTTGACTCTGTTTTATACTATTTGAAAATTTCCAATATCTCACTTTGGTGTCACCCCTCTGGGCGGTGTCACCCGGTCCGATCCGCACACACCGCACCCGCCTAGCGACGCCACTGATTAATAATAATAATAATAATAATAATAATAATAATAATAATAATAATAATAATAATAATAATAATAATAATAATAATAATAATAATAATAATAATAATAATAATAATAATAATAATAATAATAATAATAATGTCATTAATCAGAGGGGCTTCTGATGGGTCTTGGCGTTTAAGGGGGATGTTGTTCTCTTGTTGACATGAGTGACTCGATTCCCCTTTCCTCCCAACAGTGGACGTGAGATGATTAAGTTCTTATGAGAATATCATAGGCGCGTGGGGCCGCTGTCCAATTCGGTCCGGTTGTACCTATTGCCGCTAAGAACGAAAATCTTTTATTATGTATAATTATAATTATTATTATTGTTATTGTTATTATTATTATTATTATTATTATTACTATTATTATTGCTATTATTATTATTATGAAAAAGTTTCTGAATATTGTTTCAACTATAATAATTATAATGACTATTAAAAATATTGGCTAAGTTGTCATTCGGACGACAACGTCATGAATTCCTCTTTCGATGCCATCAATTCGATGCAGACCAATCTCCTTGTACGTGTCGTTCTGAACTCGATCGCGAGCTCTTGCCTCTTCCGACGTGAATATATCTTTAGCCATGTTGCTGTCGGCGCCGACGTCATGCTCCTGTATTGCTCCAACCGGACTTCCATCAGGCAACAGGTCGATTATTGGTATGGACGGTGGAACGGTTTGCTCTGGTTTTCCAGCTTTTGGCGTTTTCTTCCGATTCATTTTCTTCTTGATGTTTTCTCCAAAGCGAGACTTTTCGTCTTTTTCATCTTCAATCCATCCCTCAGTAGCTTCAGATTTTTCAGGTGGAGATTCATTCTCTGTCTCCTTCGGCATTTCTGGCTCATTTACCCCAGCTATGTCGTTTTCATTCTCGTAGAGAACTTGCTCTGCTTTGGTGGCGTTCTTGCTTTTGTATTCCTCCTGCTTTTTCTTCTTTTGTCGAGCGGTTTTGTCGTCGACGATGAACAGTTCGTTCGCCTCCTCATTCGACTCTTCGATTTCGACGTCGTTCGTCTCGACGTCAGTCATAATCTTGAATGAATGCAGCTCTGGCAGGTTTTTGGTTTTCGATGAAAATGTTCCTTTAAAAGCTACGTTATTGAATCGCTGTGTGCAGGCTGAGAGACGCTGGAATAAGTAGAATGACTATATGTATAATGACTATATGTATAATGATTTATTACAGAAATACAATGTTTAAGCATTGCAATATATATCAACGTTTAGACAATTCTATAGAACAACAGCCTCTTCATAGATCAGCGTTGTCCAACCGTCATGCTATTGCGGGTCGCACAAAAACTGTTTAGATCCTTGAGGGGCCAAGCAAGTTGTAGCACTTAATATGGCATAATTTTTAGAAAATATGACTATAATTATACGACTAGTATAAGACTAAGTGTTAACCAAAAATTTAAAAAAAAACAATTCGATGGTAACTGCTATAAACAGCTAGATTGCTATAATATTATAATTTTAACAAATAATTATAGTAAAAACTAAGTAGTACGTAAGTATTCTACCGGCTTAGTGTCTTAGTTAGACTTAGTGAGAGTAGTGACAGTTATTCGATTGATTTCTGTTCAATGTCACTCTAATTATCCATTCTATTCTATTGAATGAAGACTTTCTAATCTAGTGTGAACACTGCGGAAAAGGGTTTTCCCTCACAATACCAGCAATGTCAATAGCAATGCTTGTGGCGCAAAGTCGTATCTCAGGAGACTGTATTACGCATGGAGTTGTTATTATTGGAGGAGACGGAATTACGTCATTTGGTTGAAGCCAACTATTTGGGAAATTCCCAAACGGCAGCCACATTGGTAGACTCAAAACATCATCAGCTGAGCCGTGGGGAATAGCTGTGGGAATGCTTTACCAATGTAACAATGTTCTAAGAACTTTTTATTAGTATGTATTGAAAATGGAGATTCAGGTCAGTGGAGGCTCCAGGATTTGACAAGTGGGGGGCCAGTAGGGTGACAACTTTTAGTCATGGGGCCTACCGTTTGTTGTTAGGTATGTAGTATTAAGTATAGGGTCCCAACAGGGGGCCACTGGGGGACAGGCACTCAATAGGAGGCACGGACCCACCCTGGGCTCAGTGGCGGCTCCAGGATTTGGCAAGTGGGGGCCGTTGGGGTGGCAACTTCTAATCATGGGGGCCTACCGTTTGTTGTTAGTTATGTAGTATTAAGTATAGGGTCCCAACAGGGGGCCACTGGGGGCCAGACATTCAATAGGGGCTCGGACCTCCCTCCCTCGGGCCTCTTGTGGAGCCGCCACTGATTAAGATGCTATTGATCGACATTTGTGTTTAAAAAATATCAAGTGGACAGTATATTGGATGACATAAATCATGTTTTCAATAAGGCATAGGGGCTGTCCATTAATTACGTCAACAGTTTTTGGGCAATTTTTTACCCCCTCCCAGAAATATTTTTACACTTTCCTGACACCCAACACCACCACCACCACCCAATTTGAGGTCGACACCTCCCAAAATTTGGTAATGTGACAATGGTATGTATACAAAGTGGATACTAATTAGCTCTGATGGCTCCTCCCCCCAAATGGAGGACATCCCCCAAACTTTTATTGTCGGATGACCTTTTTTGTCAGTCTTTTTCGGGAGAGAGACTTAAAAATTCCGACACCCCTTTCCCCGATTTTCCCGACACCCCCATCAAATTCAAAATCCTAGAAATAACACTGCCCCTCTCCTTGTCATCAACTGTCAACTTTCAGTTACCCCCCACCTCCAGTAATTATGTCAAAAACTTCCCCCTCCCGAGATGAACGACAGGTCCCAATAACAAAGTTATCATATATAATTTTGTTTCAAAAGGGAATGATATAACTCTGACTTAATACTTCTGTATTCGTTCGATTCAACCCCAATGGCCGCTAACAATGGAGGTGCTATTTTTAGCCTACGCGCTATTGGCTTCACGCAGCCTGGTTAGAAATTACGTAATGCCGTCTCCTCTAATAATAACTCCATGGTATTAAGTCATTTCTAGCCAAGGCTGCGTGAAGACAGCAGCGCATTCGGCTAAAAATAGTACCTCCATGGTTAGCGGCCATTATGGTTGAATCGGACGATGGGACCAATACAGGAGTATTGTTAAGAGTTATGGTTATATTAATCCTTTAAATCGGGGTTGTCCAACTGGCGGCCCGCGGGCCGGATCCGGCCCGCGGGTCAGTTTCATCCGGCCCGCCACCGAGTTTGGGAAAATATAAATTTTAGCTATAGGGCTGTTTATTACCGTTATTTTACAGGACTAATACTAGGACTAGGAGGTTACCAAATTGCTTACTTATCCACACTTCACAGGTTACGGCGGTTATTAAACTGACTTATTTGCTACTTATTACTAACTTACTTACATTTGACATCTCGCTGCAAGTCTCGTTCTCGCTCTCGCTCACTTAAAATTTGATGCAGTTTTGAGCAGTTTGCTAATCAGCTAATGTAATAACACTCGTTTGAACCGTTTCTTGTATCTGACTTGGTGCCACAAACATTGATATTGACGTTGCTGGTATTGATAGGGGAAAACCTTTTCCGAAGTGCTCGCAGTAGATTAGAAAGTCTTCATTAAAAAGAATAGAATGGATCATTAGATTGAAATTGAACAGAATCAATGTAATGACTTTCTCACTAAGTCTAACTAAGACGCCGAGTCGGTAGAATACCTTACTTACAACTTAATTTTAACTGGAATAGGCTACTATGTTAAAAGGATAATATTATAGCACTATATCTGTTTATAGCAGTTACCACCGAAGTACTTTTTTATTTCTTGGTTAACACTTAGTCTTATACTACATGTAGTCGTATATAGTCCTATTTTATAACAGTTTTTTATATGCCATATATATATATATATATATATATATATATATATATATATATATATATATATATATATATATATATATATTATATATATAATTAATATTAAGTGCTACAACTTGCTTGGCCCACCAAGTGTCTAAGCATTTTTGTCCGGCCCGCAATAGCATGATGGTTGGGCAACGCTGCTATATAGTAAGAGAAAAGCGAAGAGCCTGCTTCTTCAGCGCGTCTCCGTCTATATAGCGAATACACACTGACGGAACCTCCGAACCTGCTTCTTTAGTGGATCTCCGTGTATATAGACTATAGAGCAGAGGTATGTCGTTGCTATGTGGCGGACCCCAAACCCAGAAACAAAACCAATTGAAAATTCATGTAAGGCCTATAGATTTACAACAAGTGTACTACATCAATGCACTACATTAATTAAATACCGTAACTACATTTATTACATTCTAATATAGTCGAGTGCACTGCTTCATTCGCCGATAAAAGATAATTAGATAGGCCCTACTGTCGAAATAAAAATAGTAACACAAGTTAATTACTTGTGTTACTATTTTTATTTTGACAGTAGGGCAGTACCGCAGTTACTAAAACTTATATCAACCTTTGGTCAGTGTGAAAGGTGTGCCTGCTTCGTACCGCAGTTTCTCCAAACATGGTGGTATGTTTAAAAAAAGTTATAAAATATCGTTGTGTTTGCATTTCCACTTGTGCAACTTGCACGAAATACAGTGGATCCCACTTAATCGCATACCGCTTAATTGCATAACCCACATAATCGCATAACAGCATAAAAACCCTAACCAGTGTTCTGTACAGACATTTAATAATTAGGGTTAGTATGGGCCAATCTTATGTCATCATCTCCGAAATAATTATGGAAATAATGTGACAACCGTTGAAGATCAATTACAACAATCATTATAAACATTTCTCTAGCGGTCTCTTGCATTGCCAAAAAGTCACATGATAATGATAATGTGATTTTAAGTGGTTTAGGAGGCTAAGTAAGCCTGTGTGAAAACCACTGATCTAACCATCTGCATTCAATAACCTAGTGTATCGAGATAGCCTTTGAATACCTGTTTCAACTGTCACTCCCACCTCATCCAAACTGTTCCATTTGTCCACCACCCTTGCACTAAAAAAAATTTCTTTCTTGAACTGCTTAAACAAGTTGCATTTGTGGCTTCTTATGCTGCTATAGTGTGCCAATGTCAAGAATCGATCATATGGCACATCTACTTTCCCAGTCATTATTTTGTATGTTTCTATCAAATCCCCTCTCTCGTCTCCTTTCTAATGTTGCCAGTCCACAATATTTAAGTTTTTTTCGTAGCTTAAATTATGGCACCCATTGACCATATTCGTTGTTCGTCTTTGCACTTGTTTTCTAAAAGCTCAATATCTTTTGTCAAGAATGGATTCCATGCCTGAACACAGTATTCTAGATGAGGCCTTACCAATGACTTATGAAGTTTTATGATGATATCTTTGTCTCGACTGACTATTGTCCTTTTCACCATTCCCAACATTTGGTTTCTCTTTTTTGCTGCCTCCATGCATTGGTGAGATGGATTCATACTTCTATGGATGATTACCCCAAGTCTCTTTCTTTTTTGTTGTTGTTAGAACCTTCTCCCCTAAAGAATGTTCATTACTAGTATTAGATTTCTCAACATGCATTACAGAACATCTATCGATATTGAAAAGCACCTGTCAGTCCACAGACCACTGAAACAATTTCCTTAGATCCTCCTGTCAAAATTTAGCATCATCCTCCGAATCTATATTTCTACATATCTTTGCATCATCGCAGACTTTGAAAGTTTGGATAGTACTCCATCGATATAATTTATATATATTAGAAAAAGCAATGGCCCAAGCACTGAGCCCTGAGGCACTCCACTGATAACTCTTGCCCATTCCGAATGGCCTCCCCTAATGTCTACCTTCTGTCTTCTTCCCTTCAACCAATTTTCAATCCATCTGAATATTCCCCTTTATTCTACAGGACTTCAGTTTTGGCAGCCAGCCTTATGTGGGGTACTTTATCAAAAGCTTCGGCAAAATCTAAATATATTTTGTATACTGCCTTGCCCATGTCTATATTATTAAAAACCTCCTCCAGCAAGTCCAACAGGTTGGTCAGGCATGAACGACTTTTTGTAAATCCGTGCGTTTAACAGTTTTATGCCTAGTAAAAATGTTCCAAAATGCTCTCTTTCAGTATTTTT
Organism: Metaphire vulgaris; assembly: GCA_018105865.1. Lineage (NCBI taxonomy): Eukaryota > Metazoa > Annelida > Clitellata > Crassiclitellata > Megascolecidae > Metaphire > Metaphire vulgaris. Next base: position 4,548,132 of record CM030857.1, read on the forward strand.
CCCATAACTTTACCGATTACAGAAGTTAGGCTCACTGGTCTGTAATTGCTTGGTTCACTTCGTTTTTCCTTCTTGAACTGACTAATGCGACTGACTAATGACTGACTAATGCGAGAGAGAGACAGAGAGTGAGAGAGAGAGAGAAGGAGGGAGAGATAGAGACAGACAGACAGACAGACAGAGCCTGACAGAAGAGTTTGAGTGATAGAAATTTGACTGTAATAGTAATAGTAGTAGTAGTAGTAGTAGTAATAGTAGTAGTAGTAGTAGTAGTAGTAGTAGTAAGTAGTAGTAGTAGTAGTAGTAGTAGTAGTAGTAGTAGTAGTAGTAGTAGTAGTAGTAGTAGTAGTAGTAGTAGTAGTAGTAGTAGAAGAAGAAGTAGTAGTAGTAGTAGTAGTAGTAATAATAATAATAATAATAATAATAATAATAATAATAATAATAATAATAATAATAATAATAATAATAATAATAATAATAATGTGATTTAAAGTGGTTTAGGAGGCTAAGTAAGACTGTGAAAGCCACTGTTGAAAACCACTATCAAATCATGAATAATAAATCTGAACTATTGAATTATGTCACATTTTGGGTGAAGGTTTTGGGTGAAGGTGTTGTTACTTTTAGACACATTGAAAATGCTTTGTACATCGATGAGCGTATTCTAATAGGATAGACAGAGGCGTAGCAGCTACATGGACAACCTTGCCAAATGCCAAGGGCCCCTATCGCCCCCCGACCTGCAAAGGGCCCCTCGACCAGAGTCACTCGACCCTCTAAACCCTCTAAACGGGTCCAGTGTGCAAGACCGCATCACCGCATCTGGAATTTACGGTTGCTAAGAGATCGCTAAAATCAGTGTTTATTCTAATAGGGAACAATACAAATTGGGGATGATGACTCAGAGACGGGAGAAATTGGAAGAGGATCACATCAGGGTTGCCCACTATCACCACTGTGATTCAACATTTACATTGGGGAGCTAATAAGAAAGGCACTAGAGGAAGAAAAGCAGGAATAAACATTGGAGGGAAACTTATACAAACCATACGTTTTGCAGACGATCAGGCGATGCTAATAGGGAGTGAAAAAGAGCTACAAAAAATGAAAAATTAAATACAATATCAAAAGAATATGGCTTGAAAATAAACACGCTAAAAACGAAAATCATGGTAATTAAAAAAGATCAAAAATCCACCTAGATTCGCCATAACGTTTGATGGAACAGAACTGGAACAGGTGACACAATTCTGCTACCGTGGGAGCCTAATAACAGAAGATTCCGGATGCCAGGAGGAAATAAAGAGAAGAATAGCGATGGGAAAAACAGTCAAGCTTTTTGGACAGGGGATAACTGGTAAGAGGAAGGCTAATTAGGGAACTAAAGAAGAGACTAATAAAAACATTGACATGGAGTGCCACTTTATATGACTCAGAAACCTGTACTCTCCAAAAGAAGGACATACAAAAGCTGGAAGCATTCGGAATGTGGCTGTGGAGAAGAATGGAAAAGATAAAGTCGATGGACAAGAAAACAAACCTTGAAGTACTAAAGATGATGGACGAAGAAAGATCAGTACCATAAAAAAGACAGAGGAACTGGATTGGACACGTACTAAGGGAGAAACATTACTTAGAACCGTAATTGATGGAAGTATATAAGTAAATGGTGACCAATATAAATGGTGACCAAGGAAGATGCTACCGGACTGGATGATGAAAATAGATGCATAGCGCCAGAAGACCTATGCAGAAATCAAAGAATAAGCAAGATGCAGAGAGGAATGGAAACAATGGAGCCCTGAACCTGTCCTAGGACAGAGAACATGATGATGCTCAGGGTGCGATTTGTAACCCAGAGCAGTGGGGGGAACATTAGAGGGAACATGGCCAGCAGTGGGAGGAGGGAACATGACGAACAGTGGGGGACATGGGAAATGCATGGTTTAATGCACAGTACTTTGCTCTAACTTTTAATATTTTTTGTATAAATTGTCACACCATTTATTTAAACCATAATTTATGGTCCATAAATGTAATAGTGCAACTGCAAGTTGCAACAATTGAAAATCTGCAACTAAATTCAAGCAAGTATCATTAACACTAATACAGAGTTGCCATGCCAAGACACAGATGTCTTGTCAGATTTTGCCAGTTGGTGCATCTGAAGCAGCATGTCGCCCATCGCATACCCAAGAGATGAAAGTGCATGAATACCGAGTTGATTTCTAACTAGTGTATGATACTAGTGTATCATTTATATTCATACATTCATTGCCGATTACTTTCACGTTGTTCTTCTTGTACTGTTGGAACTGATCCAAGGTTAGTGGCGGATCTACTTTGCACAGTTCTGCCAGGTAAAGTACTGTGCATTAAACCATACATTTCCTATATCCCCCACTGCATACCTCATGTTCTCCCCACTGCTCATCATGTTCCCCCACTGCTCGCCATGTTCCCTCTAATGCCCCCCCCCCACTGTTCCGGGTTACAAATCGCACCCTGACGAAGTTTACATGTTTAATCAGCAGCACATAAACATTTTTTTTAAATATCACGATAATTCTGTCCCCAGTTAACTTACCACCGAACATCAAATTTAATTCTTTTACTCATGCTCGGCGCGAAGCGTCGAAAACACTTCGTCTCTGCTGACGGTGAATGCATTTTCCTATCACAAGGGGGAGATTGACTTCCCTTGGCTGGGATGTCAGTAGCCACTTCAGTGAGGGATGTAGTTGGGCAGTTGGGGGGGGGGGGGGAAATACCCCATTTCACCCTACAAATCGCGCCCTGATGATAAAATCTCTAAATTAATAATAAATACTGTTAGGAAATTCTACGTTACGTAACATCTACTAAATTTCTGGAAGTTATTAATTAATCAATAATATATCAGATCCTTAACTGGAAGGTACATACTTACATTTTAGCCAAAACACTCCAAAAATTTTAATATTTTCAGACATATTATGAAATCTATAAATAAAAAAATAATTTTTTAATATATATCTCACTATGATTTATCCTTGCTTGCATGACTGTAACATTGTCTGGAGTCACAACTATAAATGTATTACCGATAATTAATCTTAGATTTGCAGACGATGCAACTCTAATAGCTGATTCAGAGGAGAAACTGCAGGAACTTATCAATAAATTAGCAAGAAAAGGAGAAAGAAAAGGTTTAAAGGTCAATATAAAAAAGACCTTCTGCATGGTTATTACCAAGAACAAAGTAATACCCACATGCAAAATAAGACTAAACGGAAATGAAATCAAACAAGTAGCACACTTCAAATACTTAGGCAGTATGATAACCAGCGATGGGGAATGTGAGAAAGACATAACATCAAGAATAGAATTGGCCAAGGCAGCATTCTTGGAACTTAAAACGATACTTACAAATAGGCACATCTCTTACGAGACACGATTAAGAGTGCTCAAATGCTATATTTGGTCAGTACTCTTGTATGGAGCAGAGACATGGACCAAGACCATGGAGAAGAAATTGGAAGTCACAGAAATGTGGTAGGCAGCTTTCCTTCTTCTGACATGTAATGAGAAAGGAAGGACTGGAGCATTTGGCAATAACCGGAAAAGTGGAGAGAAAAAGAGCCAGAGGAAGGCAGAGACTACAAACGAATATCTAGAGCAAAACATTTCTAATTTTATCATGTCTTGTCATTATTGCCTAGATCCTTCTGTAGGATTATGTTGCAGAAGACGTTACAATACTAAATGCTAAATTGTCGATTTCTTAAAAACCTTACGCGATACAGAAATTCTAATTACATATTTGTGTTCAGCAAGTCAAAATCTATTAGTTTCACCAAAATTTGTAGAGGAAACAAAAACTTGCATAAAATTTGTTGACCAGTGTAAACTAATGTATAACTGATAGACTTCAAGTGATTCGAAATAAATTTATTTAGATCAATAATTACTAACCCCGTTGCCTTAATATTTAAAGTGTATATAAGACCTTAATATTATAAATACTGTTAATATTAATTTTCATCGAACCTCATTATTTATAAAATAAATATACTAAAAAATTATCACCAACGGTCTTTTATGTAGATGATTAATTTTAAATTATAAAATAATCTCTTAGTCATTCAGTCGTCTCCAACTTTGTGCGACATTATGGACTTTGAAGTGCCATTCTTTACTGTCCTCGACCGCATTTCTCAGTTCCTCGATGTGCATGTTCATTGCTTCCATAATTACATCCATTTTGTCTTTGGTCTTCCTCTTTTTCTTTTCCTCTCAAGAACTGCTAGCTTCAACGATTTCTCCAGTGAATCGTGTCTTGTCGTGCTGCTAAAGCCAAGCGACGTCAACTTGAAAGACATTACCGGTGCCTTCTGACGCCTGATACACTGGAGGCTTGGCGACTACACTCAACGATAGTCCGGTAACTTTTTCAAGACAAGTTCAAGCAGTACTAGACGCGGGAAATTCAAAGCTGCGGAGGAAACAGTCGGGCGATCTGGGTTAAAGTTGATCGGCTTGCCAAACCGCCTCCGACCTCTGTATCACACTTCAAGGTCAACGACTTTGCCACCTTTTTACGGAGAAGATTGCTCGAATTCGCGAGCAGCACCTGAGGTGGAGATCATTAAAAGACAAACTCCGCCTTTCTCTTTCTATCCGGTAACACCAACTGAGATCAAAGCTCTGTTATCAAAGTTGCCAAACAAGCAATGCTCGCTTGATCCAATCCCTACCATAACTAAATCGCGGACGACAAAATAGCGGAGACAAAATAGGTCAAAAAACGCGACAAAATAGAGCCGACGTAATCGTGCGATAGGAACGGAGCGACGTGATTGATTGATATGAAGAGTCCTTATTTAAAGCTACGTTATTGATTAATATGAAGAGACATTTTTAACAGTTTAGTATATTTTTAGACGTCTCTTTGATTGGCTTTATAGTTGTATTAATTTTAATAAACATGTTAAATTGAAAGTTGTGTTCTTTATCGTTTCTGGCTTCGGCTATGTCATGTGAAGGAAATTAAGTATCCTTTTCCCTATCGACTAACTACTCGGCTATGACTTGTTAAAGATAATCAGCATCGTTGTGTGATTTGAGCTACGGGAAAGGGGTTTTGCGGACTAAAATTCAAAAGAGGGCAGAGACTGCATGTACCTGCTATGTTTCTACGTGATTGACTAATATGAAGAGACATGTTTTACTGATGTTAGTGATTAATATAGAGAGACATTTTGACAATTATAATTGCTTTGGGGTCTTATGAATTTTAATAAGCATGTTAAATTGAAAGTAGTGCTCTCTAGTGTTTCTTGCTTCGCGCTATTTTGCGCTGTTTTGTCGTCCGCGATTTTGTCTCTGCGATTTTGTCTCTGCTATTTTGTCGCCCGCGATTTTGTCTGGACACCGTTGCTGATGTCATCGCTCCTCTGCTTAGTCTGATGTGCAACACTTCTTTGGACACTGGAAACTGTGCCGATGCCTGCAAATCGGCTATCGTCCTTCCCCGCCTGATGAAGCCAACATTGGATCCAGGAGAGCTGAAATCTTTTCGACCAATTTCCAACTTGAGCTTTGTGTCGAAGCTCGTGGAGCGAACAGTCGCTGCTCGATTTGCTGAGTTTTCTGAGCGCAATCACCTTTTACCAGTTCATCAATCTGCATATCGGCGATTTCACTCAACAGAAACAGCGGTAATTAAAGTCCACAACGACCTCGTGCGCGCCATGGATGATGGCAAGGTCACTGCACTTGTACTACTTGACCTCAGCTCGGCTATCGACACGGTGGATCATGACATACTGCTCCGTGTCCTGAAGGAACGTTTCGGAGTCAGCGGAGTTCCCCTTGGCTGGTTTCGTTCTTACCTCACTGGACGCGAGCAGATATTTTGCCACCTCAATGATTCCTCGCCAGCTTTGTCTCTCGAGTGCTCTGTGCCCCAGGGCTCGTCTTTGGGACCGATTGCCTTCATCACATACACAGAAGACTTTGCCCTCAATTTTCAACGTCATGATCTTCGCCATCATATTTTTGCTGATGATAAACAGATCTACAACGACGTGGACGTTAAAGACGTCGGTCTTGCTCTGGGTCGTCTCCGATCACAGAGGTCCAAGGATGGTGTTCCTCACGACGATTGCAACTTAATTCTTACAAGGCTTGCATGGTTTGCCCTCAATTTTCACTGGCCAACCTGCAGCGCGTACAAAATGCTGCTGCACGTCTGGTGTTGGACCTAAAACCTCGAGACCACGTCACTCTGGCGCTTCGCGAACTTCATTGGCTTCCAGTCCAGTCACGGATACAACGCAAACTATGCACGCTGATGTTCTGTGCACAGAATGGTCTTTGTCCGACCTATCTGGCCGATCTGCTCCAGCCAACATCAACCGCCATTGGTAGACCAGGCCTACGATCAGCCTCTACCAGTCAATACCAGAAACCTCGTCTTCGGACAGTCATGGGGCAACGAGCCTTCTCGTATGCTGGACCCCATGCCTGGAACGCCCTTCCACCAGCGCTACGGAACATAAAGTCGCCTGTCGCTTTCCGTAAACATTTGAAGACACATCTGTTTAATTGTGCTTATAATAATTGACAGAATTGACATTAATTGTAATGCTCTTGCTAACATTGATTAATTAGGCGCAATATAAATAGCTAGCTATTAATTAATAATTGTCATAGTATGCCAAAAACTCTATTTATTTGTTTAAAAATCAGTCTTTATAGCATAATACATAAATATAATATATGGTGGTCTGAACGTTTTTCATTCCTTATGCTCACTCCATAGACCTCTTAAATTAAGGACTGACGTCAGACAATCTCGGGTCCGCGAACTTTGGTCCATTGAATCTTTAACACCATAGCATCTATTAACTGCTGCAACTGTAGTTTGCACAGTGATACAGCTATGAAATTTGGTAGTCACACTCAGAAATAAACTCTGTACGCAATTGAAGTGACCGGAAGCTGATGACGCCATTAAACTTCAAAATACATTGATTTTAAAATTATATATAAATCATCTATAATATTAAAATCCTTCCTCTGTATGTCTGTTATATTCAAGCGTTCTCATTGGCTGGCTATGTGAGCGTTCTGATTGGTTACCTTCAAGCGTTCGAGCGTTCTGATTGCTTGGCTGTGTGAGCATTCTGATTGCTTGGCTGTGATGTTCTCATTGGTTACCTTCAAGCGTTCTGATTGGTTGGCTGGGTGAGCGTTCTGATTGGTCGTTCTGGAATATTCGTTGCCTTGAGCGAAGCGAGCCTGCACTGCGAAGCGAGCATTGCGCGATGTGGATAGATATTAGAATTATCCTGTATTGCGAGCGAAGCGAGCATCTTTCTAGTGTTAAAATAAATGTAGTTTGCATATATTGGATGCTGCTGATCTAGGCCAATCTAGGCCTGATGAGAGGGGGTGCAGTCGGTACATTGTACCGGGCAGATGTTGGTTTAAGGGCCCGGGGCCGGTGATAATGATGTAATAATATAAGTGAAAGAGGTTTTTGCTTGTCATTACATGTTAGAGTAGAATGTAGAAAAAAGATTTTTATGCTCGTCAGGTTTTTCGGAGACTTGATAAATTTTTCTTCAGGGCCCACAATTTTTTTCTACCGGGGCCCGGAATTTTTCTCGACGGCCCTGGCCGAATATATAATAATTAGCATCGGAATCTAGTAGGCAAGAATTGGGCTTTAGGGGACTATATGCACCGAGTAGGATCGCAATATTATTGCCAGCAACATAGTCCAGTGGCGTAGCTAGGCAGTGACGTATTTACCATTGGGCCATTTGGGCCATGGCCCCCTTTGGTCTTGGCCTAGCCTGTCCTGACCCATCCATTCTGGCCAATCAATTGCTGTAGTTGTCCTACGTACGTACAGAAAGTTAATTCAAGTATATGCCTCTGGTATTCTAATTAAACTATAATCTTAATTTTATAATCTTGTCACTCCAGCGTTGGGACTTATAAGAATTATTCAATGAGTGAAATTCAACGGGAATTCAAGGGGTTAAACAACAGTTACAACACGTAGGAGTCAAGTCATGCATTACTGATATAAAACAGAACACTGTTAGATTTACTTATTTATTAAGCAGGGTCACATGATCACATCTATGATCTTGCATAACTTAAGTCAGTGAAATTTGGGGAGAGATCTTTCACCCGGGAGAATCCCATTCTTTGGAACGAGCTGCCCGACTTTGTGACCAACGCGACTAGTCTTGAACTGTTCGCTACCAGACTTGTTTAACACTTGTTTAACATCTCATTTAAGTGCAATCTGTAAAGCGCTCTTGATCTTGGCCTGCTGTGACTATAGCGCTATATAAATTGGCTTATTAACTAACTAACTAACTTATTCTTGGAGTAACCATTACTCCAAGAACTTACTAGCTTAGTGTTCATGATATTTAAAAAATGTCGTCTGGTCCACTTTCAAAGCGATTTCGCCAGACAACATTAGATTTTGAGTCTAAAACGCTTACATTTTCAGCCTGATATGCATACAGGGCTTAGTCACAGCCCACAGAATTCCATTTTTTTCTCCAATAAAGGTGGCTCGCGCATGTTGATGAAAAGAAAATAATCATGCAAATTTTCAGAAAAAAATTATTCTGGAAAATCTTAAAATGTCACCAGCTCAGGGGGGCTTCGCCCCCTGACCCCCTACCAGGGGCTTTGCCCCTGGACCCCACTAGGGGCTACGCCCCAGACCCCCTCGCGCTCGTCATGGGCTGGCCCCACCCTTACAAAATTCTAAATACGCCACTGTAGCCAGGGTTCCGAAATCTGCAACCTGCTATATTTTCCATTATACTTCATTTAACTTTAACTACTTCGCTATAATGAGGTGGTGCTTGCTATGTTAGTGTACTAATCACTGAGATGGAAGCAATCTGCTGCTAAGAAATAGCTATGGAAAAGGCAACCAGTCAGCTAGTCATATCTGTTCCGTCTATTATGCCTATTCGTCTATTCGCCTGTTATGGGCCTAGATATGTAGGAAATTATTTAATAAATAAGTGCTGTAAAATTCTTAAATGCAATGCGGAAAGGGTTATTTATAGAATCGTCAATTGGGGGGGGGGGGGTTGCCCGTAAATTATGAGGGTCCGCTGCCTAAAAAGTTTGACAAGCAAAAATAGGTCATCCCATAGCTGACATTTGGGGTGTTAGGGGTGTCGGTCTCAACTTGGATGGTGTTGGAGGTCTTAGGGGTGGTCAAAATATCCCTGGTTAAAACTAACTTGTATGCCGTACAGTGATTTATTGTTATTGTTATTGTTCATGACAATTTATATGGCGCCGTAACATAGCAAGGGACAAAGTCAAGGGTGCTTTACAATAAACGAGGAAACGAGATGTTGAATAGGTGCGTCTTTAATTTGTTCGCAAACTCTCCGAAGGAAGTTACAGACGACACGCAGTCCGGCAATGAATTCCACAGGAGAGGATTTCCGCGCGAGAAAGAGCGTTCTCCAAACTTGACGATTTAAAATGAATCCATTGAAAAAACGAATTCCATCTGATTATAACATCTGATTATAACACGTATAATAAAGAATCCCTGAATAGAATTTCTCAGGCTTGTTAACAAGGACCTAAGGCACAAGGCCAAGCACCTAAGGCACAAGGCCAAGCACCTAAGGCACAAGGCCAAGCACTCATAGTTCAAGGCCAAGACCAAGCACAAGCAGTTTACATTAAAACACAAGTACAAGCAAGCCGGCAATGTTATTTGAAAGGTACTGTAATTTTGAGCCTAAGCAAAAAGGTTGTTTATTTTAACATGTACTTGTCAGTTGTTGCTTAATCTTAGACGCTTAGTTTTCTAAAATAGCTGTGGGAAAGGTGTATGATCAGCAAGGCAACGGTCAATATATCCGGAGGGGCAGCGAGGCTAACAACTAGAGCTGCAACAACGAGCAACTGTAGCCAAAAAATCAAGATTATTTGATCACTATCGTAAACCTGCTGGACAAAATGGTGAGAATTCGACATTCCATTTTTTTACGCGTTATGTGGAATATCAAATATGCTCAAATGTAGGCTATGTGCATGTATTTTTTCACTTTTGATGCTGCATAGCGCCGCAAACAAACTTAACATCAAATACAGCAAGTTCAAGTTGCGTTGTGTTTATGTCCAAGAGAACCTGTTCAATCAACCTCCAGCAACTCCAAAGTTGCAGCTCACACGTTACCTGCAAAAAATTAATTCTTCTGATTTCTCTGTTTAAGACATAGATCTGCAGCAACTGTGTGTGATGAAACAGTTCTCATATCTTACACCACTATTTTTCGAGCATCTTCTATTCACCAGCTAGTTCAGCCTCTGTTGAGAAAATTTTCTGTCACAGTGGGTTGATAATAAGACCAAATCGTGCTCGTACGACAGATACACTACTGGAAAGGCTCGTTTATTTGAAGTGCAATGCAAATTTTCTGAGCAAATAGCAGCTATAGGTGTAGTGATTGACAGGCACTGAAGATTTGGTCTGTATTGACTTTTGTAGTTGTAGCTACTACGAATGGTACAAACTTTGTGTGCACTATTTGGAAGTTTTGTGAAAGCTTACAAAGTTTAAGTTTGACCTGATTCTGTTGCTTGTTAACAAGCACCTGAGGCACAAAAGGCCAAGCACATAAGGCACAAGGCCAAGCACAAGGCCAAGCACAAGGCCAAGCACAAGGCCAAGCACAAGGCCAAGCTCCTAAGGTACAAGGCCAAGCACAAGGTCAAGCACTCGTAGCCCAAGGCCAAGGCCAAGCACAAGCACTTGGTTTTTGGTACTTAACTTAAGCACAGCACAAGGCCAAGCACAAGGCCAAGCACTAACACGCCTGGAATTTCTACTGCCAACAATAATTTAAAACAAACAGCACATTTGTCTACGAAATTTATACGTTTCCAGATTCTTATATTACATGTTTTTGATTTATACTTTTTCTGCACTTACATAAACGCTACTCTTATTGCATGTTTAATTACTGTATTTCACTATCGAAGCTTCATCTGTTGTACTTTTGCGAAATTTAATATCTCATTAAATCATTTTATAAATTACACTTCGTTTCATTATAGGGGAGCTATACAAATTCAGAGGAAGTTAATATTCTACATATGATCAAGTCATCATCATCATCATCATCATCATCATCATCATCATCATCATCATCATCATCATCATCATCATCATCATCATCATCATCATCATCATCATCATCATCATCATCATCATCATCATCATCATCATCAATGCCGTGGTGATGCTTCTGCACGCCTTGACAGCCTCAGTATGGATCTCCATCTAGTGCGGTCTTATGAAAGTCTCGTGGCCGCCGTTACATCTAGTCCAATTTCAGTGCAGTCTTTTCTGATGTTGTCGAGCCATCTTTTCCTCTGTCGTCCTCTTCATCTTACTCTTGTTACTCTTCCATACAGGGCTTTATAGGGTAGTCTGTTGTTATTCATTCTGTTGATATATCCGAAGAATCTCAGTCTTCTTTCTTGGATTGTGTTGATTACTGATCTTTCTGCTCCTAAGTCTTTTTCTAATATCTTCGTTTCTTTGATGTTCTATCTTGGATATGCCGCTTATTTTTCTAAGGCAGTCCATTTCAAATAATTTAGTTTCCGCTCAAACTCAGCTGTGAGCGTCCATGTTTCTGAGTTGTAGAGTAGTACACTCAACACCAGAGACTTATATACATGAATCTGTGGATATTTTGATCTTTTTGTTCTTCCATATGGCCTGTAGTCTTCTCATTACATCGCTGGCTAGCCGGATTCTTCTGTTAACGTCTGATTTGGATGTCCCACCAGAGCTTATTGACTCCTCCGAGATATACAGACTGTTCGCTTTGCTTTATTACCTCTCCGTTTAACTTGACCTCTATCCTGTCTTTCCTTTTGGATATGAGCTGCGTTTCAGTCTTTTCTGCATTTATTTTCATTCCCATTCTTTTGTTTTCTTTGTCTATTCTGTCTATTATGAGCTGTAGATCTTGTTGTGTTTCTGCGATTCCGGTTGTGTCGTCTGCAAAGCGTAGGTTGTTTATTGTGAATCCACTGATTGCTGCCCCAATCAAACTCACACGTCTTCCAGCGCTCTTGCCATGATTAGCTCGAGGAAGGTATTAAATAATAGAGGTGACAGTGCGCATCTCTGGATGCCGTTGCCGTCTGGACACCGTTGTCTCGAACCAGTCTGTGAGCCCCCCTGTACTTGTACTGCACTGAGCGTGCCAGAGTACCAGCTTTCCTTACAATTTTTTCCGGATATCCCAGTTGTCGCATGGTTTTCCACAGACCTCGTCTGCTGTGCCTCTCCCGACTCTGAACCCCGCCTGCTCTTCCGCTCTTTCTGCTCTTCCGTTCTCTTCCTTAGCCTTTGTAGCACGATTGAGGTGAAGATCTTACTCGCATGACATAGAAGACTTATACCTCTGTAGTTATCGCATACCATCTTGTCCTTCTTTTGTGTATTGGTATTATGATGGCTCTTTTGCAGTCATTCGGAATTGTTTCAGTGTCCCAAACTCTTTGAAGCAGTTGGTGCATCATTATCATCCTCTCTTCCGTACATGCCACCTGTAGTTCTTCGGCTGTCACGTTATCTACTCCAGTCTCCCGTTGCTTTATTGTGCTTGAGCTTGTGTAGGACTGATTCTACTTCTTATCCCAGGAGTAGGCGTGGTGTCTGTTGCTATTTGTGGCTTCTCTATCCATTCGTTGTCAACTGGGTTAGGATCGTTGTATAGTTTGTTGAAGTAGTCGCACCATCTGCTTTGTATTTGCTCTTGATCACTGATTATTAGCCCATGCTCATCTTTCACCGCTCATATTTGTGGCATGTATTCATTTGTTATTTTTCTGATACTTTTGTAGACCTCTCTGGCTTGGTGCGCGTAGTGGCTCCTCTCTACGTAGTCACACGTGTCGTTGATGTACTTTTCTTTATCTTCCCGTGCGCTCTTTTGTACTTGTCGATGGAGATAATTGTAATAATCAAGTGATAGGAAGTCTTTATTACACGTATAAAAATGACTTGAGGGATTCTCTAAGGTTATTCTTTTATTTCATTCACTATATCGGCACTGAATATACTGTTATATATATATATATATATATATATATATATATATATATATATATATCGATTATAGATAGATAGATAGATAGATAGATAGATAGATAGATAGATAGATAGATAGATAGATAGATAGATAGATAGATAGATAGATAGATAGATAGATAGATAGATAGATAGATAGATAGATAGATAGATAGATAGATAGATATGAGGAAGACGGTAGCGCACGCTACGGCGAGCGCGGGTCTTTGTGGCCAGTGGCGACGCCAGACGTTTGAGAGGGGGGTATGGCGGGCATGCTGAGGGGGGTTAGGGTTAGGGCTAACCCTAACCCTTTTACTTTTACAACATTATCATTTGCTAAAATGACTATACCACAAATAAAGAGTGCATTCAATAACTTATTTTTATCTATCCGACTAAATTTCTTGCAAAGAGTAACATGAACGGCCGTGGCGGGTCCCAGTCCGTCTGACGCACGACTCCTTGTTATATAGATACAGTATATAGAGAACTTGTTATTTAGATATACAGAGAACTTGTTATATAGATATCTAGATAACTTGTTATATTTAGACTAGACTAGAAGAGCCGACTTAGACTTCTTAGACTAGTAGAGCCGACTCTCAACCATCCCCTCCCCTCCCACAAAATTTATTCGCAATTTTGCACGAATCTCACGGGTGGACCTGATGGCAAGTGGGGTGTTCACCCCCCGCCCCCGTGGCCTCGCCACTGATTATGGCCGATCATTGGGTGGCTAAGGGGTATAAAAGAGAGTTCGCTGGAGAGAAGAAAGAGGAGAGTTGACTGGAAGCAGAAAGAGGAGTTTTGCTGGAAACAGTAGATATTTCTTGTGGATGCGAATGGTATAGGAATTCTTTATGGGAAAAAGAAGATTGGACAAATCGGAAGGAGAGGGACAATCAGATAAGATCAGATAAGAGCATAAGACTAAGATAAGACTGGTTAAAACTGGTTATAATTAGTGCGAGATGAATGTAGTTGAATATATAAATCGATGCTAGGATTAATATTGATATAGAACCGGGTTACTAATGAGATAACGGATGAACAGTAGAAACGGATTTTATGATTACTATTGATGAATGCTGGATTTAATAATAATATAAGATAAAATGGATCTTCACTAATACTGCTCTCAACAGATCGACCTCTACCCGGCGTTAAAACCCCGGTTGACCCACGGTGTATAGAAGGAGAGCGGGGGAAGAGACCAGAACAGTGCAGTGACCCCCTCCCTTGTGAGGCATATAGAGAGGGGATGTTACACTTGCATCTCAAAATTGCTATAAACCAAAGCACTTGATTCACAAGTAGAATATGCTATTTTTCATGTTTGATACCCACTTGCAATATTACACTATACTAGTGCATAATAAGTTAGTTAAGACTTGTTCTTCGATGTCTTAGCAATGCATCTCTTTCAAACGATTCTTTTGTATATCCAATCCAATATATAAGATTCAAAAGAATAAATGTAACGGGGAAGAGAATTCTAGACACTTTGTCTATCATGCTGACGCTATTTACACCGGTGGCGTTTGATGATTTCTTCATGATTCTTCTATATTTGGCGTTTCCTTGAACGCATTTTATAAATCTAATCAGTAGCGAGTCTTTGTTAGGACGATGACAATTGGTAGAAGACGAAAATACGAGTCCAGAAGAAACGGATGACCAACGACACGTTTTGAAGCCTGACGTGTTGCGACCTTTGTATGAGGACTAAAAAGAGTTAACAAATAAGGCTTATCGCGAATCTAAATTTAGAATCGACCGTAAATTAGGTCGCGCGCACTGCGCATGCGTTTGCAAATGTGGGCATTAGATAGTCGAATGCATGCAAACGATATTGTTTGAAGTGCTAAATTTGAAATTAAATTTAAATTTAAATTTGCCCAGAAATGGTTGACATAATTAAAGTTTATTTAGGTCCGTAAACAAAATTAGTATGGCCTTCAAACATTGTTGTTATGGAACATGTGCAAATGACAGTAGGAAAGCTGAAATTTGTTTGAAAGAAGGCTTTCGTTTTGTACAGTTCCCCGATCCGTCGACTGACAGAGCAAAAGCAGAGAGGTGGATTGTAGCATGTTGCCGAGAGAACTTTACTATCGGGAACATTACCAGATGGACATGCATTTGCAACAAGCACTTCTTATATCCAATTGGGCCAATTCAGATGAATCCGGATCCTGTACCAGCCACGACATCCAATGTCCGAATTGAAAGCTGGCGCAAACGACAGCGTAGACCAGCAAAAGAACGACCAGCGATATTGGAAAAATGTCATAAACTAGATATTGCCGAAACGCTGTTATCATCGCAATACCAACAACCTGCAACGGATGATAACTTCAGGAATGTAGGCAATGACGGGAGGGGTGGTCAAGAGAAGTTGACGTCAACAATTTAAATTTTGACTAAAAAATCAAAAACTAGGAAATTTCATGGAATACTATTTATTACAATGCATAGTGCTTAGAATACCGGAAAAAGCATGGCAAAAAGGTCATCACCACCACATTTTGACACTCGATGAGCAAAAAAGGGAACAATGGTCTTGACCACGAAAAATAATAACTTTGTTATTGGGACCTGTCATTGATCTTGAGGGAGGGGGTCAAAAGTTTTTGACCTAATTACAGGGGGTAGCTGAAAGTTGACAGTTGTTGACAAGGGGGAGGGGGAAAAATTGCCCAGAAATGGTTGACATAATTTAATGGACAGCTCCAAATTAAGAGGATGAACAAAACCGCATAACCACATTTTACTTAGCGCTATATTAGACATCTGCACAAGTTCATACTTTTTCCGGTCGTTAACAATGCTCTGCAATCGAGCCAACGTTTTAATTCAAATACTGAATTGCACGTAATATCACTGCGGCGAAGTTTTGCTCCCGGAACGTCTAATTCTGACAACTTTATTTCGAAAAACGCGCTGCTTGACGCCATGTTCGCTAATGTTCGCTACCGGCTTCGCTGCCCACATTTGCATAAACAGCTGAGCGCAGCTTGACCTATTTATTTTAATTAGATGCATGACGTCACGAAATGTCTTACGCGATGAGCCTTATTGTATCTGTGGTCATTTATGGTGACACCATAGGTGATAAACAAGTGCGTCTACAAAAGCCGACGCAGTCTTAATGGAACAATCTCACAAGTTTCTTACTTGCTGGCATAAAAATGATAAGACTAGATTCAGTATAAAAATGATAAGACTAGATTCAGTCAGACTACTTCTACTAGTAAAAGATAGATAAAATGATACCGATGCCACATCTTCAGTCTTCTCATGTCATCAGCGTTTTATACGGCTGTGATAGGTAGGGCTGCGCTAACCGAGTAGTTATTGCCTGTGAGTAGTTGACGAGTACTCGCGTAAAACCGGAAATACATGATTTAGCAAACGTTCCACGTCACATAATGCGTATTATTTGCCTCATGACCCTCATTAATTTAAATAGCTCCACACTGAGAACTACGTGTGTCTATCGCTCAGCCATACAATTGATTAGCAAAAACACTTTTACACAACCCTAATGTGCAAATTAGTAATTAGAAATCACGTTTGTTTTGTAAGTATGTTGCACACAAAAATGGCAACGGCAGTTCAGTTCAGCTGTAGATCGTGACCACTGAGACTTAGGGATGTGCGGAAAACCAGCGCTGGATTTCCAAAAGGGTTGATCAATCATTCATAACGAGTACGAATAACTTAAATAAGACTGAACTCAGTTCACTCAGTACCTGGTATCTATTTAGAATCTTTAATTGATACTCTTTTATTAAGTTTTGATGTTGTTCCACTTCTTTCCAGTCGTACCTGTCTACTTTTGCCTTTCTTTAGAACTTTTTCAGTTTTATTTGAATATCTGCTATAACTGTCACATGATCACTATCAGCATCTGCCCCAGGAAAAGTTTTGGTCTGAGTTAGCGCATATCTGAATCTCTGGCTCACTGCAATATAATCTATTTGATTCTTATATCTGTCACCTGGGCTCTTGGGTCCATAGTCTTCTGTTGTGGTTGGCAAACCATGTGTTGGCTATCTCCTCGATCATTTCGATCCCCTAACCCATGTGGTCCAACCACAGTGCCCTCCCTTCCTTTACCAACCTTAGCATTTAAGTCCCCCATAACAATTTTCACTTCATCTGATTGACACATTTCGATTGCTTTGTGCGTAAAACTGTTCGACTTGGGCACCCACCTATCTCCTCGATCATTTCGATCCCCTAACCCATGTGGTCCAACCACAGTGCCCTCCCTCCCTTTACCAACCTTAGCATTTAAGTCCCATAACAATTTTCACTTCATCTAATTTACACATTTCCATTGCTTTATGCGTAAAACTGTTCGACTTGGTCTTCACCGTGATCTGTTGTCGGTGCATACACTTGGATAATATTTACATTCAACTGTTTTGCATGCAATTTTAGTATTATTGCCCTTTCTGATATTGTCCTGTATCCTATGATATATTTCGCTACTTTTTCATCTAATATGATCGCCACACCTGCTTCAAGTTTTTCCCACCTGAGTAAATAAGCGTCATGTCGTCTGAGTTCATCTTCCCCGATCCTGTCCACCGTGTTTCTGCCGGAACAGTCTTTGCCCTATGGCCTGTAGGCTCCGTCGAGTGACTGGTGGCTCAAAATGGCGGTCCAACCACGCCGACACGGGCGACGTGAATCCGAGCGTTCGGCGCAGAAAAGACGCAAAGACCATCGCCGACCGCTTCGAAAACGACGGCTAAGCGACGATCCGCGCGATTAGCGCAAAGAAATAAACGCAAGACGTCGGTAAATCCGTCAAGAACGGCGACATTCCGAAGCACGGACAGACACGTGCAAGCAGCCAAAATGGCGCTACCGGAAGTTAAAGGTTAAAGGTGATATGCCCCGGAATGCGTAGCCAATGA
This sequence comes from Metaphire vulgaris, assembly GCA_018105865.1. Lineage (NCBI taxonomy): Eukaryota > Metazoa > Annelida > Clitellata > Crassiclitellata > Megascolecidae > Metaphire > Metaphire vulgaris. The sequence goes on from CM030857.1 coordinate 4,566,207, forward strand.
AGCTTGTCTTTCAGCAGAGGGATCGCCTCGTCTAGCTCCAATGATCATTGGAGCAGAGGTATTGAGTACCATCTGTATGCGGTCCAGTTGGCTAGTAGGAAGGCCAAGAAGAATGCTGTTGCCGTAATCGACCTTTTAGAGGACGAATGCACGGACCCAATAAAATCACTGTTGGCAGGTGGCGACGAATCTTTCTTATCAGCCGGCGCTGATCGAGCCTTAGCGGTGTCGAGAAACATTAACACAGACCAGTAACACTACCAGAAGGCGCACTTCAGTGGACGGGGTAATATATAAAAAAGGTCAAGGTAGGTCCCATACTCGAGTCCGAGCGTTGGGTTCCGACGCTTATCTCCGGCCTGAGCAATCAGTGACGCAGGTGGTATATTCCATTAATCTGAGGTAGGTTGCCATTACTTTCCTCAGACCCACGTTTGACCTCGCAGCTTAACGCTGTGCTTCAGTTTACCACTGCCATCTAGCGAGTAAGGCTGAGTCAACCTCAGGGCTCTTGCGGGCAGTGGCGTAGCGTGACTTTTGTGGGCCCGGGGGCATCTTTGCCATGGGGGCCCCAGAGTTTCGAGCTGCCGAGCAAAAAAAACGTTATCACATCCTTTTTCATCCTGACGAGCAAAAAAGTCGTCAGCACATCATTTCTAGGGTTAGGGTTAAGAAGTTAGGGTTAACCCTAACCTAACCCTAGCTTAGACTTAGCTTCGGGCCCCCCGCCCGGGGCCCGGGGGCTGTCAACAAAGTGCCCTCCCCCCGCCCCCCACGTTACGCCACTGCCTGCGGGAATTGAACCCGTGACCTTCTGCTCCATCGTCCAGCGTTGTTACCACTCTTCTAGCTTCCCGCCCTGGAGTAACATATACCCCATCAATTAAGAACGGCGCGTGGTTGATAAAATTATTCTTCCTAGGGGTCGCAACCCACAGTATCTCTGTCTTGGAGGGATTTAAGGCAAGACGGTTTGAAACAGTCCATTGCTTGATCTTAATAATACAGTCACTGATGCGAGCTCGAAGCCATTCTGCATCCTCCTTCGGAAGGCAGAAGGAATACATATGGACATCGTCGGCGTAGGAGTGCACTTCGAGATCACACGACTTTACATTGAGTCCCGGATTTCGCCAATGTCTGCAACGTATAGGACAAACAGAAGCGGTCAAAGTACTGACCCCTGAGGCACGCCGCAAAGAACCTGTCGCGCCAATGTCGCGGGGCAGACACATGACCATTACAACAGACCTGATTGCGATCTGTCAGTAAGGTAGTGACGAAGCCAGACGAGAACTCACATATGGCATCCTGGATGCCATATGTGAGTTCGAGACAGCGGATGATTATGCATAATCCACAGTGTCCAACACAGCCGAGAGATCGAGTAGACAGAGAAGAGCTGTAGGGTTGCCATCCGTCCAGTACATACGGGACTGTCACCGTATTTCGCTACTGAGTCCCGTATTAGTATGCGTCCCGTTCTCTAAAAATTCGTTAATATTCATTAATTTTGTAATCGAGTAAGCAATTGTTGAACTAATTATTTTTTTAATTCATTACTATTCATTCATTTATATGCTCCGAAATTATCTCATTATCTGAAGTTATCTCATTATATAATTTATCTTCCTCCAATTAGAAGATATGACCAATGCAAATGCATCCACCAATGCAAATGTGGAGAGAATATTTTCATAAATGTCAACTCAATGGTCAGATGAAAGAAACAGGTTGTCAGTCGAGACAATTGAAGCAATTTAGATTTGCCATTATAATTTTTAAACGACTTGTGCCGAATTGATAATGATGTGAAAGTAAACATTACATAATTAAGACAATGAAATCAACTTCAAAATATGACTGCTGAAAAAGAGTAGCCTTGCATCTAATATTTTTTCTTATGCGTTTTACATTTGTTCATTTTTTTATAATTGCCGACCAAGCTTTTCTGTATTATAGTACTTGCCGTGACTTTTCTTGGTGGCTAATAATTGATATCCAGAACCATTGAAATCGCAATAACTAGTCGTTTCGAATGTTTTTCCTATTTCGTTCTAGTTGAGTCTGCCGTTTATCTGATTGTATCTGATGTCCTCCGTCCGGAGTTTGTCGTCAGCTTGCTGCCACTGCCGAGTTTTACCATTGCTTGGTTTTCCATTTTTGGGGCCCCTGTTAGACCTGTCCACATCGCGTAACGCCCTAAGCAGCCTAGCTGATGGCGTGGTTCTGACATGCGATCCCATACTTTCTGGTCGTTGCCACCTCCTTGGCCCCGAAGAAGCTGCACAGGTCGGCTTATAGAAGGAGGAAACTGACTCAATATTAGAGCATTCAACATTAAAGAATGACACGGGAACAACTTTTTATCCCCTACCACCCGGCACCCAAACATTTCTGCCACCGCAGTAATAACGCACTTCTTGGCTAAATTTTCCCATGACCGCGGCAATTACTGGCCACTACAGAATGGTATATGCTAAAATTATGGTACCAAGGCTTGGAGCAAGCCAATTCAATATCTTTGCAGTTCAGTTGTATGCACCTACAGAATAGGAGATTGACCTTTCCTACACATATCTTACAAATTCACTGCGAAAGATATAACAGGAAGGAGATATTAAAGGAAGGGGATATCAAAGAAAGGAGACTGGAGGAAGAGACTGGAATGCAAAGTTACACAGATAGATCAGACTTCGAAAGAGTAGTAAGAAAACATGGATTTGGGACAATAGACATTGTGGACTGAAATGAAAGAGACGAGAAATTGAATCTAACCTGAGAGTTAATTGGAAAGAGGCGAGGCAGACATGTCCGATCAATACCTAAGCATGTATTGTCAGTTTCTTCTTCTTTGATAGCAGTCTCTTCTTGGTTCTCCTCCGCGCCATCCTTCTCGTCAATGACCGTCGTTTCCCATTCGTCATCGCTGCAGTCGTCTAATTCCAAACTGTCTTCAAATTCGCCGCTTCCAATCTTGGTGAAATAATGAACTCCGGCAAATTGCAGCAACGTTCCAATGACAAAACCAAAACACATGATCACAAACCAGTCAAGTGCCGTAGCATAGTGAACTTTTGGAAGATCGTCACGTGTGTCCATACTAGTTGTCGTTAATGTTAAAACAGTTGTAATACCTGGAATATATTTTTAAAATATACATAAGACTGATATCGCAGGTCGAACCCAACCAAATCCAACAACTGTGTTGTTAAACTCAGGCTAGAAAACCACATGAAGAAAACCATATTACCACTCGACGGGTAAAAAGTTTCGAGATTTGAAACTAACCAGACCTACTGTGTTTTAAGGTTATTTATAATTTTAATTATTAACGGATTTGCTGGAATTCCAAGAAGCCACTCTGAGATCAATAACGACAAACTGATGTGAAACAGTTCGACTCATTTAGGTAGATGAGTTGGTTGTGCGCTGTGGTTTAGCCAACATCCGTGAAGGTGAACAGGATGGCATACTGGCATACTGGTACTTGCTTATTTGTTTCTCCCTAGCCATCTAGGTGGTGGTGGTGGTGGTGATGAATATGATGATGATGATGATGATGGTGATGATGTTGATGGTGATGAATATGAATATGATGATAATGATGATGATGATGATGATGATGATGATGATGATGATGATGATGATGATGATGATGATGATGATGATGATGATGATGATGATGATGATGATGATGATGATGATGATGATGATGATGATGATGATGATGATGATGATGATGATGATGATGATGATGATGATGATGATGATGATGATAGGCCTGCCCAATTCGTTACTCCACAACTGATCCAGTGATTCATTTGGACCTTTTGTTACACCAATAGGAAGCCCCATGAAAGCTTTCATTTTATCATGTTGCCTGACTGTTTTGCCCTTTTCCGTACACACAACCTGTGCATTTTGTTCTTTAAGCCACCTGATTGCCAAAAATAACTCTTCCATTGGTGTTTCAGGTTCTATTCCCGGTGCACGTCCCGCAGCAATGTCCCCATGTGATCGCTTCTTGGTGACCTTGGTTCGGCTGTGTACCAGCCCTTGTACTTTTTAAACATTTTTCCTTTGAATGGGCAAAATGGTCACTGGCTTAAATACCTTATATAAAAAACGACCTGAATCATTTTTATTTCTGCAATTTTTTTCTATAAATATAATATAGATAGGATTGTTTTCTCCGAAACGTTTTTCTTTCGAATAATGTCAATGTTATTCTTTTGAATAATGTCAATGTTATGAATAAATGTCAGAAGATTTCTTCCGTTTTTTTTCTGGATAAATCTTACCGTCTGTAAGAGACCTGTATTAACATTCACAATAAGGATCTTGTGGTTTTCGAGAATATTTTGCATAAAACTGTACTTGCCAAGTCCAACTCGGTCTGCTGTAGCTTCTCGGTTGAGCCAAAAAGAGACCCACGATAAAACTACGATCAATATGCACGGAACATACACTTGAATAAGAAAATATCCCATATGTCGGCTCAAACGAAATGTCACTCTCAACGTTGAGTATTCGCCTGAAAATTGAAATATTAATTACAAAGTCAATCTAGGTTTTTATGCTTATTGCATGGTTTGCACAGGCTAGTATGACTGAGCAAAATCTACGAGCTGATCGACGGAACCTACAAATTCTAGTCAGTAGGCTTCGTAACACAAAACGCCTAAATCGTGCAAATCATGTCTGTGAAGGAATATCCGGCAATTTTCACAAGCTTTAACAACAGTAAATAAATCATGATATTGTCACATTGTCTGGTTTATAAATTAGGCGGGTAAACTTTATGCCAAAATGACATCGTATTGGGCTACCTGTGGGCTAATTTGATCAGCGCAAGTGTAGGCACGTTGTTAACACTATGGTGAGTCATTTTTAATTGTCAAGTAGTTATTTGTTAATTACAACCCTTGCACTCGAAAAAATTTTCTTGGACTTACTCTCTGCTCAATTTGCATTTGTGGCCTCTTGTTCTGCCATAGTGTTCCAATGTAAAGAATCGATCGTATTCACATCTACTTTCCCAGTCATTATTTTATATGCTTCAATCAAATCCTCTCCCAGTCTCTCTCTCTCTCTCTCTCTCTCTCTCTCTCTCTCTCTCTCTCTCTCTCCTTTTCTAATGTTGTCAGTTTTCAATATTGAAGTCTTTTTTCGTAGCTTAACCCCTTAACTGGGTTAACTGTAACTCAATGTAAAATGGACGGATATATCTGGGGTACCCAGTTAAGGGATTAATTTATGGTATCCATTAACCGTCTTCGTCTACATCAGACTACACCCACTAGCACTACAGAAAAGGTTGCAGTAGAAATTGCAGAATATGGACATGTCTATTTCTACTACAACAGCTAGTAGAGTCATATTAAATACCTTCAAAGATTAAATTGGCAATCACAATGAATTAGACCTACTCAGTTAAAGACAGTTGTCAGCATCAGCATAAAATTCACTGGTATATATTTTAGACATGTAGTCACAACTTTTCCTCCATCTTGTTTTTTTAATAGCAAAGTGTGGCCATTTAAAATAACCGGCTTTGCCGAGACTTTGCTGAATTCACTACGCGATGCCATTTTATAAATTCCATTAATTCAGCGAAAGCATAAAATATATATAATAATTAAAGACTTATGAAGATGGCAGAGTGGGTTACGTGCTGGAGCATCAAGCTGACGGAGCGGGTTCAAGCCCCGTTAGTGCCCCTAGTTGGCTTACACAAAAGCAGTAATGCCTACTAAGCCACTTTAAATCACGCTAAGTTCAGTTTCTTTTTTAAAATAAGAAAGTAAGAGCGGCTAAATTTGATTAGTGGTGTGACTAGTTGACAGTTGCTTACTGAAGTACATACAAGAAGGACTGTCAATTGTATTTAAAATACACAAAATGCTTCTGAAATGCATTTAAAATACAAAATAATACTTTCTCAGTGAAAGTAGTGGTGTGACTAGTTGGCAGTTGCTTACTGAAGTACAGAAAACTATTTTGACTGTCAATTGTATTTCAAATACACAAAATGCTTCTGAAATGCATTTAAAATAAAAATAATACTATCTCAGTGAAAATAAAATAAAAACTAGGACGTAACTAGGACGTAAAGGCAAAATGCGTTAGCGTTATTATTGATTATAGCGAAACTGTAGCGTGTTTTGGCAAAGAGAGCAGAAACATTGCATCCTAAACCCAAAGTATCCTAGGGTTAGCGTTAGGTAACGATGACACCGTCACGTAGTAGGTTAATTTCTTTAGGGAAGCATGGACATCATCAGCATAGGTGTGCGCCGCCAGCCCGCACGATTCAATGACTTGTCCAATGTCTGCCACATAAAGAACAAACAGAAGTGGGCATAGAATAGACCCCTGCGGCACTCCGCTAAGGACAAGGCGCGAGGCAGACGTTTTCCAACGAACTGTCTTTGAGATAGTCATGTATCCATGAGAGGACTTTGTCGCTGATTCCATAGGTCAACTCAAGGCATGGGAAAATGGTTTCGTGGTCCACTGTGTCGAAGGCGGCCGATAGGTCAAGTAAAACAGAGGATGACCGCCCGATATTGGAACTTATTCTTCTTTTCCGGACACAGTTTTAAGGTTTTCTGGGACGCCGTCACAAAGAAAGCAATTGGATGATCGAAGACCTGATGGACAGGTCCATGCTTCCCTAAAGAAATTAACCTACTACGTGACGGTGTCATCGCCTGCATTAGAAAGATCAAATATTGGTCAATCGTCTAGCCTTAAACCCTTTAAAAGCTTGAGTGCTGTGGATTGCTACTCCAGGAGGAGGTACTTGCTCAGCCGTGCACCGTTTGTCATCGACGGGATTCATATTGTACCGTCGGCCAAAGTACGCCTACTTCGGGGCTCTGTTAGACGAGTCGCTTTCGCCCAACGGCCACGTTAGCCATGCCACTCGGAGTTCCTCCTATCAGCTTCAGAGGATCAGGGCGATTCGCTGGAACCTTCCAACCTCGACAGCGATTCAACTCGTAATAATATATATATATATATATATATATATATATATATATATATATATATATATATATATATATATATATATATATATATATATATATATATATATATATTAGTGCCACTCATGTAATGGCCCAAAATATTTTGAAACATTTTCCATGTCTCACCCCTTCATTTTGTTCCTTTTATGATACATGATAACTCTGCCAAGTTTCATTCTGATATTTTAATATCTTCTGGTAGCTCAATGGACAAAAATATTGTCGCATGTACAATTTTACATTTATCTCCATAATATGAAAACGACTATTGGAAAAAGGAACACGAAAGGCAAAGGAGGCTGAACGGATGGAACGAGCCGAAAGGAGTTAAGAAGCATCAGCAGTGAGACTGGAACCACTAATGACTGCAATTTGGATGATGAATCCAATATGCCACAGAGCCCACAGACTCCTGGTCAACTGAAACGAAGCAGGCCTATCAACGTCATCAGTCCAGGTTTAGCAGTTGCACTAGACAGAACTAAAGTCAGTGACAGAATTGCAGCTTACATCATTGCAGCAGCAGCAGAATCACTTGGGCATAACCCTTTAGCCATAGCAATTAACAAGGGATCAATCAGAAAACGCATACACAAGCAGTGAAGCACCGCAAAATAGCAGCCAAAGAGATTCCAGCAGCCTTTGATCCAAACTGTTCACTAGTAGTGAACATGGATGGAAAACTGTTGACTGCTTTAATGTCGAAAGAAGTAGTTGATCGTCTTGCAGTTCTGGTGTTTGGAGATGGAATAATGAAGTTGTTGGGGTGCCAAAATTGCCAAATGGTACCGGACAAGCAGAGGCGACAGCAGTGTTTAATCTCATTCAGGAATGGAACCTCGCCGACAGCATTAAGTTCGCGTGTTTTGACACTACACACAACAATACAGGCCTTCAAGCCGGTGCTTGCATACTTTTGGAAGAAAAGCTGGGCATGTATCTGATCAGCTTGGCCTGCAGGTATCACATCATGGAACTAATAGAGGCAAAGGTGTTTGATACACTGATGGGACTATCTGGTGGACCAAACATAAAGTTGTTTCAGAGATTTGGTCAAAATTGGAATTCGATTAACTGGTCTAGGTATGAAAGTGGGCTGGCTGTAGATTCCATCGCGTCGGTTCTTCGCTCATTTCGACATGACCTCACTCGCTTCATTCAGCGGCAGTTAACAGAATTTCAGCCCAGAGACGACTATTGTGAGCTTCTGCAGCTGATTTCTCGGAGCTGAGTGCAGTACGGACCTAGAGGTTCAGGCTCCCAGAGATTTCCACCGGGCTCGGTGGATGGCAAAACTGATCTATACTGTCTAAAGATTTTCCTGTTTTGCTCCCAGATCCGAATGATTGCACGTGAGCTGTCAGCTTTGGGCCATTTCACCACTTTTGTACTGAAGGTCTATTTGAAGGTCTGGTTTACATGTGCATGTGCCTCATCTGCTCCACAGAAAAATCAGCAGCTACTCTGTGAGTTGGAGAGCTACAAGAAAATATACGAAGCTGTTGCTAAAGCTGCGCTGAAGTCACTCTCTGGGCACTTATGGTATGTAAGCGAAATCTTGGTTAGTTTAGCGTTCTTTGACTCAAAAGTGTCGGCTGAGATGAAATCAGCCGTGGTGATGGCACTAGACAACAAAACAATAGTTCATCCTCGACACATTGCCTTCCGTCCCACACTATCTCAAAAGCAGTTGTCTGCCTTTGTTTCACAACACACCAGACAACTGTTCACAGCGCGGGCTATACCACAACATTTCCTGACCAATGGCCCAGATACATGAAGGGACAACGGAAAGTGACAGTTCAGGAGTGGCCTTGATTCAGGCATTCAATGGAGTCCTGACAAATCAAGAGGAGCAGAAACAGTTCTTGTTGCAAGTCGTCAAGAAACACCGCCATGACTTCCCAAATCCGAAAAAATCGACCCTTCCTGCACTGACTGCAGAAGCTGCTGCAGCAGCATCAACATCTAAGGACAAATGATTAACATTATGACACTTTCAATCACTTTGTTCGAGTGTTCGTGATAAACTGATTGTGTTGAACTGTTGACTATTAACTTCTGATGTAACTGTTAGCAATTGCTGATCTTCTTGTAAAGAATTTTTGCAATAACTTAGTTTGTGATGCTAAAGATAATATTATTTGCTTATATCGAGAACTGTCGCGAATTGTAAAACTTTATCAGACTTGAGCTACCAGTAAATATGATAATAAAACATCCAAAATTTATCAGCGAGTTTCTTTTGATATTATGAACACTTTTGAAGGGTGAGAGGATGACAAA